>OY720198.1:5598988-6198988 GCA_963082885.1 Parascotia fuliginaria | reverse complement strand
TAATGTTGTGTTTTATTTGGTGACAGCTGCCCGCAGCGCGGTTTCACTCGCGATTTTGGTTAATGCTCTGCTTCCGTCGCCAGTAGCGTGATTTTACATGACCTTCCTCAAGAACTGGGCTATCATAAGCAAAAATAATTATCCAAATCCGAATGGTAGTTCTGGAGATTAGCGCGTTCAAACAACAAATTTAAATATCCGGCTCTCAACCGGCCACGTCGCCGACGTCTTTTAGCTGATATGATGATAGATAGTACCTAACTGCTTCATCGTGGGTGCTTGCGCGGCCGTCGTTTTTGTATGAAATCGTGCCTGTGTAACGCAGTTTCAGGTCTTATATTCAGAAATTCAGCCCCACCAAAATATTGGGACCAAGCCTAGGTACGAGAGTTCCATTTCTGGCACTACTGGGATGATAAAAGTGCTGGTAGTCCCATTTCTATCATGAAACTACTGTGACCAAGCATAAATTACACACCTATACGAACATTATAGTGATGAGCTGCTAAGTCCGGGTTCGTCCATGGCCACCAGGATTCTCTTTGTGATCGTGATGGGACCCATGGGAAAGCACTCGGGGACTACTCTACGATCCCTCGAGTTTGGCGTGTGCGTTAAGATTGCTCCGGCGCTCGAGTAGGGTAACCATAATTTCGATTTGATTTGACAATATCTATAACGAATCTAGCAATAGGGGATCGGACTAATTTTCAGAAAGTGTTTTAAATTAATCTTTATGGGTTCTTATTCCCATAAAAAATAAAATTTTATTTATTTATATCCTTTTAGGTACTTAAAAATCATGTTTTAGTATTGTTTGTTTAAAAATCCCGCCAAAACGCCACGATATGTCATTTGACAGCGCGTGACGCCTACCTACTACAAATATAGAGAATGAAATATGGTTAACCCTTTTTAAGGCATAGGGAGTATTTTTACCACCATATATTTTCATCGATTTTACCAAAATCGATATTTTTTCATGGTAATTTTTTGTACGTGCAACATAACCATGAATTAGTGAACATTTTAATAAAACACAAATTTGACATTGACATCTGTTAAGTGTCATGGCGATATCAGGACGGTGAAAATATAGCTGATTTTTGACTTTGAAAGTAATCTAAATAAATCTACAAATTTTTTTTCTAGGTAAGATCGTATTTGTATTTATTTACGTTTTCACATTATTTGTTGTTGCTAAAAGTGTTTTATTTCCTGAATTGAATTGTAATCTTGCTTACTAAAAGGATTTTTTATGGTGGGAAAAATACTCCCTATGCCTTTCACGGTGTCGCATTGTTTTTTTTCAGGTTATATAAAAATGTCACGACGTTTATTGAATGACTTTGATTTGGAAGAAGCTTTGAGGTTGGTTGTTGGTGTTCCTGATGACGGATGTTCAGAGGATGATTTGGAGTCTGATGAAGAAAATGAATTTGATGTCGCAACGATACAACGCATTTTAGAAGAAGAAACTGGTTCAGGTTCTACGGATTCACCTCTGTCGCAAGAGGTAAGCACTTCTAATTACACTGACCCCGTGCCAAGCTGTTCTGGTATTCATCATTCTTCAACACAAGAACAAGAAATGCCAGTACCTGGTTCTTCAAGTGAAGTAGATGAATCATCTGAAGAAGAGGATGATGACTGGAAGAAGACAAACTGGACTGACCGACCAAATGTTGAAATATTTGATCAGAAACTGTTACGACCTAAATATTTCTTGAGTAGTCGAGCTAGACCAGTTGCTCATTTTGATAATTTTTTCAATGATAAAGTTTTTGATTTGATTGTGTCCCAAACAAATCTTTATGCAGATCAAACTAAGCCTAGAGGTTGGGTACCAGTGACTAAACCAGAAATACGAGCGTTTTTAGGAATATTGATTATAATGGGGTACCATGTCTTACCAAGTATTGACCTGTACTGGTCTACTGATCCCGGTTTTCGAGTGAACGAGATTGCGGACGTGATGCCTATCAAGCGATTCAAACATATTTTGCGCTCACTTCACTTGAATGACAACAGTCAACAACCTGCCAGAGGCAGTCATGATTTTGATAAACTTTACAAGCTGCAACCACTTCTATCTTTGATCAATGAATCTTGTCAGAATAATGCGAAAAATACTTCTTCACAAAGCATTGACGAATGTATGATATTATTCAAAGGCAGGTCCTCCCTCAAACAATATATGCCACTCAAGCCCATAAAGAGGGGCTACAAAGTTTGGTGTCGCTGTGACAGTACAACTGGATATTTGTATGAATTTTCAGTATATACTGGTAAAACTGATACAGGTACTGAGGAGGGTTTGGGGGCAAAGGTGGTAAAAAATTTGACAAGTAAATTGATTGCGGAAGATTTCAAAATACATGTTACGTTTGACAATTTCTTTTGTGATTCTTCTCTTTTGAATTATTTATACGAAAAGGGTTTATATGCTACGGGAACGGTAAGAAGGAACCGAGCGGATTTACCAAAACTCGCCAAAAAAAAAACAAATGAGGCTAGATTCAAAAAATTGAAACTACAGAAAGGACAATATAAGTGGAGGATCAAAAAAGATGTAGCCTTTGTTTTGTGGCAAGACAACAAAGAAGTTACACTACTCTCCAACACTTTTCATCCTAAAAATCGCACGTTTGTGGCCAGAACACAAAAAGACGGCAGCAAACTAAACCTGCCATGCCCATTGGTTGTAAAGGAATACACCAACAGAATGGGAGGGGTTGATCGGTTCGACCAGGTTCGTAACACGTACTCCGTCGGGAGACGAAGCAAGAGATGGTGGTTACGTATTTTTTATTTTTTGTTGGATGTAAGCATAACTAATGCTTGCATGTTGTACTCCCAAACTTCAAGATCTGCAAAACTGACCCATCTTGAGTTTCGCGTGGCTGTTGCGAGAGGTCTCATTGCAGGTTACACAAGCAGAAAACGAAAATCTGTAGCTCTGAATACCGCTAGTTACAAAATTACTAAAACTGAAGTGGCAAACCGCCAAAAACTTATTGGAGCTGTACCTCATGAACAGCGGTACTCGAATGTTGGAGACCATATGGGTAAGGCCGTTAAATTGGCCTCATATAACATAAAAGTAACTTAAAAGTATAAATTACCGGTAACTTAAAAAGTAACATAAAAGATTCTAAAGGTATGTCTACAATTGGGAAAAATACATTAATATTTAACCGACTTTAAAAAAAGGAGGTTATCAATTCGACCCGTACATGTATGTTATTTATTTAATCAATAACTTATACAGGAGATATAAAAGTTTTATCTTATAAACTATCAAATGTCGGCAGTCGCTGGCAAAAAACGAAGTAACAAAACCAAGCACTCGTTTTGAAGTCGGTTTAACTTTGAAAATAATTTTGTTTTATTTCTAACTTCAATAAAACTCAGTTTCATTATAAAAGCGTAATTGTTTATTCAGTAATAACGTAATAAGCCATACTTATGACCTTAAATCAAAGAAACTTAAAAACAAAATTCTAAAATAATGTATTGCTTAATACTTAATTAAACTTTTGAACCTTTGGTTTTTTATGACACTTTTCCTTACAAAACAAATATCAAAATAAACATAAACACATACACATATCAATTAAAGTAAGTAACGTCAAATTGATCTCTTAACAGATATTCGTTTTTTTTATAATTTGTGATTAATTCTATACTTTTTACAATCGACTCGGAAGGAACAGTGTCTCGGTCAATTTTCTTTGTTACAACAAATTTCAGTGAAGGATTTTTTACTGTCTTTAAGAAATTAACAGTGTATTTATTTTCTGTAACATTTATTTGTTCCACACGTCCTATATAGTATTTCCAATTGTTACGATTATAATATCTTACTAATACATTTTGGTTAATTTTAATATCTTTTATATTTGTTTTATCTTTGTTTTCTAAGTCATCAGTCTTATCGATTTTATTAGCTTCTACAGTAATATTTAACTCCGGTTTACACCTTTCTTCACAGTCTTTAGTCTTTTCAATCTCGTATATTCTTATACTACCCTTTGTGTACCACATTTCATCAAGGTCTTTGTCAATTTTACTGGTTCTGACTCCGTCAGTGTCAGATTTTTCAGGCACACTGATAATATCAGAGTCATATCTTTGTTCCCATTTAAAGCTTTTCGTATGTTTATTCTGTCTAACTTCTTTAGCACCCCAATCGAAGTATTTTAAACTACAGTCACCCACATTTAAATTTTCAATACCACTGTTTTTATGAATTCCTGAAGTACTCGCTACCGGGTTTGCGTATGGATCAACATGCTCTGCACTTATTGTGACATCTGATGATTGTTTGGCAGAAAAAAGATCAAAATTCGTATCTAATTTATGAAATTGTAAGCTATCAAATTGCGTTAAGTCAAAATATCTTTTGTTACATGGTAAATTTTTAATGTCTGATAATATTGTGACTCCTTTTTGTGCTGCTGACTTTTTCTCTTGCTTTGCTTCTAAAATACTTCTTTCAAATCTATTTTTTTTTAAAGTAATACCTTTCTTTAACTTTTCTCCTTTTTCTATATCTAAATATTCATCTTCTAAATATTCTTCTTCACAATTTGGCTCAGAAAAGTGTGTAGCATCACTGTCGTCTATATATTCTATTTCAAAACTCTCGGAGCTACTGGTTGATAATGAACTATTTCTCCTTTTTTTTATTTTCCCAGTATCTTTTTTCTTTGGTAAGTATTTCCGTGTTCTTCGACTTTTTGGTAGTTTCTCGTTATGAATATCAAATCTGTGTGTTTGTACAGAATGACAATCACACCTACCACTCATATTTTTGCAAAAACAACTTAAATCTCGAAAGTTTACTGAATTTTTTTCATTTAATATTACTTGATGTATTTTTAGTGTGTTAGGCAGCGGACGTAGTTTTTTAACAATTTCGTCTTGAAGTGGTATTATGTCTTCTGGAGGAATATAAAACACTTTGATGGCTGAATCTGTTTTGGAAAGGACTTCAAAGGCGGTGTAGGCATCGGGGATATCTTCTCCATGTGCCACTTTTGAGTCCAAAGTTCGCTTCACTGCGCCGCCAATACCGTCCGCAGCACCTTTTCCGTGAGCTGCTTCAAATATAGACCAAGTAGAATGGTTGAAACCGAAACTTTGAATTCGGCTAAACAAATAAAAATTCTTTTTGTTGCGGTATTGCGATGTCGGGCCATCAGAAAAAAAATGTATTGTATCTACTTGAGGGTATTTTTCCTTTAAATATTGTAGTACTGGTTTTAAATGGGCCCATATGGCCTCAGGACTATGTATATTTGCTGGGGATATTGAACAAAATGATATAGGTTTGGGTTCATTCTTTATGTAAAGCACACCAGTGTGCAGAGTAATTTGAACTTTAGATGATCCGAAGTGCATGGCTTGTATTTCGGTATGCATCTTGCAAACATAATTTTCGGAAAAATCTATGTGTATAACGGTTTCATTGTTTTTTATATTAGCTATGCAAAATTTATAATTTTTGTACTGATGCGAAATATTGTATGAGTGATTCAGAAACATTTTCATATCTAAATTAATTGCATTGATCAAGTCTTGTATAGATCCTTCTCTTTCCGTCTTAACCATTTTGTTTGACGTCTTTTTGTTTCCCTCTTCGCCATATTCATGTTTCTTTAACATCCACACAGGCCATACAATTTTATCATTTAGATTGAAAGTTTTAGTAGTTATGATATTGTCTTTACAAGAATTACACAGACCATACATGCAAGTCTTAGATGATAGGTCACAAACCAGTTTCGACATTATATCATTGAGGTCATCGCTTTCAAGGATTCCCAACTGTTTAAGTTTTTTTGCCATAAATGCCATATTTGAGTGTTTTACACAAGCACATGTGTCACGGTCTGAGATTTTAGGTGTAAGTATATTAAATGGTCTATATTTTTTAAATGTGCTTAATGAAACCTTTCCGCCTTCAGAAAGATATTTTTCATGAAGTTTTTTTATAGTAGCCAATAGGTATCTTCTCTGTAATTTTATTTTATTTTTAGTTTTGCACTCTTTTTTCCCTGCTGTTGCACGACTATTATCATCTCTGTTATAAAATTGATTGATTTCGTTCAATATTTGGTTTTTCCTTATTTTTCTGTCTCTACTGTTTCTAATATTAGTTTTCAACCCCAGTGTATGTTTTAGTTTATTTTTTAATTTGTATTTTTTCACTATTTCACTAGTTACTATTTTTTTCAAAGTGTTTTTATTTTCCGTTCCAACAGATTTTTTGTATTCTTCCTTCAACGATTTCGACAAAACATTGTGTTCCAAAAGTATCCTTTTCACTATCTGTATTTTCGAGGCGTCAATGTTTGTTAAATTCTCATTTATAAAGTTTTCTGTTTGCTTCATAGGTGTTTCATTGTCATTACTTATCACTTCACTTCTTTCATTTTTCGGACAGTCTTGTTCTTTAAGTCTTTCAGCGATATGTTGATATTTATCGTTAATTTCCTGGAATGCTTTACCTAATTCTTCACATTTTTTTGACTTCCGGTAATATTTTTTTCTTAAGGCTTCGAATTTCTTACGTAATGTAATTATTTCCCGTCTCATTTCGTGATTTTCCTTACGAAGTTTAGATTCGGCATGTTTTTGTTCTTTCTCAACATTTTTGTCAATTCTTGCTTTATCATGCAGAGCTTGTTTCAGGTTTTTCCTTTCATCTCGCCATTTTTGCCTTTTCTCTTCTTTATCCTGTTCTGTATATGTGCTAGTTTTTTTTCTATAATAACGTAAAGCGCATTCCGCAGTTTTTTTTTTCATTTGTGCATATTTCTCTGGGTTCTCTCTTTGTAGTTTCTCGCGGTATCTTTTTTGTTTTTGAGCCGGAGTGAGAGGCATCTGTCACCAAAAAAAAAATCACATGATTATCCATTCATATTACATTATTTATAATATAAAATGTTCAGCATTAATTTTTTAACAGATTCCTAAAAACCATTTCCCTTTATTATACTACGAGTAGATTCTACCCGCGAGTTCAACCGAGCGGATCCCGTAACACCCAAAACTTCTGTGTAGTATCCTTTAGAAACCGATTTTTTTTTCTAGGATAAACGTAAATATACAGTAGTATATTTACGTTTATCCTAGAAAAAAAATGTTGGGTGTTATTCCAATCCTTCTATCTACACACCAAATTTCATCTAAAGCCCTTAAGGCCTGAAAGCGAAACAAGCATTCAATCAACCGGCTGTGCTATTCTGTACACATCATGCAGTGAAAACTTGGGTGACGTGTGATGTCAACCTATAGAATGATCCATAGCGTTTAGGTAGAATGACAGCTCACTTCGTGCTCACTTCACCAAGATTTTCACAGCGTGATATGTACAGAAGAGGACGGCCATGAGAACGATTGGATGCTTTTTCCGCTTTAATGTCTCAGCAGCTGAACGGAATAAGATAGAATTTGGAAGGTAGACAGATGAAGCACAGGATTTTGTATATAGGCTTATTTTTGTCCCTAATAAATGTGTACGGTTTCTGCGTGACGGCATAAAAATCGAAATCCACACAAATGAAATCTCAGACAGATCTTGTATTATATTAATTACAAATTATATTAGTCAATAGAACTTAGCTATTTTCATAATTATTTCATTCATAATAACAATAACTCTAATTAAAATTCTGGATATTTACTATAAATAACGGTACATTCAAATTACATAGTTACAATGATAATATACGCGAAAACTTCAATTTATTGATATTTAATAAAGTTATTAAATATCAATAAATTAACTAAGCAAAATGATAAAGTTATCATTTCGCTTAGTTCTACAGTTTCCAATGTGCATTAGGTTTTACATCACTTTTATGTTACGTAACTTAAAATAAACTACAGTGGTAACATAAGTAACTTAAAAGTATCATAAAAGTAACATAAAAGCAACATAAAAGTAACATAAAAGTAACATAAAACCTAACCTCTTTTCAAAAGATCCTGGAATCTACGGCACTATGATGAATAATTAACAGGGTATATCGATCAAAGCTCTTATTTAAACATCATATTTACTAAATAAGCTATCAAATTAATCAATATGATAAAAACTTACCTTAAAATCATTTAAAAACTTTTTTGTGCCGAACGAAAACACGATGCTGGCCAAACTAACTGACACACGAACTTAACAATGGCCGACACGCAGTTGACATACCATAGACAAGTTAGATACTGGAGTTGCCAGTGTCTAAAAACGGATTCTAATGCTCAATTATTCTATGATTGTAAAAATTATGGTAACTTAAAATCAGTAACATAAAAGCATTAAATACGTGGACGTGCTGTTAATATGCGAAAATATTTATTATTTTAATAATTAAATTGTCGTAAAGTAATTAAACATTGCCTAAAATAGGTTACTCTATAAAGATTATGTTATGATTGCTGATGGAATAACTGAAACCTATTATTTAATTCCAATATGTCATGGGGGATCATTTGGGACATTTTTATTTGTTCTAGCAATTTGTAGTTTCGCTGTACAGACTATATAATTTTAAAATAAAAAGAAGGAGTTTACAGAGATTCGCATATAATAATACTAGTAAAAATGATGCCTTTTGCATGGAAAACAATAAAGTTCAATAATATTATTGTATTATCCTAAAAAAATTGCCGGACGCTAAGTCATCCATCAAAATTATCATTTTTTGGCGGCCTTACCCATATGCCAGCCGACTCTACTTATAGACGGTGCAAACATTGTAGCACTAAAAGTAACGATAAACGCACTAAAATTATGTGCGGAAAGTGCAAAGTCCCGCTGTGTGTTACACCTTGCTTTGCTGCTTTTCATACACCTAGGGAGGCATAGGGAGGATATTTACCACCACATTTTCCGGGTTTTCCAGTGAACTGACTGATTTTCTAAGACTGTATTATTAATTAAGGTAATAAATCCATGCCAAATGCATAGACAGTTTTTATTTATTCTCCCCCAATCCTTATGCCTTATAAAGGGTTAAATTCGTAGTGAATTTATACATTGTGTATGCTAGAGGTTATATTTACAAGGACACATAATTTTTACCTGTTTCAGCTTTCTAATGATATGAAAAATTACATGCGAATAATATATTATTATTAAGGTAATTATAAAACCTACACAAGTTTTCATATTTCAAAGTTCAGCGTCACAAAAGTCTGAATTACTTGCAAAGAAATTGCAAATCATATCATAATGTTGGCTTTCGTAAATCCTGTTTCCATTATGAAAAACTGGAGAAACAACACGTGACAGTTTTTAAATCAATTACTGTATCCTAGTTTAACAGTAATCTTTTAGAAAATTTTAGAATTTCAACAAAATATCTGAGTAAACTAGGTAGTACCCGTGCAGTCAATGATTGGATGATTGCCCACAAATGACGTCACACAATGTGATTGGTGTTTCAGTACAGATTAAAAATATTGTAAATAACATTTTATTTCTTCATTTAAAAATATTTAAATGAATTATATTAAATTATAATTCGCTAAATAATCATAAAATAGTATATTTATTATATCTAAGTACATTTTAGATTTTAATCTGATTACTGTCTGATCCCCCGTTGCTTGGAATAACATTGTATGAGATAATATAATTTTTGAGATAACATGCAATGTAAACTTCTTTTTTGTTTTTTTTTTTTATATTTATTAGCCTACCAAAGTGACTCCACCCCGTCTGATGGTAAGCAGTCAGTGGAATCCAGAAGTGGTGGCCATCATACCAAAAGCTATCGTCTCAAAATGCTGGTATGGTGGCCTCCACTATGGCGGCTGGGAATGGGGTTCGAGGAAGGGAATAAGGGAGGTGAGGAAAGAGGAAAGGGAGGAAATTGGGCCTACGGCACTCACACTCACCGAACGAAACGCAGTAGTAAGGATACTACTACTCTTAAGTCGATCTTCTATGAGAGGGTAGGTAGTACTTTCCCGGACGATCCGGCCCATTCATGCTGAAACCAGCGTGGATCTACTACCGTTATTATTTTGAGGGTAAAGAAGGAGGTTAAAGGATATGTCATTCTCCTGAGGTTAATATTTCGAACAGCTGATTTCGTCAGTTTATCTAATAATAATAATTATAAAATAATATTCTACCACATTCACACAGCGCCATCTAGTCCCAAATTAAGCAATTATATTTGCTGGTGTTATGGGTACTAAACAACTGATATACTACATAATATACTTTTTTTTTGTAAATACATACATATTACAGATAAAATTAAATTACACCCAGACACAGAACAAACAATCATGCTCGTCACACAGATTTGTCCTGGATGGGAATTGAACCCACGACCTCCGGCTTAGCAGTCAGGGTCACTAATAACCACTAGGCCAGTTAACTAAACTGACACAGTATTTATTGTTTTTATTAGTTTCGACAAATTAAGACCTTTCTTCTTGTAATAGTTTTAATGTATAAATCTTAAGTTTTAAAGAAATAATCAACAACGTTACGATTACGGCCATAACTTTCAATCTTAAATATTTCATAGCATATTTATTTACAACTTCTAATTCTTTTTTCCACAAATTCAGTCTTCAATTGACAAATAGAATTAGATCTCTAATCTAAGCAGTTGCTGAGATCGCCATGGCCGCGCAATCATACACTTTACGTTGGCGCGGCCAACTTAAAGCCCTTATAACTTCTTTATTTCTACTTCGAAAAATTTCTTGTTTGTACCCTTCGATTTCGACAAATTCTGACAAAATATTGGTCAGTTTTTTTCTGATTGGATAACTTGGCGGAGCAATCGTAACGCTCACGAGTTTGGCCACAAGGAAATAGAATTCCTCGTAGCCGAGTAGCTGTAGCTGTAGTTATCAGTTTGGCGAAATAGTTTGGCCACGAGGAAACGCCGGGCGTAAGTACGGTACACATACAAGAGAGACACTTCCGACTGACTGTGTATGAGGTTGTGTGAAAAATTTATTATCGCTAGGTAATCTCGAGAACCGCTGAAATTAGCCTATCCATTATAATTGCGTTTTTCGAGGAAGGTTTAATATAAAAATTAGTACCCACATATCTTATAAATTGCAAAGCAGTCTTTTAATGAGTTGCAATTCACGTGAAGAAACAAGATAATGTTTAGAAACAGCTTGTGCTTTTATCAAACAAAAAAAATACTACACATAATGCACACTGTGTAAAATTGTTACTGCTGACTGGAGTCATTTTGAACTAAAAAGATAGGAAAAAAGGTATAATAAAATAAAACACATAATTTATAAAGTTAATATATTATATTCTATCGCCTCTTCTTATGTCCTTTGGTCGGTCCTTTGACGAAGCACCAGTCCACTGATATTGGCTGGCCCAGGATGTCTGCACCATCGAGAGCTTCGCGCGCACTCTTCATATGAAATAGTGTAATGTGAATAAATAAATAGGTACCAAGGAATTCTCTTTGAGAATTTATTACTGTAGGTATCATACAGTCAACTATGAATAAATATAATTGTATTGTTAAAAAATACATATCGGAAAGGATCTTTACTGACGGCACGGAAGTTGAGACATAGCATTATCAAACATTTCTAGAGAAAAAAATATTGTTACGACGATTACTTATTCTAGAACGTTCGCAAGTACCTACCTACTCGTGTACGACGAATACCTACGCTCTAGAACACTCGCAAGTACCTACCTACACGTATACGACAAATACCTACGCTAGAACGTTTGCATGTACCTACCTACACGTATAACAATAGACCATCGGCGGTAGGCATACCTACGCGTCGCAGCTAAGTACCTACACTCATTGTTCTGTTTTCGAGAATTGTCGGCATCTTTGTGGTAATAACTGGAAGGTTCTAGAAATCTATTGAAGGACTATAAAAAGGATTCGAACGTCGGCACTTCGTTCAGTTGTGAATACAGCGATCTCGAGCGAACATCTAAGCGATACGGAAGTTTACGAAGAGCGATATACGAAGCGTGATAGTGCAGTATAAGTGTTTGTTGCATTAAATTGTTACTGTTAGTGTATTGTGCGAGTCTTAAATAAACTGATCATCGCGTAACTGGCATTTTACCTCGAACCCCATCCTGACACGTAACAATTGGTGACAGAAGTGAGAATGCCAGTCACACCACGCGACGAGGGAGTACGCACTCGACGACAGGCGGCGGTAGACGAAACTCGTGAACCATCGATTATGGCCGATACTGAAGAGTCTAGCGCAGCAGTAGTTAGTGATCCCGGCACTTCTGCGGCGTCGACGAGTATGGGCTCTGGCTTCGACATGTCGTCCCTTTTAGCCGTTATACAGGAGGGCCAACGCCAAGCTGAAGAGCGCCAACGCCAAGCTGAAGAGCGCCAACGCCAAGCTGAAGAACGGCAACGTCAAGTCATGGAGGAGTTGAAGGAAGGTCAACGCCAAGCTG
Source organism: Parascotia fuliginaria (assembly GCA_963082885.1). Lineage (NCBI taxonomy): Eukaryota > Metazoa > Arthropoda > Insecta > Lepidoptera > Erebidae > Parascotia > Parascotia fuliginaria. The sequence goes on along the minus strand of OY720198.1, from coordinate 6,186,534 downwards.
AAGAGCGCCAACGCCAAGCTCTTCTAGACCTTAAGGAAGGTCAACTGCAAGCCGAAGACAGACAACGCCAGGCTATCCGAGAGGACCTTCGAGAAATGATGGACTCTAAGTTGGAAGGGTTCAGCACCGTCATCAGTACTCTTCAAGAAGACGTTGAAGTGGTAAAAAAACGCACCAGCAAACATGATGAAATACTCGAAGATGTCCAGACCACCATGAACCATCATGACAAGATGATTAAAGAGCTCCAGAACACCAAGGTCCTTTATTCAAGTACTACGCCCGTGGCCGCGGCAGTCACTTCCGGAGGTCCCAAGTTTAAACTCCCCTCCTTTGATGGCTCGTCTTCCTGGACGGCCTTTCGACACCAGTTCGAAGTAGTTGCCAAAGGAAATGGGTGGGAAGATGATCACTCACTGACGGCGCTTACTTTGGCACTTAGAGGGGATGCACTGCTGATCCTAGAGAACTTACCTGCTGACCGACGAAACTTAGACGCACTCCTGAAGGCATTGGAAGCTCGATTTGGCGATAAGCACCTGGAGCATGTTTATCGAGCTCAGCTGAAGGATCGAACTCAGAAGTCGAGTGAGGGACTTCAACAATGGGCTGCTGAAATTGAACGTCTGGTACGACGAGCATATGCCTCCAGTACATCATCTGTGGACCACATAGTTGTGCAAGCTTTCGTGGACGGCATAAGAGAGTTTGAGGTCAGAACAACTGTTCGGTTGGCACACCATACATCTTTAGAAGCGGCCTTAGCACATGCCCTTGAGGTGGAAGCTGTGCGAAACGACTACAAGTCGCATAAAGTACGGGAAGTTGTTGCAGCTGCTAGACCACGAGGTGAGCCTATGTGCTACGGATGCGGCAAGCGGGGCCATATCCGAATCAACTGTCCAGACCAGAGAAGAAGTAGAATGGTGTCAGCTACTACTCAGGTTGATGCTAGTCAAGATCCGTTACGTCAAGCCCCCACAGTGCAAGTATCACAGGCATGTGACGGTAATAGCCTGGTAACAGCTGGAGAAATCAATAGTAAACCTGTTCGCTTTACGATAGATACGGGCGCGTCGAAGACCATCGTACGACCAGAACTTCTGCGGCGAACAATTCAGTGGGAAGACGCACGACCATCTTGCAAATTGCAAACAGCGACTGGCCAGCCAGTGACCGTCCTCGGAGCTACAGATGTGAAGATCAAACTAGGAGAGAAGATTTATCATCAATCTGTTTTGGTGGCGAGCATAACGGATGACTGCATTATCGGCTTAGACTTCCTACGAATGCAGCAGTGCGTTGTCGATATTGCTAAAGGTGTTCTAAGCTTCCCAGATCAAGAAGTCTTTCTGGAAGGCTGTTCTTCGATAGCGGTCTACAGTGCCAAAACGGTAACCTTGGCACCGAGGTCAGAAACCTTAGTCGACGTAAGGTTCCCTGAGGGTGTGACTGCTGATCGTTGCGTCATGGTGGAAGATCCTGGGCGCTATACCAGTCTAATTACAGCCAGAACTTTGGTTATGATTAGAAGTGGAGCAAAAGTTAAAATTGCCAACCTCAGCAATTCGGCGATGTTATTACGGAAGAACGCGATCGTTGGACGATGTGAGGCTGTGAGCAGTCTGAGGAAGATCCTAGAGAACGTCCAGACTGCCTCTTCGGAAAATCATATGGGCCCATTGCTAGAGACCACGAAGAAAAGTTTGTCACCCAACGAATATCGGGAAGCAGAGAAGCTGCTACTGGACTACAAGGACATTTTCACTAAAGAAGAAAACGACCTTGGAAGAACGGGGTTAGTGAAACATCCGATCGACACAGGTGCTACACAGCCTATCAAACAAAGACCTAGACGAGTGCCACTAGCAAAAGAACAAGAAGTAGCTGAGCTGATTGGGAATATGGCACGAACCAAGATCATAGAGCCATCATCCAGCCCATGGTCTTCACCGGTGGTACTCGTGAAGAAGAAAGATGGTAGTACCAGGTTTTGTGTAGACTACAGGATGCTGAATAACGTGACCAAGAAAGACAGCTATCCTTTGCCCCGTATTGACGACACTTTGGACATGCTTGGAGGCATGAAGTGGTTCTCTACGGTAGATCTGAAAAGTGGCTACTGGCAAGTGGAACTCCGACCAGAAGATAAGGAGAAGACTGCATTTACCACCGGTACTGGCAAAGGCCTGTGGCAGTTCCGGGTAATGCCATTTGGATTGTGTAATGCACCAGCTACGTTCGAAAGGCTTATGGAACGCGTACTAGTGGGTCTTTTGGGAGATGCCTGTCTGGTGTACTTGGATGACGTCATAGTTATGGGACGCAGTTTCACGGAACATCGCAAGAATCTTGAGAAAGTGTTCAAGAGATTTCGTGAATCAAACCTGAAACTTAATCCGAAGAAGTGCGCCTTTTTCAAGAAAGAAGTTTCGTTCTTAGGCCACATTATTTCGGATAGAGGTGTTCAAACGGATCCAGAGAAAATAAAAGCGGTGCAAGAATGGCCTGTACCAAAAACTAAAACCGAAGTAAGAGCTTTCCTGGGCCTCAGTGCTTACTACCGGCGTTTTGTGAAGAACTTCTCTGAAATAGCTAAGCCATTACACCACCTTACAGAAGAAAAGAGGAACTTCGTTTGGGACTCGGATTGTCAACGTGCGTTTACACGACTCAAAGAGTTACTGTGTTCGGCTCCAGTCCTGTGCTACCCTAATAGAGAAGGCAGATTTATTGTGGACACGGACGCCAGCAATACCGGAATCGGAGGTGTGTTATCTCAGGAGCAAAATGGACAGCAAGTGGTCATCGCCTACTTCAGCAAGTCTCTATCAAAGCCTGAGAGAAACTACTGTGTAACTCGGCGTGAATTACTAGCAGTTGTGAAGACCTTACAACATTTTAATAAATACTTGCTGGGAAGAGAGTTCACACTACGAACAGATCATGCGGCACTGAAATGGCTACTCCAGTTTAAGAATCCTGAAGGCCAAGTCGCGAGATGGATCGAACAACTACAGGAGTACAACTTTGTAATAGAACACCGCAGTGGAAGGATTCACTCCAATGCTGATGCCTTATCGCGACGTCCATGCTCCCAGGATTGTAAACACTGTTTGAAGCATGAGTCCAAGGAGGTAGTGAAAATTGTCAGGACTCAGGGGACCGATGAATCCTGGGACAAAGAGGAAATCAGTAAGGTACAGAAAGAAGACAGAGATCTTAAACTAATAATGGATTGGAAGGCTCAGGGTCGGAAACCATTATGGCAGGACGTATCAGCCGCAAGCCCAATTACGAAGGCCTACTGGGCTCAGTGGGACAGTCTGAGTTTGGAACAAGGCGTGCTATATAGAAAGTGGGAATCACCTAACGGCAAGGAGCAAGTTCTACAGATGGTGATCCCGAGAGACAAAGTTGCACCTGTTCTGCGCTTGGTGCATGATGGTGCATCGGGAGGGCATCTTGGTGTGAAGAAAACTTTGGTGAAGGTGAGAGAACGGTTCTACTGGGTACGCTGTCGGGAAGACATCGAGGAGTGGTGCAGAAAGTGCTCTACGTGTGCTTCGGTAAAAGGACCTCGTACTAGATCAAGAGGCAAGCTGCAGCTGTACAGTGTCGGAGCCCCATGGGAGAGGATTGCCATTGATGTAGCTGGCCCATTTCCCGTGACAGAGGACGGCAACCGCTATATAGTAGTAGTCCAAGATTACTTCACCAAATGGCCCGAAGTTTTTGCGACACCAAACCAAGAGGCTCAGACCGTGGCTAAAAAGTTGATCCAGGAAGTAGTGTGTCGATTTGGTGTGCCGTTGGAACTGCATAGTGACCAGGGAAAAAATTTCGAGTCAGTCCTATTTCAAGAGATGTGTAATCTACTCGGCATACATAAAACACGGACAACACCAGCGCACCCGCAGTCTGACGGCATGGTAGAACGGTTCAACCAGACATTGGAAAACCATCTGGCCAAGGTTGTCGAAGACCATCAACGAGACTGGGACCGTTACATTCCACTCTTCCTGTTATCATATCGGTCCGCGGTTCATGACACTACAGGATTTACGCCGGCCAAAGTCAACTTCGGAAGAGAGATACGCCTACCAGTAGACTTGATTACCGGAACACCTCCTGATACGCCAAAGCCGACAGTAGAATACGTCGCAAACTTGCAGGCACAGCTGGATAAGACACATGATCTAGTGCGAGATAACAACCTCAAGGCTAGTGAGAAGATGAAAACTCGCTATGACAGGAAAGCAAGTAATCATGGCTTCGAGGAAGGTACGCTCGTGTGGTTACATAATCCTCTCAGGAAAATCGGCAAGTCACCGAAGCTACAGGCCCGCTGGGAGGGTCCCTATAAAGTGATCACAAGGATCAATGACGTGACCTATCGCATAAGACAGGGCGATAGAAAGAAGCCGAAGATCGTCCACATCGATCGACTAGCACCCTATCACGGTTCTAACGCTGCTCGGGACGAGCATGATTAAGAGGGGGGCAATGTTACGACGATTACTTATTCTAGAACGTTCGCAAGTACCTACCTACTCGTGTACGACGAATACCTACGCTCTAGAACACTCGCAAGTACCTACCTACACGTATACGACAAATACCTACGCTAGAACGTTTGCATGTACCTACCTACACGTATAACAATAGACCATCGGCGGTAGGCATACCTACGCGTCGCAGCTAAGTACCTACACTCATTGTTCTGTTTTCGAGACTTGTCGGCATCTTTGTGGTAATAACTGGAAGGTTCTAGAAATCTATTGAAGGACTATAAAAAGGATTCGAACGTCGGCACTTCGTTCAGTTGTGAATACAGCGATCTCGAGCGAACATCTAAGCGATACGGAAGTTTACGAAGAGCGATATACGAAGCGTGATAGTGCAGTATAAGTGTTTGTTGCATTAAATTGTTACTGTTAGTGTATTGTGCGAGTCTTAAATAAACTGATCATCGCGTAACTGGCATTTTACCTCGAACCCCATCCTGACACGTAACAATATTAACAACAAAAGAAATCACAATTTGAATTAATTAATCAAAAATAAAAATTTCAAAAACTAAATTGTATTAATAGGCACCTAAGGATTAGTTAAATACTACTTTGTTTTTTAAGAAGTCATTTTCTTTATCATAATTTTCGCTTGGGGTTACCAGATATAAAATTTTAAAAATTACAAGAAAGCCTAACTGAAGTTTATTTGTGTTTGATGTTCAAATAAAACATATGCGCCTCTGCAGCAAAAGAACAGAGTAAAAGCCCAAATTAACAAAACGAAATGATGTACGAAAAAGAAGAAAGCCCTAAATAAATTAAAAACGTCATTATACTTACAGCCGCTTGTTTGTATGTCTCATATTCGACAAGTGCATAACCTTTCAGAAAACCAGTACGTCTATCAAGATTTAAATGGATGTTCTTGATTTCACCAAACTCTGAAAATTGATTCTGAAACAAAAAAAAATATTTTACAAAATATACCATTTAAATATAAAGTAATAATTGTGCTTGGGACGTTTACAACTAGGCAAGTAGGCATACGCCACCTCATCATAAGTGGTAACTGTAAGCTATAGATGAACCCCTGGTTATTTTCTCTAAGCATCACTGAAACATTGCTTAAAATACAACTAAGTTACTTGGCAATGTATTCGTAGAGGGGAAAAAGAAGAGACCTGATGTGGGTAAGTCTATTATTGAATTAACTAACATAATTACAAAATGTCAGCGAATTAACTAACGCCTTCACTGGCATCTTACTTTTAAGGTATCTTGATCAGAAGGGTAACCTACAGCCAATTTACTGACGTAGGGTAGACACATGAGAAGAACTGGTAATTGGACCTCTGTTGCTCTCACTATGGAAACTTATACCTTACTTTTATGAGAGGTTAGTACTTTCCTGGTTGATCTGGCTATTTAACACAGTAAAGGATCCAGCGGCAATGAAGGTGTGTTAGTCTAACCACTTTCATTTAGGCCTGCCAAATCACACCTACCTGCACTACACACCTATTTAAAACTAATAATACCTGTATATCTTCTTCTTGGGCCTCTTCATGGACATTGCTCACAAATAATATCCAGCCTTCAACAGATCTCTGAGGTCCTGGTGTATTACCATCACCTTCTGGAGCCAAGCTGTCATATCTGCAGATATAAGGCATATTCTTTTAATGATGGATCAGTTTGTGAAATGATCATTAAATTAAATATTCTAAAAAAAGGATATGCCAAGGTACACTGCATAAATATTAGGCAAATAGACAGTTATTATGTTTTTTTAGATTTTAGTTTGTACATGTAAAATAGTAAAAATATTGCTAAATAGACAGGCAGTGGTTGGATGTGTGACCTCATTGTGGTATAAGGTTTTTGATCTGAGCGCCTCTGTGCTTCGGAGGGCTTGTTAAATGTCGGTTTGCTCTGAGCGTCTCTGTGCTTTGTTAAAAGTTGGTTCCAGTTGCTACCAAGTTGATAACAGTTGTTAGGTCAAGTTGGATGCCTCTATGGCAACCTGAACAAATCTTGACACTAGGTTGATTCATTATCCATTAGATATCTGACTTTGTTGGCTAAAAATGAGGCATAGTAAGTTGTGGACTGGTACTGAGTATTTCATGACTTACCAATATTGTTTCATTTTTGTACCTGGAACTTTTTAGCAGGTAGTATACACATTACCAACACTCCGCCATGGTAGTTTATAAGTCATTAACAACAAAAAGATGGAATGACCATAATTTATATTATGTAGAGAAATTATGTCGGTATAGTCGTCTGTTGTTTATTTCATAATGTTTATGCTTTTAAGTTTTTTTTTATGAGATCTGCGATAACGAATCCTTACCTTCCTCTGTTTCCTCTTTCTGAAGCAGCACCACTGCCGGCTTCGCTACCAAAACCTCTTCCTTTACGTTTTCGCGCCTTCTCCTTCAAACGCGCAATTCCCTCTAAAACACCAAACACGTAATTTTATTTATTGAGTTCGACAGGCAATGATATGATTCAACGTAGCGGAAAGAGCTATGAATAAAGACTAAAGAATAGACTATTAACGCCTAAATACAGTTCGATGAACTAGAAAGTTAACCTATAATAAATTAGACAATTTATTATTGAAAATATAGTATCTGTAGCTGTAATAATTAACTATATACAGTGTAATTTATATTCAAATCAGACTTCTTTGCTGTAATGTGTAAAAATGCGCAAAATTAGTCTTTAAGCAAATTGTTTGGTTTTGGAATTTTACTTACGTTCACCATCTTCGTCAACTTCAAATTCTTCTGAATTTTCTATATCTAATACATCAGCCATATTATTTGATGTGTTTAATCTTTGTGATGTATTATTTATTCTAAATAAAATGTGAATTCAATCAAAACTAAAGTCACTCAACCACACAACAAAATGAATGAAATATTTATTTTTTGGCGTTTTGACTAGTGCTGTTCAAGAATCAATCGACTGACAACCGTAATAGTCGATTACTAAACTTTAGTTTTTTTAAATAACATAATTTGTCATTTAACTCATTTAATAAAAGAAAAGAGAGAGAAACAATTAGGCAGAAAGAAAACGCACAAAATACATAATTTTGATAGATAATAAAATTATGGGCACGGTTCAAATTTCTAAATCCTACTTTATTAAAATATTGTTAGTACAGATAATTTGGGGTGAATAGCAACGCTGGGGTGAATTACAACGTTTTTTAGAAAAAAGTTCCGTATACAATGATGACAATAACTAACATTATCTAAAATCATAGATGATAATGGCAATATTTGGCTATGATTACAAATTTTATAATTGGCGGTATTGAGTGACGCCACTTTTTCGAATTTGCACGAATTTATTGTCAAAGTACATGTACAAATTAGAAATAATTTTATTAATGGGTAGGTAAGCTTTACAATTATCGATTGAAAGTATTAAAAAACTAGCATTTGAATACTTAAATGTAAATACCTAGTGTCTTGTGCCACAAATTAACTAAACAGGCAAGCAGTATAGTTTGAATTTTTGTAACAATATGATCAAAATAGTTTTATTGAGATTTTTTACAAAATGGGGTGATTTGCATCTACTACCTGAGTACCTACTGGGTCGATTAACAACAACTAATGGGATATACTATTAAGTAACTCATAAAATTTGATAAAACTTATTTACGAGTTAGTGATAATTTGTCACTACACATATCTCATTTTCCTGATTTGGGACTACGGCACGTGGCCGGTGCTAGTGGTCAACTATTTTTGGTCTTAGTTTATTTTTGCAACAAATTGAGGGAATGAGATATGTATAGTAACAAATTACCACTAATTAGTCGCAAAGTTCTGTAAACTTTTTGAGTTGGCGCGAGGTTGAAATTCACATAAGTATTTTTATGTCATCCGATCATCTTTTACGCTATCGTTCACGTTTACGAAAAGTCTTCGGCCTGAGAATCCATTTCCATTCCTTGTGCACTTCCCTATTTCATCTCTCGTGACGTATACCTAGATACTTACTAAGAAATTTAATATTTCTCTAATATGGATACTGACTGATTATGGATGCGACTGATGCGAGAGGCCATAAATTGGTCAAAATAATAAGAAAAATTCGTGACATTATTTTATCATTTGATAGTATTTTATGTTTTGATCAAGGACCTATTTTTTTTGGACATTTTATCAAAATTTTATAATGAGTGACTCTGATGAATGGGACAGCAATATAAAAAAAGAAGAGCCAACAACAAGTACATTATCTTCGAGTTGGACTCCTAAATCTAGTCAACACTCTCTATCGGCACTTAGCAAAGGAGGGGAAGAAATTTGTAACAAGTACATCGACCTGATTACCTCTAAAACAAATTTATATGAAGCCAATGCAGACGAAGAGCCCCCCGAACGGCCATTTGATTTCTATGATGACGAAGAGTTTGCTTTTGGAGTAAATTTGCTTAATAATAATGTGGCCTGTGTCGGTGATAATATAACAAAACTTATTCAAATGGGTAAGTGTAGCTTATTTTAAAAAATAATTATTCAATATCATCATTTCATCCAAAAGTCGTCAACTGCTGGGCATAACTGCCTCTTCGCAATAAGGTCGCAGCAACGCAGCGTAGTGTTTCTCAGTTTGTTGTCGCCACTTTAGTATCTACTTTATTTATTGTTCTTATTATTACGATAGTTTTACTTAGAATAATCAGCTTCAGTGCCAGATATTGTCAGTAAGAATGAAAAAAAACCTGATATTCACATGAAAGACCTAATAAAGTGTATTTGGTTTTTATTTCAAGTAGTATTGATGACTGAGTATCACTATCACTACATAGTATAAAACAAAGTCGCTTTCCGCTGTCTATCTGTCTGTCTGTCCCTACCCTATGTATGCTTAGATCTTTAAAACTACGCAACGGATTTTGATGCGGGTTTTTATGCAGGGTGGGTAGATATTGTGATTCAAGAGAAAGGTTTATCTATATAACATGCATAATGTAGTAGAGAAACACTGATAATTTTAGAGGTTTCTAATGTGAAGTCGTAAATAAACTAATTTTATTTAGCGCTTACATTGCAAACGCTGGCTGAACCCTACAAGATAGCTCAAAATACTGTACAGTATTGTAAACCATAAAAAGGTCTACAAAAAAGTCCACGATGGCATATGTCTATTTCTTAGGGATAACTTACAATAACCATTTTTTATTCTTTACTTTTCACGAGAAATAATGGCTTATTTACGAAGCGATTTTAAGTAATACAGCATTAATCCTTATCCAATTAAGAACCTTAAATATATTGTGCATTGCATTTGATCTATATTAAATAGATCAAAATGGCCCTTTACAGCATGTAATTTAAATGAATATTTTCAAAGATATTACAGATTTAAAATGCAAGGACATAGCGGTTGTGGCTGTGCCGGCCGGGGGCCGGCATTCTGTAGTAAATATACTACAGAATGACTATAGACAACGTTCACTGCTGAAAGCTCTTTATTTGCTTTCGCTGATAAAATATTTTTACAATCGACTTTTTAAGCATGTGTCCATAGACAAGAAACGCCCAAATAAAATTAATTGACAATTGATTTTTATTTTTTATTTGACTTTGACATTTGTTTTGTCACGTTTGTCACAGAGGAAGCGAGATCTTCGTGTTCGTGGATTTTTGATTGTATTTTCGGAAAAGATAATTTATTTAATAGATTTTCATATTGCATTGTGTAATACCATTAATAACATGCCGGAATTCCATCTAACGGATTCGATAATGACTCAGCTAAATGGTGAGTTAAAATATTAAGAAAATTGTATGGTTAAAAACATGATAAAGTTACATAATTTTGTTTGCAAAAATGATATTGTTTAGTTTGACACAAATATTTAATTTTAGCACCAACGCGTCCTCAATAGTACATAGTACTGATATTACGTCATTTCGGGCATTCAGGCGCTGTGTTCAACTGTGTATTAGCAATGAAAGTCAACTTGCAAGATCCGTTGATTTTTGGTATAATATTTTGGTTTCATGTGTGGTTTTGGCATGATTTTGTTCTGATAGATGATTTTTGTGTCTTTTGTTTATACCATCTGTGTGTCTCTTGATCTTAGTGATCCAACAAACATACTTACGTTCATATTATTTATTTATTAAAAGCCCATGTGTCTGCTGGGCAAAGACCTTCTCTCCCTTTCTCTGCCTCACTATTTTGAGTTATTTTGTGCCAATCTTTTTAATAGAAGTTTAACTTGTGCCACTGTTATTCATTAAGATATTATTAAATAAATTATAGCAATACAGAGTTGAAAAGTACCTAATCAATTCAAATCTAGAATTATAACTTCATTCATTCTACCATTTTGGTATATAATACCAATTATAGTCTAAAGCATATATTAATAGCTTGTGATATAGGTTTTAGAATGTGGATAAACAAACTTAAAAACTTTTTTCTTTTGTAAATACATAATTATTATACATACACCCAGACCAATGCAAATAGCCATGTTCATGCACACTAATATTTAAATATAAATATTATACAATGTATATTTAATATTTATTTCTATTCCTAACTGTGATTTCAAAGATTAAATGCCAACAGTTAGTCTAAGTGATGATATCACATGGCTCTTAGTTGTTTACATTTTATTATTTTGGTTATAATTTCACTATATCTTTCCCAGTGAGTCACTGGTACTGTGTATGCCATGCAGTGCTATTGGCTTTTTCTGTTAAAAAGATATTCAATGTTAGTCTAGAGGGAATGTTGTCTGATAAATTTAATGGTGTAACGTTACTTAGTTTCAGTTTTTAGGTGGGTGTTCATAAAGTACTATACCCCTTCCTGAAAAACTAGATTGACAATAATAATAATAATAATAATAAGTTAAGGAAGTTTATCTTAAAGGATGGGACGGTAGACATTTGTCGGGCATGTCACTACCCCGGAGAATTCATAAGACATATTGTCTCTGGTTGTTCTCGTCTTGCGAACGGCGAGTATTTGCATAGACATAACCAAGTAGCTAGGATCGTCCACCAGCAACTTGCTCTGAAGTACAAGCTTGTAGTCTCTGAGGTACCGTACTACAGATATGTGCCCTACCCAGTTCTCACAAATGGTCGTGCCACAATATACTGGGATCGATCTATCATCACTGATAGGACTATTGTTGCCAATAAACCTGATATAGTGGTGATCGATCAGTTAGAGCGCCTTGCAATGATCATCGATATCACCATTCCACATGATGACAATCTCGTGAAAGCAGAAAAAGATAAACAGATAAAGTATTTGGATTTGGCTCGCGAAGTTGTCGACATGTGGGATGTGGATTCGGCGATCATTGTTCCGATAGTCATATCAGTTAATGGACTGATTCCTAAGAGCCTCCATCAACATCTCGCGAGGCTCGCGTTAGGTGGCTGGATCGTGGGCCTGATGCAAAAGGCTGTGCTCCTTGATACGGCCCGCATTGTGAGGCGGTTCCTATCTCTGGAGCCCTAACCACCGGTAGCTTGGTCACTGTACCCGATATCGGTGGGTCTCCATATTTTTATATTTTTAAATGTATATTTCTATTATTTTTTATATATATTTAAAAATGTAATTTTATGTGTACATAATTAAATAAAGAGAATAATAATAATATGTGGACACTATCACACACTGTCGTCTAGTCCCAAGATAAGCAGAGCTTGTGTTATGGGTACTAGATAACTGAAATATAATACATATACATACTTTTTTTTTGTAAATACATACTTATCATACATAGGAAACACCCAGACTAAAGACAAATACAAATGTTTATCACACAAATATTTGCCTTCCGCGGGAATCGAACCCAAACAAACAAACAATGGCAATCATAATATGATAGAGTGATATTACTACTGTTATGTTTTATCATGTGACTAACACTACCTGTATTATAAATCAGGTTTTGATTGTTGGTTGAAATCCATAAAGGACTGGATGTAGAATTCAACTAATATATAAATTTGTATGTAGATTTAATGCTGGAGATGGACATAGGCTACTTTTATTCTGAAAATCGGCCTGGTTCCCGAGGGATACAAAACATATTATACACATGGGCGAAGCTGTGGGGTGTAGCTAACAAACACTTTAACAAACTAAATAAAACAATTTTAGTTGTAAGGAGTATTTTTCTTTCAGTTTTTGTTTTTAGTTGTCTAGTCTAAATGATGAGTACCTAACCAGGTCCCAGAATAGTACCATGTGAGATCTTTTAAGTCTCTAATTATGCCCTTTTCCTTACAGCCCAAAACAGCTTAATTGTTTCTATGATGCTTAGAGGACATCACCATGAATGGTCATGGTCCACCTGAAGGACCTCCATAGGTCAAGACAATACCATCAGGTGGACCATGCATGTGTGAAGTTACACAAAAAAAAAATTACTGTTTTTTGTCTTTATAAATTTGACTTTAATGATGCTGTATGCTTTAGCACAAGAGCCATGGCCAGACAATGTGAAGCTGTTCCAGCCATACGAAGTGGAACAGATATTGTTGCCGGACAATGCCAGCTGTCTGGCTGTGCAGGCGTTTTTAAAGGTATGTCCCCCTTTTGTTGAATACGACGACGATATGATTTGTATGCGAATCCGCCAAGAGTAATCGAAATGAAATGAAATAAAAAAAATCTAAAAAATCTTTTTTGAAGCGTATGTAGCTTTATGTGTTTTATATCAAGTGGACAGCTAATAAATTATGGGAGACCTGAACAAATTGAGGAAGATTATAGGCAGAACAGTAACCAAAGATGTAAGTTAACGTGGGTGAAACCGCGCTGCGGGAAGCTAGCCTAAAAGTTTTTTACACTAGTAGATCCACGCTGATTTCAGCATGAATGGGCCGGATCGTCCGGGGAAGTACTACCCTCTCATAGAAGATCGACTTAAGAGTAGTAGTATCAGTACTACTGCGTTTCGTTCGGTGAGTGAGAGCGCCGGAGGCCTAATTTCCCCCTTTCCTCTTTCCTCATCTCCCTCATTCCCTTCCTCTAACCTCATTCCCAGCCGCCATAGTGGCCACCATGCCAGCAGTTCAAGACGATGGCTTTTGGTATAGTGGCCGCCACTTCTGGATTCCACTGACTGCTTACCATCAGGCAGGGTGGAGTCACTTTGGTAGGCTATAATATAAAAAAAAAACATTTTTTTATCTGTAGATGTGCAACCTTCCATTCGAAGTAGAGATGCGTTGGAACGCGGAATTCATGTCTCCTTCCGGTCGTGTCCCCTTCATCAAATGCGGTGCGTTCGTGGTATCAGAGTTGGAGCCTATAGTACAGTTTGCGGCCAACAAGGGAGTGTCCCTATGTGGAAGATTGTCCACGGAGGAGAAGGCGGAGATGAGGGCCTATATGAGTTTGATTACTAATGTGTTGGTTAATGCTGAGGTTAGTGAATTTTAGTTTATTTTTCTTTGTGTGAAACTTAATTCTTGTCTAGTCTAAAGTTGGAGTCTAAACGAACAAAGAGCTGGAGCTAAAACAAGAGCATTTCTTGATCTTTTGGTGTAAACGAAAGGTCGTTTTCAGCGTTTACACCAAAAGTTTTACTTACATACATATTATAGATAAATTACACCCAGACACAGAACAAACAATCATGCTCATCACAAAAAGATTTGTCCTGGGTGGGAATCGAACCCACGACCTCCGGCTTAGTAGTCAAGGTCACTAACCACTAGACCAACAGGCCAGTTGTAACTTGAATTACTTACACCACAAGAACACTTTGAAGAGACCGTTCTGGGGTGGGAACACGTCCGAACACATTAGAACGCTCTAAGCTAGCCGTTTGCGTGCTCTAGTGCCGCTTACATATAGCAAGCGAGCATTCTTAGAATGTTTTATAGAATCTTTGCAAACTTTGATAGAACAACGAAGGAATGTCCTGTCTCTGTTTAAATTAATATAATTTAATGGAGAGGGGTTAGAATGAGCATTTGCTCGTCTAATGTAAATCGGCCTTAATCACAGGGCCTGTAAAAATGTATGGGATTGACATAAGCTAACGACAATGTTGACGTTATCTTATGTCAATCACACACATTTTAATAAGATTAATTAAATGAAATATGATTACAAACTTTGTAGTACTTGTAGATGAGTTTTGGGCTGATATAAATAGGTTTGCTGTCAACGCGAAAAGAAGAAAACATTTAAAATAACTTAAATATTTTCCACAGCTCTACATATCATGGGTGGACAACGATACATTTAACGCAGTCACTAAAGTACGTAACGCCTCAGTATACCCTTGGCCGTTAGGCTGGCTACAGACTAGGGCTAAAAGAAACGCAGTAATAAAACGATTGAAAGCGCTGCATTGGTATGAGAAGACGTTGGATCAGGTGTTGGCTGATGTGAGTATTTAACCTTCTTTATATCCCTTGAACTGGAAGACGCAGCGTGAGCAGACTCCTCACAAGGTAGACTGACGACCTTATAAGGGTGGCGGGCAACCGATGGATGAGGGCGGCGAGGGACGGGCAAAGTTGGCGAAAATTGGGGATGGCCTATGTACAGCAGTGGACGTTTTTCGGCTGATATGATGATGATGAAATCCTTTGATTTCCTGTGTACGTGACGATTAAAGGCCTTAATCGTGATTTAAAAAACTAATATCTAGATTTAGTAGAAGTTGTAAAAAAATTTTTAAACCGCAAGTCAATAAGGTCCCTCAATCCTTACTTAAAGTCACCTATTTCTTGGTGAATCGTTGCAAGTAAAAGCCAAATTTAATATTCATGTTTTAGCAAAAATACAGATAAACTCGAAACTTTTATAAATATTTTAAACTAGAGGTCTGCTCTCTCACTTGGGTATCAAAAGTTTCATTCCATCTCACAATATTTTATTGTACAATATTATATCAATAGTGTCATATTGCATCATTTTGATCCACAAAGACGCTTAAAATATAAAAAAAATTAAAATAACTGAAAAAATATTAAACACTAGCTGTTGCCCGCGACTTCGTTCGCGTGAAAATTCAGATGTGTGCCTGTATGAGAATATTTCTTACCTAATCTTACGGCAATCGTACATTGTATTAGTAATAAATATCAGTATAATCCGTCTCTAAGGCGAATCCTATTTAAATCTATTCACCCGCTATCCCTATAACAGACGAAATTTTGCGATATTTAACGAAACTTGCCACTCCTATTTTCCCACTTAATAAGAATAGTTCCTAGTTTGGAAATCGTATTATCAAAACTCCCGTTTAAAAACTATAGAAGCTTTATACAAATTTTGTTCCCCTTTATACTACAGGGAAATGAATTTCGAAAAACCCGTCTTAGAGAGCACCTATTTCCAAAATTTGAAACTCCCAGCATTTGTAGTTTCTGAGATTTCGTGATGAGTGAGTTTTTCCAATAGACATTTTTATATTGTTTAAATACTGTTTTGCATACCATTTCTAATCTCATCATCATCACCATTCGTACAAACCCTCTTTCACCTACCTAAAGATATCACCCGTAAAACAATATACAATACACTAAGGCAAATTTCCACTACAATAACTTTCCCCTTTCCCTCATTTCCTCTCCCCCTTTTTCCCATTCCCCTCCCTTTCCCTCCCGTCTCCCTCCCATCTCCCTCACTTTTCCCACACTTCCCATCACTTTCCCTCACTTTCCCTCACTTTCCACTCACTCACCCCTCACTTACCTCTCACTGACTCCTCACTTCCCTCACTTTCCCTTACGTCCCTCTCACTTCCCCCTCACTTACCTCTCACTTGCCCTTCACTTGCCCCTCACTTGCCCTTCACTGCCTCCTCACATCCTCCTGAGTTCCCTTTTTCTTTTTTCTTTTTTTTACACAACGCTATCTAGACCCAAAGTAAGCATATTATATGCTTGCTTATGGGTTCTAGAATACGGATAAACATACTTAAATACTTTTATTTTTGTAAATACATACATATTATACATAGAAACACCCAGACCAATGCAAATAGACATGTTCATGCTACAAATATTTGCACTGAGCGGGAATCGAACCCGCAACCTCTGCGTGGCAGTCCATACACAGTACCACCGAAATACAGAGGCAGTCGATTTCCCCCTGACTTTACCCTCCTTTTGCCCTGACTTCCCCCTCACTACCCGGCACTTCTCCCTTCCTTTCCTCTTCCTCCCCCTCCCTCCAAATTTCATGTCGCCAACTTCAAAAGCAAAGATCTTTCCATACAATATTTAATCCCTTATTTCACGCCTATAAATCCACCCCAGTTAAAAAAAAAATGAGAATTTTTTATTTAAATAAAATTATTCCAAAACAAAATTTCAAAGCTGTAAGTTAAAAATGTAGACGTTTCATACAATCGTTTTCATCCTTTTTCATACACTTAAGGGTTGAATTTTTAAAAACCATTTCTTAGTACACTTCTAGACATTAAGACAAACACACCCTTCAAATTTCAAGTCGCTACGACCAGTGGTTTAGGCTGTACGTTGTCTGTCAGTCAGGACAAAGCCTTTTATAATATGTATGGATGTATGGATTAGACGTATAGCCATCAGGGATCAAAGCATACAGGCTGCTAGGAATGCTAACACGTGATAGAGCCACATAAAGCTGACCGTGCGAAAAACAGCTAATACTTAGACCCACACCCACAACTTTTAGTGTCTTACCTTGGGTTAAAATCTCTGCTTCTAAAAGATTTCGTAGTAAATTAACGAATATTCGATGTGATTCTTTAAATTGGCATAACTTTTTTATTTATGAACCGATTGACATGAAACAAACACTAAATGTTAAGTGAAGCTTACCACAATATATTAGTGAAAACCATATTTAAATCGGATAAGCCGTTTCTGAGATTAGCGTGAACAAACGCACAGACAAACAGACAAACAGACAAACAGACTAACAGACAAACAGACAAACAGACAAAAATTGTAACAATCATTGTTTTGGGTTCTACTTGCGTTGATAAAGGTCCCAATATTTATTTTTCTCATATATCTTCCATGTACAGACAGCGTTCGGTTACATTTTATTATATGTATAGATAGATAATAAAATATAGCCTATGTTACCTTTCCTATTTGGACCTTTCTAAAGGTGAAAGAATTTTTTAAATCGGTTATAATAAAGTTAAATCGTTGCAAACAAACAAACTAAAATCAAATCTTTGCTCTTTAGTTTCTTTAGTTTAGATGCTTACTGTATGGAAAGTGTATAATTGTTTTGCATCAATATTTAGTAGATTTGTTTAATAATATGGGATACTCAGAGATACGACATAGCTAGCGAAATATGGGTGTTATACTCCTCTGCTTACCCTTCCGTGAAAAAGGATGTAATGCTATTTTTTATGTTATTTAATACCTTTTAGGTTGAACAATGCTGCAACTCACTGAGCCAACGACTTGGAGACAGAGATTACTTCTTTGGAAACACGTAAGTATTTTATATAGCTATCTTAAAACATAATGTAAATGAATTAATGTTTAAACTGACAATATAGTAGAGCCAATTAAACTGTTTCTGAAAAGCTGATTCACGAAATATTAACTAATCATCTGTTAAATCTCATGTGAAGTACCTAAAAGCATTAGTTTAATTCGATCAAATTAGTTATTAATTATATCAAATTAAATTTTCATGCTTTTTAACCGACTTCAAAAATAGGAGGTTTCTCAATTCGACCGTTTTTTTTTGTTTTTATGTATATTCGCGGATAACTTCGTCGTTTATGAACCGATTTTGATGATTATTTTTTTTAGCAACTCAATTAGTACTTTCACATGAGATTTAACAGGCGATTAGTTAATTTCTTGTTGATCAGTCTTAGAAACTGGGGGTTAGTCTCAGAAACATGATGCAAGTATAAACTCAGTGTAGTTTGCTTTGCAATTGTCTATTATATTGATTCAACTGTCTTATTCTCATTTCCGAATTCTTGAATTTCGATTTCTGATTCGAAATCCGAAACTAACAAGAGGTTCAGATGAAATTATAAAAATGTTTTAATTTCGTGATTAGCAATCCAATGTATGAAAAATACTTTTGTATTTAAGAAAAAGCTGTCGCTGACGATTTTTGAGAATAAAACGACTGTCTTTATTAAACAATTTTTTTATTTTAGCCTGCCATAGTGTCTCCATTCTGCATGATGGTTACTTTAACCTTTTTTGGCACTAAACTCTACTCATGTTTAATTTGTTTACACATTTTCTATCTAGATGTACAGATTGATTAACCAATTTGCGAAAAAAGGTTCATACGTCAGCATTAGCACATTTCTTGAACTGCGTGAATAAAAAATTTTACGTTCTATCACGCAACTTTATTGATTTTTCCGTTCGAAAAAAGTTTTTAGGTGACAATTTGGTGTGTGAATCCGACGTGGATTGCCTTTAGAGTTACAGAAAATCAAAATAAACAGCATAATATACTGACTATAACCTCGGTTTCAGAGTAACATTTTTTTCTGCGGGTACACGGTCGTTTAAGCTTACGAGCTTACTTGCTTCAAAAAACCGTGTGTAATCGCTTATGCTGTTGTGTTTGCTCAAACCGGTACTGATGCGTCAGTATCAACTCGCACTAAGAGCTTATAAGCGCGTCAACGATCGTACGAGTTTCGCTTATACGCGCTTACAGGCGCTTCCAACACGAGCTTATACGCGCGTATATAACACTAGTCTGTAACCTTCCTTACCCTTTCCCTCTCCTAGCCCGACCCCAGTAGACGCCGGCGTGTACGGTCATATGCGTGCTTTCCTATCAGCTCAGGGCCCCAAAGCAGCCCTAACGATCAAACCCATCACCAGCTCTCTGCTGCGTCACGTGCTCAGAATGATCACCCTCACGAATATGAGACTGTCTGTAAGGAAAATTTATTATCATGTATTATATAAAAACTAGCAGACCATTAACCTTCTAAAAAAAAAATGAACGTTAGTTAAATCTGTTGTATTGCTTATGAAAAACTAGCTTGCCGCGGCTCGGTTTCACCCGCGTCTTTGCTTACTGCTCTGCTCCCGTCGCCAGTAGCGTGAGGATACATAGCCTATAGTCTTCCTCGAGAACTGGGCTATCATACGCAAAAAGAATTAATTGCGTATGATAGCCCAGTTTCGACTGGTAGTTTCAGAGATTAGTGCGTTCAAACAAACAAACGCTTTATACAAGGTGGCTCAAAAGAAATTTTATATTTAGTGGATCGATTAAAAAAAAAGTAAGCCGTATATAGAAAAACTGTTTATTAATTTTTAAAATACACCTTTTGGGGATTTATTTCTTAAAAATAACATTGTCTAAATGTAGACCCTCGCGTTCCCGGCACTCATTTAATCGAACAGTAAAATTACTTATGACGGCACGGCAGGTGGACTCAGGGATTAATTCTTGCACCAATTGAATTTTGTAGTTGTGCAGATTCAGGTCTTTGTGCATAATGCGATGTAGTGAAGATCTATGCACATTTAAAGCACTTGCGCGCTTCCGAATTGAAAGGTTCGGGTCGTCGCGAACAGACTGATTAACACTCTCCACGTTTTCTACCGTTCTTGATGACCTAGGTCGCCCGGATTTTGATTTATCCAGCGTTGTTCCAGTCTCTTCAAACTTCTTAACCCAATTTCGAATAAGAGGAATGCTTGGCGCATCATTTAAGTGACGAAAACCTCGAATACTACAGAATTTTCTACGCGCTACAGTCGCCGAATCACCGTTTTTGTAAAACTCTCGCACGCACAACGCACGGTCTGCTCCCGAGAAACGCTCCATAGCGACTGAATTCCCAAGAGCCAGGCTACCGATTGACATAACCCCCGCGCCCCTCGGATACGTTGCGTTCACGCAGTAAGCTAGCTAAATATAAAATTTCTTTTGAGACACCTTGTATAATAGTATAGATTAGCGGTGAAACAGCCAAAAGAAAACTGCGAGTTTGCTTTAAACTATTTAAAGATTAATCCCCTTATTCATAAACATCTTAAGCATAAAATAGCTAAAATAGTTTTATATTTCGTTTGTCTTTATCTGTCACCTTGACATTTGTACTAGTAAGAAAGAGACAAAACCCATTTTAACAATGAAGGCTTATTGTATATTAACTATAACTTTTTTACAAATACGGGTATTTTATTCGATTTTTAACGATTTTTATAACTTTAGCCGTTAAAAAATTTCGACCTTTTTTGAAATGAGTATTAACAATATAAAAACTCTTTACTCGGACTTAATATATGTTTTGATTTTTATGAATAAGGAGGTTATTATTTAAATCCATTTTTGGATACCTTCCTTTATCATATTTTACACTTTAAATGCAACGGTTTGTTAATTTTTTCATATCATGACCATGCTTGGAGATCACAGCCATGTCCAAGAATAAGTGGACAGTGTACTTGTTCGCCACATAGGTTCCTATTTGCTATCCCTGTTTTTTTGTAGACATTACTAGTACAAGTAGACCTTGGTAGGACCTTGATATTACTGCTAAATAGATACAACAAAAGACTATCTATTTAATAAAGACAACTCTCGCACTAGGTCGCGGGGGACTTTACAAATATACAATTCACGCACTAAAAGTACACCCTGACTCGCACACAAAGTTTTGATCCGTGTGGGACTCGAACCGTAGTCACTTGCGCTCACGCAGGCAATCTGGAGACAGTCTCGTTTTAAACCAAATTCCTTCTTTCCCTACTAGCCTCAAGAAGAATACTTACTATACCAAGCTTTTCGTGTATCAGTACCTCGGCTACCAGCCGAACATACTTTATCTGACAAAAGTCCCCGAACAAGGTCTCGTTTGAGCGTCAAAATAAACAGCAAAGACGCTGTTAGTCACAGGGAGAAGGATTTGTTTGGTAAATATATACTTTAAACTTGCTTTCAGCGGCGCGGTTTCATCTGTATCTTTGGTTACTGATCTGTTCCATTCGCCAGTAGCGTGATGTTACATAGCCTTTATCCTTCCTCGCGAACTGGGGTATCATACGAGAAAAGAAATTTTAGAGAAAGAGATTAGCCAAACAAACAAACTCTTCCGCTTTATCTAAATCAATATAATAAATAGAAATAATTTGTTTTTTTTGTATGTTTGTTTGTTTGTTATGGATAAACTCAAAATCTACGTAACCAATTTAAAAAAATCTTTCACATATAGAAAGCTACAATATCAGCGAGTAACATAGTCTATATTTTTTGTATTTTTTGCGGTATGCCTACCCATGCGGGCGAAGCCGCTAGCAACAGTTAGTAATATACTTTAAATGGGTTTACGGTAGATCCTGGTTAAAGTATAAATGAGCTGGATCGATCAGGGTAGTAGTCTCTTAAAATTTTGACGTACAGTAATAGTATGCCTTCTCTGTATGAAAAAGAGGTCTTTCCCTGCAGTCAGATAAAAACGAGCCTTATTTTATGAATGAATAAATGATGAACTTTCTGAGTTTATCTGGATATTACTGACTGACGGTGAAGGAAAACATCGTTAGGAATCCTAGATTTCTTAGGAAGTCTGAAATCGCCAATCCGCCTTGAGGAAACCCTGGCGATCAATCATGCCTTCTCTGTATGAGAAGAGGCCTTTCCTTGCAGTGGGATAGTAACGGGCCGGTATGATGATGAGTAGTATCCGTACCTTCGGTGAATAAGAGAATCTAAGTCCTTATTACTCTCTTGACCCTTTTCTCCCTTAACAGTCAGCAACAGCTTGGTTGATTTCTTTTTTTTGTATCAGTAATATTTCGACACTGCTGTTCCAGTGGCTACGGAGACCATTCATTCCCACCTTCAGATAAGCCATATGCTTGTTTTTACGATACATATAACCTTGTTCCTTTAAGAAATTACCTATTCGTAGGAGTGGACTTTGATCCTAAGTCAGTAGATTCCTAAATCTATCCCACAGGTTTCAAACCATTCGCGTCCAAACAAATAATTATAATGGCATCCAAAGAGGGCACTATTACTTGCAAATCATCAAAAAGCAGCAACCACGAATTAAATACTTTAATGGAAGAAATTTGCGACGATATTTTAGACAAAGTCGATGAGTTAACTTCAATCGATTATTCGGAACGCACCGATTCTGATACAGAGAAAAGCGATTTTGAAATAATCGCACATCCGGGTGATAATATCGATACGAAGGTTAATGCGTATCTTGATACGATTGTGGAGAATGATGCTAGTGATAACGGTGCGTCTGTTGAGATATATGACGATATACATCATGCGGGTGATGATGAATTTAATAGTAATGTTGAAATATCTAAGATACAGCTTTCTTCTTATGAAGAGATTGGCAGTTCTAATGCTAGTGATTCAAGGTATGGTTTGAGTGATCAATTGTAGATTAGTCCACGAAAGAATGTTATAAGATTGCAAACAGCTATTATGTGTATAGTAGGATCAGTACTTGACTTCCACGTTAGAAGAGAGCGGGATGTAGAAAATAACTACGGTTGCGGATTTATAAGATGTTTTCATTATGTTAATGACTCCTCTCACTTTTCTTTCTATTTTATTATGCACACACCTTTTGTTTTGGTGTTCATAAATTAAGATAGCTATTACTGTCAAGTAGAATCCATTTCTTATTTTAAGGGGATTTTGTTTACACATTATTGACTCACTAGCCTGAGATGGTAGGCTACCAGAATATCGAATTATTTGCCTAAACCTCACCTTAATACATCAGTGGCCACCGTAGACTCAATCAAAAAGCTTTATTTAATCGTTTATTTATTTTATCATTTAATATAACAGCAAACGTCCAGCATCACCGTTGAATTTAACGGTGTCGAGTAGCGTTGAACAAATTTCTAACGTTGATGAAAGTAACCGGATGTCGCCCGAATCCTCAGGTTTTTGATTACTTTTTCTTTAGTTTTTTGTTAATATTACGTGTTGTTAGTATTACTATTATACCTAGCTTATGCAACTGTGGCGCAATTACTTTTCGCCCTTTTCTCCTAAAACTGTAAAAATAAAATTATTACAATTAGTTAGTAGTAAAATTGTAAAAAAGTTTTACAATGATTTAGGAATCAAATTCAACCTCATTATGTAGTAGTACATATATTAGTAGTATGTTATTATAAACTATGCCGATAGGCTATGCTTGTTTTGGTCATCCATAGCGGCCAGTGGGATTAGCTTTCATAGGAATTCAGACACACCAAAAAATGCTGCAATTCCACATATTTTTTGCGAATATGTGCCTTATATTAAATAATTTAAATGCGTTTTAGTCTTGCATTATCCTCCTTGCGTCATTCTTTCGTAGGGCAATTTTTTAGACTGACTTTTATTTACAGATTCAAAATGTACTTTGAAAATGGCAATCAAGGAAGATATTTCTGTTGAAAGTCTGCTTAAGTATATCCGACGGACTACTAACTATGATGTCGCGGATATCGATTAAAGTCAACCAATATTTCGATAATCGATTCGAGTTTCGAGTTTTTACAGAAAAACACAAAATTAGAGTTTTATTCATAAGTTTTTTTTGCAGTACAAAATATATTCAGCCTTTTTCGGGTCATTTTAATTTTTCTTTTATTTACCAAGGAGGCTTTCTTATAGGCATAAGTCCGCTTCAAAATGTAATAATATAATAACTGTGCTAAAGTATACCACATCAGTTTCGTCGAATCCTACCAGACAGACAGATAGATAATTTATTAATATCATTTTATATTTTTTATTGATTTTTTAAGCGTATTGTTTTCTGTCAAAAGGTACGTGTTTCAAGCATATTAATGTATAGCTAACGAATGTTTGTGGCGCGAGCATTCCTTATTTTGCAAAACATTGAAAGATCTCACGAGCATTAAATATGTTCGCGACGATGTTTTAAAACGAACGTTCGGTACTTTTTAATAGATACAAGTCTGTGCTACAGTCAGTATTGTCCCATTTGTTTTTAATAAAATTAATTAGTGTGGTCATATTTGAGTTTTTATTTATAACACTATGGCTATAATTATGTGAGTACAATTTTGACGATCTTTTGCTTTTGTTAGTATTGTATAGAATTAGGTGCTGTAGTGTATTTTGCGAAATTTATGTGACTTTTCAAAAGTATTGTATCTTAGACATTACTGATATGACAATAACATGCTGATACGTTGTCCAAGTTTATACATACCGTAAATAAAACTGGACCAGGTTATCACATACTAGTACCAAGATTGAAACTTATTTTTTTACATTAATACCTATATACAGACCTATATTTTTCGATGACATACACAAGATTTTTTAAATTTCATTTCGAAAATAAAATTTCGTATATTTATATATTTTAGATTTTTGTTAGCGTTTAGAACAATAAACGTAGTATAGACGCGTTCGCGAATATCTCCCGTTCGCATTGATAGTATGTAACAGGCAACAGGTGTTAAAGTACATTAGAGTCCCTTTACACTAGCGTTTATTTAGCGTAGGCGTTCGTTGAACTTATACGCAGCGCAGACGCTGTGGCGGCGTTTCTGCTGGAGCACATGAGTACACCGCGATAACGCGACACATAGGTATACGTTCACAACGGACATGTAAAAGTGTGAATTTAGCCGTATACTATTAAAAAGCAAAAAATATTATTAATAAATTAAAAGCCTGCCTAAAACAGACTCAAAAGAAAATAACCCATTTTTTGTTTCGTGCTGACGCTACATTTAAATTTTATATACCCTATGTCACTCCCACAATCAATACGAATCTAATGACACCTCATATTTTAAAATCCATCAAGCCATTTAGACTGTAAAGCGTGCCATCGAAATAGTAATACATACCCACATTCATACATACTTTCATACAAACATACTTACATACATACATACTTACATACCTACATACATACATACATACATACATACATGCATTCATACATACATACATACGTACATAAATACATAAATACATAAATACATACATACATACATACATACATACATACGCTCAAAAACCTTACCCTCCTTGGCCTTGGCAGTCGGGCTAAAATAGATAAAATTGTATATCCTATTACCAGTACCACTTAACACCAGTATTCCATATACGTAATATAGAAAAAATACTTATAACTGCAATACTAATATTCACATTAATATATTTTTTGTTCGCAGTCCATCAGAGCTAGATGCCTTGGTCTTCGGGCATGTCTTCACTATCATCACTACGCGTCTACCATGCCGTAAACTGGCAGAAACTGTCCGTAAACACGAGTCTTTAGTCGCGTTAGCTAAGCGAGTAGACGAACAGTACTTCAAGAGACCATAGCGTCAGGTTTTCAAGGACATATCCACTGTGTTTACTAGTCCTTGAATAGATTAACCTTGTAGACTGTCTTCTTCTAGTGTAGTATTTCTAGTGGAATATTAATGATTTAAGTAAAGCTTTTATTAAGATCCCGTTCACACTAGCGTTTGTTTACGAATTTGACAAGCTAGTTCATATTTGATTAAATATTTTGATGCTTAAATAATAATATTTTGATGCTTTTGTAATGGCAATTTATTTAATATATATATCTCTAAGTATAATATTATAGCAACGTTTTCGATATATAAAGAGCCTACTTAAGGTGAACGCAGATCTAGTGGCACCGCACGCACCGCAGTCGCTTTTTCAAGTATTTCATGTTTCATTGTATATGTCTCTTATTTAAAATGTAGAGAATCATAGATATTTATAAAATAATATTCTAGCGTTATTTTCGCCTGTGATACAGGAACTATATCATAGTACAGACATCTAAACTGTAATACGAATTGTTACACAACTGAGCACAAGAAAAAGAGTGGCCTGAGTTTCTTGCCAGTTCTTCTCATGGCTCTACTTCGTCAGCGAACTGGCTGTAGGTTAATTTGCTGACATTTTCTAAACTTTGACGTTCATAAGTGTTAATTTAATTAACCTATATGAATGAATATATTTTCATTTTCATTTTTCACTGTCTTATTTTAATTTGTATCTAAGTAAATTATGAATAAATGATTTGATTTGATTTTATTTTATGGTACTGCGACGACTGCGACGCGGGTGAGTGTGTGAGGTTGCACAAAACTTTAAATTAAGAATTCAAATGCGGCGACTTGCGTTGCGTGCGGTGCGGTTATTTAACAAGTACTTCATAATATTGTCACTCTTTCCTATTTTACGTTGATAAAGTAAATCTATGAGTATATTAGTACGCATATTTCAATAAACGAACTTTGCACCTACTTAAAATAATTGTATATCCTTAGATATATATTGCTTATAGATAATGTTATATGTAAGGGTTGATTTATATGGCTTGTGTGTGAAATATACAGAGTGTATACGACGGTTTGACATTAAATGAAAAGGCAGGTGTTACTAGCCCTTATAATGATTTCTAATTAATCACAAAAGTAATTTGACGAAAAACAAAAATTTGAAATTTTCTAACAAAATAAATAATATTTTAGTAATAACAAAGTAATACACCATTTATACAAGTTCACTGACCTGTAATGAGCGGCAACGTTTATCCTTCGACGTGGATTATGACTGAAGTCAGTGATCGTTTGACGTACTTACAGAGTGTTTAGAATTAAAGAAATTAAAAAAGAAGTCCTGTGTCTAAACTATTGAAGATATTTAGTTGATTTTTTTTTGTCTCGCTTCATAATGTAACATACTATACGTAATTGCATTTAATATCATACCGTCGTATACACTCTGTATATTGCTTATAGATAATGCTATATGTAAGGGTTGATTTATATGGCTTGTGTGTGAAATATAGTTAAAATACAATGTATTTTTGTCTGTAGGTTATATTTTTTTTAAATAACAAGTAACTATTAAGAGTTGTATAGTCACAACTTAGTTGTGAGGTTGAAATAAACATGAAGAAAAAATTAGTTAAGGCCAATACTCCGCACTAGTTGCGTCTGAGTTAGTTTTTAATTAATTTAAGATATTTTATATGTAAATAATAGTACATATATTGTGTGTTGTGTGTGTGGGTGTGTGTGTGTGGGGGGGGGGAGGGAGTTTGTGTGTTTAGTGTGCAATTTAAAGAAAACTTAGGTTAGGCGTCGCGTCGGCTCGAAAAAAAATTCTTTCTTTTCAGTTTGTTTGATTTTTTAATAATTTCTTTTGCTATCTCTGTTTTTCTTTTTTTTCTCTGTTGGATTAAGATGACATCTTACTATCTATAATATTGTTGAATTTTATTTTTTTATTTATTATTTTTTATTTTATTATTTCTTTTTATTTATTCTTTTATAGTGTGGTACTAGGGTTCGTAGGATAAACAAGTCTTTCTGTAAGCTTAACTATTATGTAGATAATGATGTAATGTTAGGTTCTATTCAAATAATTATAGCGTACTTAAGTGTTTGAATGTGTCTCAAAGTTAGATATAAAATAAGTATGTAAAATAGTTAGGTAATAGTTCTAGTTTTATCGCCTTCTGTATTGTCGGCAAACTTGTCTTGCATTTCGTCAGCCGGTGTTTTTTGTCGGATTTTTAGTCTGTGTAGTATTTTAGTTGACTTTTAGACTTGCATCACTGGTCGACTTGCATCATTTAAGATGCATTACTGGTCGACTTGAATCATTGGTTGACTTCCTTTTTTGGTCGAGTTGCATCAGAGGTCGAGTTGCATCACTGGTTGACTTGCATTACTGGTCGACTTGCATTACTGGTCGACTTGCATTACTGGTCGACTTGCATTACTGGTCGACTTGAATCACTGGTCGACTTGAATCACTGGTCGACTTGAATCACTTGTCGATTTGCTTCTTTGGTCGACTTGCATCACTGATTGAATGGTTAAGTTGCATTATCACTCAACTTGCATCACTGATTGAATGAGTTGCATCAGTGGTCGGCTTGCACCACTGGCCGAGTGCATTATCACTTGCATCACTAATCGATTTTGTATACGTTTCAACGCATTGTTTTAAATAAGTTAATGTATTTTAGTTAGGTAAGTTAGTTAGTATTAAGTGTAATCAGAGCACACATTATCTAATCAACGGTTGGTAATTGATCATAATGGCATAATTTTGAAAAGTACAATTTCATATTTAAACTATTAATACCTTAAAAGTGAAATAAAACTAGTAAACTATTTTCTATGCCGTAAAAAAAAAACCAAAACAGAACCTGTAAACCATGTTCATGATTATTAATTAAAGAAAAATAATATCGCTTAAAATATCTAGAGCAAGTAGATCTTTTTTAATTATTTACCGTATTGATATTTTATTGTTATTGTTATGTAAAATATTATGAGATAGAGGTTTATTATGAAAGCACTAAGTACTCACTTCTCCTAAAGAATATCGGTAAAGTAAAAATTTTTGTTGGCAGTTTTTGCCCAACTGCCGAAGTCAAGGAGGTAATGTTTTTCGGGCGTATGTGTGTATGTATAAATGTATGTATGTATGTATGAATCCATGTATGTATGTCTATTTATTTGGCACACTACAATCTAAATGTCTTAATGGATTTAAACTTGTAAGGTGTCATAAGATTCGTATTAATTGTAGTAGTAACATAGGGTATATAATATTGCAACGTAGCGTTAGCACGAAAAAAGTGTTTTTAATAAATACGTATTGCTTGTACAACATTGTGACATGCGTATGAAAAAAATCTGGAAAGCACATCAAATCAGTTGCAACATACACGTTTGAGGGAAAATGCGTTCGCCTAGTCTTAGAAAAATCGTTTCGTGATTTCACTTATTTAGTCTATATAATAATGTGTGTGATGTAGTTTAATACTATCGGTATAATTAAATAATAAGTCTTTAGATATAATGAAACCCAGCGCCTAAAACAATCAAAACGAACAGTAGTTTGTATATAATTATGTAAGTTATATTAGTACTATATTTCACCGCTTAGATAGAGCGTCACTACTATCCTTTTGTTTAAATAATTAGATACAATAGACTAAATATCGTAGGTTATTTGCCTAACTAGTAAGTGTTTTCACTTAAAGACACAAATGCTGGATCGTCGTTGATACACGCACAACATGCTATAGGGACGCAGTCCACCCAGAGCACCCGTCCAACAGCACCTGCGCGTTGAGTACCTAGCCTAGTCCACGTTAAGCACCTATCAATATATTTGCCAGGTGCTCTTTCTGGCAAAAATATCGATAGTTGCTCAACGTGAATGAGGCTAGATGCTAGAACGCGCAGGTTCTCTTCGGACTAGGTGGACTTCGTCGCTATAGGATAATCACCTCTATTGTTACCATCTTGAAATTCAGTTTCCAAAAACTTGCATAGTTATGGTGGTTTTAATTAGCAGAGTGGATCTGGCAGGGTTATTGTTTTTAGTTTATCTAGAAGCATCTTTAAATATCTAATCTAAATTAGAAGAGAACATAATAAAAAGCTTTTTGCTAGTGAACCTTGTAATGCTACATAATTATCGAATTGAATTCACTTGCGAAATCGATAGCATTTGTTATGAAATTTAATATCAGTAGCGGTTACAATTAAACTATTAGTACTTAGATATGTGCAATCTAGGTATTGTAAATATGTTAAATTTCATAATTTATTTCGTTTTCTGCGTAAAAATGTGTTGACTAACGACTAGCGCGTACTACGGCCGCAGCGCGCCGTATTGCAAAATTGCGTCAAAGCACTTATAAGTCGTAGTGTAGCGTGCGTTGCGATGCTGCTCGGTGCGAACCGCCTGTAGTGTGCGATAGCTCGTATAAAATGTAATAAATTGATGTAGAAGAATTTTTACTATGCAATGCGGCTTGCCGTAATTTGCGGCTCTATGGATGTTTGAATTTTTTTTGTATTTGTTTGATTTTAAAATACGATGTTTATGAAAATTTTCGACACTATTTGGCGCCACTTTGGTAAAAGGTCTTCCATTTTGACAGTGCTATCAAAACGAAAATTTATCAGTGCTCATTTCGCAATTTTAACGTTTAATTTACAAAAAGGATAATTAACGTTGCTTAAAGAAAATTGCTGGGAACGTTTTCTAAAATGGCGTCCACGAGGAGGCGGCACCGATTCGTCAGGTCTAGCTTTCCAGCGCGTTTTGAAATTAATCCCTGATTGGCCCAAGGTGAAAGTTGAAGTGGCGCCAACTGATGGCGAAAATTTTTCTAAACACCCTTTCATGGCTTTCATTAGGACGCCGTCTAACTGTATTACAGTTGTTGCAATAAATATTGGAAGTATTAATAGTATGGCTCACTTACTACGATTAACTAAACATGCTTTCTATTCCCAGTTCATTCTATTTCCATGGATTGTAATCCTCATTAGATTTATTTGTTAACATTAAAATATTTGATATGATGTAGAGCATTTAAGTACACTGTTTCGTATTATAAGCATTTCTTGTTTGTGTTACATTATTTTGTTTGATTAAATTTGTTAATTCTTTTTTGTTGTTTTATTATATTAATTCACCTTAGTTATATAACCTACCAAAATTATTGCAATGTGCAAGTGGAAAGAAAGTTGCAGTGATAATGATGGTCTTTCATACACAAATTTCCTATTTTTTTGGTATAAAAAATAAAACCAAAATATCCTTTCTCGTTTCAATTTTTATTTTTTGATAGTATACTATCTAGATACTGCTACTTACAAAACGTACGGAGATCCACAGCCGCACGCGCATTGTCCTGCGATGGACACGGCACCAGCGGCAGGGACAGCACCACCGAAGCTCACAGCGCCCATGATCGGCACCTGACCGGCGACCGCGGTGTTACCAGCGACTGGCAGCTCACCGGCGACAGCCACGTTACCTTCACCAGCACCACCGTAAGGAGCAGCCGCGCCGCATGGAGCAATACCACCATAAGAACCAGCTAAACCGTAAGGAGCAGCCAAACCAGCGTTGTAACCGAAGGGAGCAGCAGCAGCGGGTGCCAGACCAGCCCAGCCAGCCATGCCGTTGTAAGCGAGACCAGGAGCGGCCAAGGCTCCTGCACCGTAAGGCGCAGCCAAACCATAAGCACCGCTCAAGCCGTAAGGAGCAGCTAGACCGGCGGGAGCAATAAGTCCTGGGTCAGCGGCTACTGCAGCGCGGCTTGTGCACTGACTGAACACGGACTGAAAAAATAAATTACCTTTATGCTTCAAAAATATCTTCACTTGAAGTTTTACTATGAAACGAGCGGGTTTGTCACACACTATGACTAGGGTCACACTAAATTATGTCCCGTGTCGAATCACAACTAACATTAATAACACTAATATGAAATTATTGAGACTAAGCGGTTTTGTGTATACGAATGAAATATACTTAAGTCTATTTCCTAAGTCCAGGTTTTCACCCGATTTTATCCTTTACCGTAACTCAGTAACGCCCAATGTGAACTCAAAAATGACAACACAAACTTCACCATAATACGACACAACAACTACACGAATACAAACTAAAAAATCCCGTACCTGTACCAAGAAAGCTTGGACGCAGAGGAACACAACAGTGAAGGTATTCATGTTTAATATTTCTGCTTAACGAAGAGCTGAATACTAAACGAACCTAACTTAATTATCACATTTATGTACAAGCATTATCAACTATTTGAAATATATATTTCAAAATTACACGCATCAAAATTGCTAAAAAAAATTTTTTTAACAAGAAATATTTTATCTATATTTTACAATATACAATTACCTACATACTAATTATTGTTTCTTAGAATTTGAGAGTATGTACGAGTATAAAACTCCGGTATTTTGAATCGGATATCATTCTCAACTTGTGCGTTGAAGTAGCAGCAAATAAACTACCATGTCTTCTAAGACCATCTTTGTCTTCGCTCAGGCGCTTCTTATTCAGGTAAAAATTAAATCTGCTTTAGTTTTCTTTTCTTACGCAATACAAGTTTCGGATAACGACACTACCGTTGAATAAAGTACATATAATCTTAAGGGTCCCTGGTGCCATCCTACCGTGTATTAGCAAAGCATACACACTCGATGTTTATACTTCACTAGCACAATCAGATCAGGCTCAGGAAAATCATCTAATACGAACATAGTCCTGCGATAAGATTGCGGCGGCTGCGATTGTCAATCCATCTGCCAATTGTGTCTATTATAATTATTGGCAAAATCTCCTAAATGTCTCGAGTGAAATGTAAATTGCCCGGGAAGAGATGGAGTAGTTCCATATTCATGTCCATCCATAAAATAATTACACTAAACCTCCTTTTTTTCTTTTTTTTTTTCAGTCGGTCTTCAGCCAGTGTCTCAACCGTGGAGCTATCGATGCTTTTGGAGCTGGACCCTTCGGTTACCCTGGCTATGGTCTGGCTGGATCTGCCATGGCTTACGATGGATTAGCTCCTGCTAACTGGGCAGGGCGTGCTTATGACGTATACCCAACTGCAGCCCCTGCTATTGATTACACCCCTACTAGCGGTGGTGGGCTACCCGTGTCCAGTGCATCAGCATATGCTCCTATTGGCCTCTCTGTGGTATCCGAGAACGCTTACGAAGGAATTCTGGCTGTCACTGGTGAGCTGCCGTTCGTTGGTACCACCAGAATCGATGGTGTAGTACCATCTGCTGGATCTGGAGCTATCAATCATTCTTGCGGAAATGGACTTAATATAATGGTGAGTGGGTAAATATGTTTATCCACTGCTTATTTTTTAGAGACGACTTAGTTTCTATAACTACCCGTAATAAATCGATAAGCAAGGTTTATCGATGTGTTTTAGAAAATGACCACCCATTCTAGTACTGACCTACTACTTTACTAACTAATGCGCTTAATTTTGTAGATGTCCCCATTTAAGCAGCTGTTACAGACATGAATAGTTGGTGTTTATAAATCTTTTTTGTTTACAGTCCGCTCTTAGCGCCACTTCGTCTCCTGCATCTGTCGCCACTTCTGGGTTTGCTGCTCCTTATGGCCTGTCTGCCCCTTATGGAAGAACTGCTGCTTTTAACGCTCCTGCCTACGGCAACGCTGGTCTTGGTGCTCCTGTTCTTGCTGCTTCTACATACCCATCTCTTGCTGCCCCTGGATTAGTCACCCCCGCTGCCGATATTCTTGGATACGCCGATGGCATTGAGTTTACAGCTACCAGTGGTGGTGCTCTTCCAGTCTCCAGTGCCTCAGCAGTCGTTCCCACTGGTATCTCTGTAGCATCTGAGACTGCTTACGAAGGTCCTTTGACTGTTGTTGGTGAGCTACCGTTCGTTGGTACTGTAGGTTTAGAGGGTGTGTTGCCCACTGCTGGTGCTGGTGCCGTAAACCACGCTTGCGGTAATGGTATAAACGCCATGTCTGCTGCGGGTGAAGCCTTTGGTGCCTACGGTACTTATGGCGCGTACGCTCCTGCCGCTGCTATTGCTCCTGGCTACGCCGCTTCTGGTCTCGCCGCTCCCTACGGCTACGCTGGATTCGCTGGTAGAGGATGCGGTTATGCTATCTAAGCATTTATTGTACAATTTGATTCTTTTTTACAACTGTTTTGTAATAAATAAATGCATTTTTATATATTTGTCTTTTATATTTTCGTCATTTTGGTCAAACAACTTTGTGGCAGCCTTGTATGACCAATGAGATTGGAAGTGTATAATGTATAGTATGTATGTATTTACAAATATAGTATTAAAGTATGTTTATCCGCGTTCTTGAACCCATACTACAAGTTATAAATATGCTTAATTAGGGTCTAAATAGTGTTTAGGTGTGAGAAGAAATAAAGGGACAAAAGACAAAGAAACTGGGTCATTTCCTTCAAATCTTGAAGGACCTCTGGTCTTGGAGTGCAATTAGATTTGCGAAAATCATTCACCGTGATCCACTTACTACGACCACACGCAAGGGGTCGTGTTTAAACTCGATAGGACAGTACCGGTCATAATATACTGTTAGTTTACTTATTACCTATCTAGTTAATATTTTTTATAATCATTTATACATTGATTTATTGTTACAGTAATCTTATTATTCATAATTATCATAGGTATTTGTCTATTATTAAAATACTGTTTATTTTAAACATTAAAGTCTCTCAACGATCTCTCGAAAACCAAACGTCATGAGTACAGTTTTTAAATTGGATAATAGTCGCCGCGTTGGTTGCTGAGAGATAGTGGGGCGAACACGGGACATGTGTGTGTGGTGCGAGGGCCACTTTGTTAAAACTCTTTAAAAATGTCCTTATGATTTAGTGAACATTCCCAAAGAATTGTGAAAGTTGAAACCAGATTTAGTGCAAGTCAAATAAGCGAGTTATGGCCTGTATAGTTGGGCCCTCAGTTCTCACATAGAGGATGGAGGGCCCACCTGTACCAGATAAAGTATGGCCACTGCAGTAAAAGTGTTTATGCCAAAATCTAAGCTAATGCCAATCAAAATTTGTGAAAACTAAATAATAACGCAAAATACTGTCCTACTTCGTAAATTTTCGTTCAAAATGGGCCCTCAATGCTCATATACGTCAAAGTTTATAACGTAAATAAAATAACACCACTAACATATAACTACTGTTTGAAATCCTACACGCTACTGAAGAAATTGTGAAAATTTGTGAAAGCAAGAACAGATCACAGCTTCTTGTTGTTTGGAAGTTATGACCTTGAGAAAACTCGGGCCCTCAATCCTCCATTTCTTTTGTATGTTTTTTTTATTGTGTTTTAACGTATGAAAGATAGACGAACATAAAATTGTGTATTTTTGTGAAAAAAAATGTGCAACAAATTGCTGTTATTTGTTTCTAATAAGACTTACGCTAAAAGTACAAATCTTAATAGATTCTGAAATTGACTATTTTTTCATTGAGTGTGTGGGTATAAAGTGACAATAAATTCTTTATCTTAGTTCTTTATCTTTTTTTTGTCCTAATTGTTCTTCTATAGGAATAGATGGTATGCGTCTTCTTGACATGGTTATGTGTATCTATTGGAAAACTTTCTATTTATGTTGTTTAATATCAATATTTTATTAGATTTTAATTATTTGATTAAAAACGTCAAATTAATTAACAGCTTTATTTTTTTACTCTATAATGTCTTTGAAAATGAATGTTGTAATTTATTGGAAGAAATAAGTTTTGTCAATATCATAAGTACTTACTTACTTACATAATAATTTGTAATTTTTTATTTATTTTGAATTTGTCCTCTCAGTTCTCAGTTCACTTGTTTTATATATATATATATACTATTATATAAAGCGAAAGAATTTGTTTGTATTTCCATTAAAATAATTATATGTTTGCAGTCAATTAACTAAAATAACTCCACCTTTTACGACCTCTGTTAACAACGCACAGACACTAGCACTATAAAGCGGAAGAGTTTGTTCGTTTGTCTGTTTATTAAAATAATTCTTTTTTCGTTTGATAACCCAGTTCTTAAAGAAGGTTATAGGCTATGTAATATCTTGCCACTGGTGACGGAAACGGAGCAGTAAGCAAAAACGAGGGTGAAACCGCTAAGCCGAAAGCTAGTTGTTATAATAAAATCGTAACGTAATACAAATTCCATTTAGTCAATATTTCACACATTTTCATCTTGCGGGGAAATATTCCATTGGTCTAGTGGTTAGTGTAACTGACTGCGACGCCGGGTGTCGTGGGTTCGATTCCCGCGGAAGGCAAATATTTGTGTGATGAACATTTGTATTTGTCTTTAGTCTGGGTGTTTCCTATGTATTATAAGTATGTATTTACAAAAAAAAAAAGTATATATATGTATTATATTTCAGTTATCTAGTACCCATAACACAAGCTCTGCTTAGCTTGGGACTAGACGACAGTGTGTGATAGTGTCTACATATTATTATTATTATTATTATTATTATATTCCTAGTAATATATAAGATAATAAAGTATTTCCTTAGAGCATTAAACCAACCGGAGAGGCCACTGACAGGCGTACCCCTCTGCCAAAGGTACCAGCCCACCGGTCATACCCGTTCTATAAAACTAGTTGACACGCGTCCCGCATCATAAGTCACCTATCAGTGCGTGCGTAATAAATAACGTCTCAATAAAAATGCCGAATTGCAATGTATTTTGGTGTTAAAGCGATCAGAAACATCAAATCTACAAAAGGATAACATTACATTCCTTCTGTAAGTATTATTTTGCTCGAATATTATTAAGTAATGCATTAAATTAGCAATTTAACCAAATATAATACTAATCAACAAGTGTTGCCAGATTTATCATCAATACTCTAATCTGGGGTAATATTTTAGGTTGAATGTACTTATAAACTAACCATAAATATTTTTTATAACTCGCCTTGTTGACATAACTACTATGTTTCATTTTGGATGTAAATTGTTGTGTCACCGTTCCCATATTTATTTATTTTTAATTATACCCAATGTTTTTTTACCAAGTAATGCACAAAATAATATTAAATGAACAAGTAAAATGAGACTATAAATCCAAATATACAAGATTAGTGCACTTTATTCCGAAAGATAGTTGCTCATTTCTTACAAAAATAAGCGTATTTATTTTTAAGAAACTGGTCACACTTTAACATAATTAGAGATGAGACAGTTTAATTACAAATATCGATATTGGTTTTCCATATTAATTTTTTTTTGTTTGTTTTAGATTTCTAAAAGAAGCAGCGCCTCGAGTCGCTTGGGTCCAATATTGTAGGAACAATATAAGTGAGTTCCTAAGCGTACAAGTATCTGACTAGTAGCTTAAAAGACAAAGTTTTCTGTGCTGCCAGCACAGCTACCTCCTCCCTACCCCCGAAGCGGTGGGCAGCTCAGTTTTTAGCAAGTAAACTCGCTGTGCGCTACCTCCTCATATTGAATTACCTAGGATTAGTTAAACTAGATTTATTATTTAAATTGCACAGTTCTTTTTAGTATTTTATTATACCTACTTAAATAAAGACTTTCTGAAATATATACTGGGTGGCGCAAAAGTACTGGCACTAAAGAAAATACTTTTTTTTTTATATATGACATTTTCTGTCATTCTGTTGTTGAAAATTGTGTAGAGAACAAATGTAAAATACACTGAAAATAAACATGGACCGTTTTACTCCCCAAGAACGTGGAATAATTGTGTCAATGTTCTTACGGAATAATTCATCAGTGATAAGAACACAACGTGCATTTCGTCGACGATTTCCCCACCGTCCGGCACCGATTGGTCGCACAATTCGACGCTTTGCCACACGCCTTGAAGCAACTGGCTCAACATTGGATAGACCTAAGTCTGGGAGACCAAGAACAGGCCGTTCAGCTGAAAATATCGATGCTGTGCGCGAAGATGTGGAAGAGTGTCCAGAAACATCAACGAGGCGACGTGCCACGCAATTGGGCATTTCCAGACGGACCCTGCAGCGTATTTTGGTGAAAGACTTAAAGATGTTCCCGTATAAAACTCAAATGACTCATCAGCTGCTGCCTGCTGACCACCGAGCTCGTCTAGATTACTGCCAGCGCGTCATAAACCTCAACCTTGAAGAGGATGATTTTCCTTCAAAATTGGTTATGAGTGACGAAGCGCATTTCCATCTCTCAGGGCATGTCAATAAGCAGAATACTCGGTTCTGGGGCACTGATAATCCGCGCATTATTCAAGAAACACCTCTACACCCACTAAAAGTTACTGTATGGTGTGGCATCTGTGTTGACAGAGTGATCGGACCCTATTTTTTCGAAGACGCTGGAGGCAATGCGATTACTGTCACTGGAGAACGCTACAGAACCATGTTACGTGAGTTTTTGATACCCAGTTTGGACGAATTGGGGCTGGAGCACATCTGGTTTCAAGAAGACGGCGCTACGGCACACACAGCGCGCGACACTATGGACTTAGTGAGGGACGCTTTTCAAGGCCGAGTTATCTCTCGTTTTGGCGATTTGCCTTGGCCTGCAAGATCACCCGATCTGACCAGTCCAGACTTCTTTCTTTGGGGTTTTTTGAAATCTCGGGTGTATGTGAACAAGCCACAGACTCTTGCAGCTCTAAAAGAAAACATTCGTCAAGAAATAACGAACATATCGCAGGAAGTGTTACGGCAAGTTATGCAAAATGTCATAAATAGGGCTCAAATGTGTATCAACTCTGGAGGTCACCATTTAAAAGACATCATCTTTAAATCCTAATGGTACGAAATTTAATGGCACAAATATACATTTAAAAAAATCTAAATCTAGTTTTCTAATTTAGAAAAAATGTTATAGCTGAACCAAATAGGGTCTTTACTTTTGCGCCACCCGTTATATATATTTTTTTTTTTTTTTTATATTATTGCCTACCAAAGTGACTCCACTCCGCCTGATGGTAAGCAGTCAGTGAAATCCACTATGGCGGCTGGGAATGGGGATAGGGGAACGAAATGAGGGAGGTGAGGAAAGAGGAAGGGGGAAATTGGGCCTCCGGCGCTCTCACTCACCGAACGAAACGCAGTAGTACGGATACTACTACTCTTAAGTCGATCTTCTATGAGACTACTACCCGTACTTCCCCGGACGATTCGGCCCATTCATGCTGAAATCAGCGTGGATCTACTACCGTAATTATTCTGTTGTTTTTTCTTGTCTGTACAGATAAAATATCTCTCTAATTAAAATCTACTCATACATTCTCATGTCACCGTCTTGTTACCAGTGGCGTGCATTCCATAACGGCAGAAAAGCACTGCCTACCTTAATAATTGCCTAAAATGATAATTGTATCAACATAATTAAATACTGCCTACCCTGTCAAAATCTATACTTAATGCCTATCCTGTCAAAAATCTCTGTGCTTGTTACTATGTAATCAGAACAAAATCCTCCAAATACAAGCTCTGCTTAGTTGGAACGAAATTTAATAGCAATAGACAATTAATTCAAAGTATTATTTGGTTTGAATATACATACATACTTAGGAATAATACACGTAAAATTGACACGTAATAATTAATTACTATCTTTAATCCACACTAGAACAAATTTCAACAGGTGGTGGTTATTGAACCTACATCCTTGTGCGCAGTAGTAAAATAAAATAAAAAAAACGGCTAAATGCCAGTAGGACTCGCGCGCCGAGGGTTCTGTACTATCAGGGATCGGAAGTATTGAATAAACATTAGTAAACATAGTAGGAGAGCCCGACTGCATAACCAGATTTGTTTGATGAACAATGTTTAACAAATAAATTTAGCCCGACTGTATGACGGACTTTTTTTAATAATAACAAAAAAGTGTGCTAGTTAGAAACACTTGTTTTATTCTTCCTGTAATATTGATATAAACATGAATTAACAGAATTACTTCTAGTTAATTCATGTTTATGAACTATTACTTTACTTTTATCTATTTCAAAGTGCTTAAATAAAAAAAAAACCTCAAAAATTATAATAGATTATTATTACCTAAAACTGTTCTATATAATATAAGATAATGCTCATTTTAATAAGCAAACATAATACATAATTAAATCTCTCGCGTACTTATATGAAATCCTAAACATCGATACTAAATATCGACAGAGTCAAGCTCTTAACTGTTTTACGCTAAGGAAGCGTAAACTGATGATGTCCCTGTGTGTGAATGTGATTGTGTGTGTTTAGATTAAACTAGTGTGTAATAATTTTATTGTGTGCGTGTATAACGACGCGATTTAAAAATGCATTAGTAGTTAACATTGTAATTAGTGTGCGTTGCTCGCGTTACCCCGTCCCCCGCCGAAAGTGGCAGACTTTTGCGCATGGGAAATAGAGCGCGTGTCCACTCCTGTTGGTTTAATGCTCTAAGAGCATTTCAGTATTCTATTGCAATCCGTGGTCAAATCATTGCATTTAGAGGTCAACACGTATTTTAAATTTAATTTAACTAATAGATTGCATTGTTTGTCTTATTATCTTTATATTTATTAATCAACGGTTACCTACAATAAAATACAATACCATATTAAACATACCTAAATACAAATATTTGGAGTAATAACAAATTAAATAGAATTAATAGATTACACAAATTTAGTATTAGAAAAAGTACTTTTTACTCAATATCACCATCTTAACATCCTTGTCTCAATCACTATTAAATTAATAAAATCATATCCAATGACAATATGGCGGTTTGTTTACATTGTATGAAATTGGCTAGACGTCTACCTTCGCTTCGGTATTAAAAGTTTCATTCTGTCTTACAACAAACGCCGGAAAATATTAGCATAGTGTACTGGAATTCTGAATATGGCAAAAAAATAATAATAGAAACATATTATTAGCTATATTATTTTATTTTTCTGTCATTTTTTTGTTTAACAAAACATGTTACCCGCAACATGTTACATGTAATTATAAAGCCTATGTTACTCGCTTCATGTATTGATTTCTAAAGATGAAAGAATTTTCAATACCAACAAACAAAAAAGATAAAAAATAGAATGAAAAAATCTTTTCTCTTTATAATATTAGTTTAGATAATATCTTGTGAGGTAAGATTACTTTGCAACGGGAGAAGGAACTAGGACAATAAAAAGATAAAGATCTAAGATAAAGAATTTATTGTCACTCTACCCACACACTCAATGAAAAAATAGTCAATTTCAAAATCTATTAAGATTTGTACTTTTATCGTAAGTCTTATTAGAAACAAATAACACCAATTTGTTGCACATTTTTTTTCACAAAAATACACAATTTTATGTTTGTCTATCTTTCATACGTTAAAACACAATAAAAAAACATACAAAAGAAATGGAGGATTGAGGGCCCGAGTTTTCTCAAGGTCATAACTTCCAAACAACAAGAAGCTGTGACCTGTTCTTGCTTTCACAAATTTTCACAATTTCTTCAGTAGCATGTAGGATTTCAAACAGTAGTTATATGTTAGTGGTGTTATTTTATTTACGTTATAAACTTTGACGTATATGAGCATTGAGGGCCCATTTTGAACGAAAATTTACGAAGTAGGACAGTATTTTGCGTTATTATTTAGTTTTCACAAATTTTAATTGGCATTAGCTTAGATTTTGGCATAAACACTTTTACTGCAGTGGCCATACTTTATCTGGTACAGGTGGGCCCTCAATCCTCTATGTGAGAACTGAGGGCCCAACTATACAGGCCATAACTCGCTTATTTGACTTTCACAAAATCTGGTTTCAACTTTCACAATTCTTTGGGAATGTTCACTAAATCATAAGGACATTTTTAAAGAGTTTTAACAAAGTAGCCCTCGCACCACACACACATCACGGGACGACACTATTAGCCTGAATGGCATTAAGTCGCTCGCTATCGAAGTACGAAGTATATGGACGCTGCTAAATTGTGTTCAACAATAAAAAGTTATTATATAGGTTATTCAGTGTTTCACTTCTGGAACTAGATCTCTTTAATACGTTATCAAAGCCTAGTTGTTAAGGTTACAATGCTATTGCATAAATACATTCTCATAAGTGATAATGCATTATATAATTTAAAATATAACACATTATTATATATTATTAAGTATAAAATAAATAAATAATACAAACTGCCTCTATGGTGCAGTGTTGTACTGAATACCGACACACGCACTACGCAGAGGTCACGTATACGTCGCTTCTTGCCCGTCGTTCAGGGGTGGGTAGATGCCTAGGTAGCATACCTATTTTGAGCTTTCTATCTCAGTTTAGGATTGTGTCTGGTAGATGGCAAGATAGCTGCCAAATCTCTTCCTAAAGGTTCATTTTATACCATCCTCACACCCCTAATATATTTTAAGAAATGCTATATTTTGTCAACGACATCACCGGAATGTTAAAATACATACATACATACATACTTACATAGTATCACGTCTTTTATCCCCGAAGGGGTGGGTCAGAGGTGTTTAACCCACTGTTCGGCATTTTTTTATATTTGGTCCCTAACAGGGGGCGACCCTGTTGCCATATGTTGGGCACAATGCCAGACTCCGGGCTAATAATGAGAATTTTTCAACAGAAAACCCCAATATCACTTTACCCGGCTCGGGGATTGAACCCGAGACCACTGCGTGGTAGTCTGTACACAGTACCACCGAACCACAGAGGAAGGAATAGGCTTAATTTATTAGTTTTAGGTTAATATTATTGTATGTATGTTAGTTCATAAGGTATATAATACATATGAATTGTACAAAAAAAGGATCCCAAATAGATATTTTGAATTTGAATTAATCAACTATTCCCCACAATAATATTACTCTCGTTGCCTATGATCCACCCTCCTGGTTTACCTGGTTCACCACGGGAGTTATAACAATGAACTGAATCATGGTGTAACACAACTGCCTATCCCTTCCAGGAAAAAGGCGTGATGTTATTTCATGTTATCCTATTAATTTAGTTAGTGATTCCTACTCCAGAACTTCTGTAACGATCATAAATAAAAATTAAAAAAGAAGATTTTTTTTTAACACCTAATGTCTACGGCCTCTCTGAAGATAAGAGGTGGTTTTCTGAAGAGAACGCAGTCATTTCCACAGGTAACAGTAACCACAACACCAGGGTAACCGTATGCTTGTTTGCTTTATTGCGCGGTCTCACCCGCGCTAAGTTAAGTACAGCTTTGGTGCTTCCGTCGCCAGTAGCGTTATGTTACATAGTCTATAACCTTCCTCAAGAATTGGGGGTTTAGAACCATAATGTCCTAAATAAATAGTCGATATGGGAAGTGGTCATTTTGGTAATAGTCGTTCTGGGATATGGCCGTTTTGGGAAGTGGACATTTTAGTCCGTCCCAGAGATTAGCGCGTTCAAAAAAAAAAGAAATGAAACTTCCGCTTTACATAATACGTATTACTAGATTTCGCGGCGTGGTTTTACCCGTGTCTTTGCTCGATGCTCTGCTCCCGTCGCCAGTAGCGTGATGTTAGTCTATAGCCTTCCTCAAGAACGGCTATTTAAACGAAAAAACAATTATTCAAATACGACTTCTTACCTACTTAATCGTACATTCCAAGTAAAGGAAGGACAAGATACATCAGAGTTCCACGAGATACTAGCAGGGGTGCCAGGTTCGGTTCTGGGTCCCGTGCTGTACTCTGTGTTTACTGCGGATTTACCAACAGAAACCGGTGTCACAACTGCGACTTTCGCAGACGATACTGCGATACTAGCCAGCAGTAAAGACCAAAACCAAGCCTCACAGTCACTACTGTGGAATACACTAATATGGAAGTGACCACAGTAAAGGAAGAAATACGATCCTTTTCCAAAAACTACCAACAACGATTGGCTGTACATCCAAACAAGCTGGCGGCAAATCTAAGGTCACAAAATTACCTATATCGGTTGAAACGGCATGACATCTTGAAGCTGCCTGAAAGAAAGTAGCTCCATATGAGTAGTGCCCTTATTGAAGTGCACATTCTCACGTAGAAGACCCACCTAACACATCCATTAAAAGTTCTCTACTGATCATGGATTCAAAAAGAGAGCAAAAAAAAAAATTCAAATACGGCTGGTAGTCCCAGAGATTACCGCGTTCAAACAAACAAATAAACTCTTTTGCTTTATTTAATAGAAGACCACACTGCAATCCACGACAATACACGTTTTGTTACACCACCTACAGACAATGATAATACAAATAATGTTAAGTACGTAGTCACGTGCCAGTGCTTAATTAATTGACCGCACGTACTTGCATAAGATTGAATAACACTCACCTGCATAATACCTACTACTTAGACAATAAAAACGATTATTTTTATATACCTACCCGCACACAGCAGTAACTTTTAAAGTAATACCATTGATCAAACGGGTACAAAAGGTTTAAATAGGCTTGCCAACGCTTAAGTTTAATCGCGTATGAAGATCGAAGTCAAAGCCATGCACAGCTCACGCACACCCACTGCGCCAGACAGTCAACTTAAAATTGTTTATTACTTGCTAGTTAAAAGAGTAAAAGTTATTCATAAAAATTTTAACGAAATATAAATAGCAGATGTGAAGACCAACAAAACAAACTGTCGATGTCAGTCTAAACTGTGAATAAAAAGGACACTAGATGAGAATCTTGCGGTGTTTCAGAAGAAAATTCGAGAAATGAAGGTGTATCTTTTGAGCAGCAACAGGTTAAACATCGCACCTGCTGACCTTGAATATCAAATTTTAAAAGCTTTTTGTAAAAAAAAGCATATAGTGATTAACTGAAATGCTCCACAAGAAGTTTAAATAAAATTACGTCAAGCTGAGATGACAGCATCGATAGACTAAAATAGCTCAGTGAGAACAAGGACTGA
The DNA here is from genome assembly GCA_963082885.1 of Parascotia fuliginaria. Classification (NCBI taxonomy): domain Eukaryota; kingdom Metazoa; phylum Arthropoda; class Insecta; order Lepidoptera; family Erebidae; genus Parascotia; species Parascotia fuliginaria. The sequence continues at coordinate 6,141,778 of OY720198.1, read as the reverse complement.
ACAAGGACTAAAGTATAGTAGGCACAGTAAATTTGTATTGGTGTTAGACGTTCGCTGTCGCTCGCGCTTCGTTTCGGTAGGTATAAAAAGTTTCATTCGGTCTTACAACAAACGCCTACATAAAATATAATTGCAATGTTACCTGTCTGCGAAATATTATTGCTATACTGCAAATTTACTTTTGCTGTCTTCTGTATTGTAAATTTACAAATATTGAAATTCTGAAAATTGCTAAAAAATATGTTAAACAATAAAATATAGCCTATGCTACCTGCTTCATTTATTGATTTCTAAAGGTGGGTATGTTTATGTGTTGCGGGATTCCATAAATAAATAACTAACTACACTATTATTTCCTGGTACTGGATTAATACATTAAATACAATGTATTTAATGTATTAACGTACACACAATCGTAAGGCACTATATGTCATATAGTGCCTTACGATTGTGTGTACGTTCCCACACAGAATTGCAACGCAAGCACAGTGTGTCGCCAAGCCGCTACAGGTGAAAGAATTTTTCAAATCGGTAACGTAGATTTTAAGTTAAATCGTTGCAAAAACATACAAAAAAATCACATCTTTTCTCTTTATAATATAGTTTAGAGTATCTTACTACCTTACTACTTACGTGATTCGTTTGAAACTATGTTGGCAGTGAAGTTTAACCACATTTCGCCAGATAATATGTTGGGTTTCATGTAAGAGAGGGCGAGTTTGTTGCGATTTACAGTGCACAATTCCAGACTTGGCTGTCTGAACATTTAGTTTTTTAAATCTAGACTAAGAAAAACCAGGAATCAAACTAGAGACCTCTGCGTGGTAATGTTTATTACCTACAGACTCACCGAAATATCGAGACAGACTACAACCGTGTTATTGTGGACAAATGTGATGTTGGTGGTGCATAGGCAAGCTTAGTGCGTTCATTTATTTTTTGACTCGTAACACCTTTTGTCAGTTAGTTTATTTACGATTTGTTTTCTAATATAAGTACTAAATACCTAATAAAAAGTTACACAAATACACAGATTGCTTTAAAATGCTTATCAGTTTATTTTGTCACATCAATTTTACAATATTTTTCGTTCAGTATATGTATTCATAGGGAGAGCCGCAGCCGCACGCGCATTGTCCAGCGATGGACACAGCACCAGCGGCGGGGACAGCACCACCGAAGCTCACAGCGCCCATGATCGGCACCTGACCAGCGACCGCGGTGTTACCAGCGACTGGCAGCTCACCGATGACAGCCACATTACCTTCACCAGCACCACCGTAAGGAGCAGCCGCGCCGCAAGGAGCAATACCACCATAAGAACCAGCTAAACCGTAAGGAGCAGCCAAACCAGCGTTGTAGCCGAAGGGAGCGGCAGCAGCGGGTGCCATACCTGCCCAGCCAGCCATGCCGTTGTAAGCGAGACCAGGAGCGGCCAAGGCTCCTGCACCGTAAGGCGCAGCCAAACCATAGGCACCGGCCCAGCCATAAGGAGCAGCTAGACCGGCGGGAGCGATGAGTCCTGGGTCAGCGGCTACTGCAGCGCGGCTCGTGCACTGACTGAACACCGACTGAAGGGAAAATAATATACTTAAGCAAAACATACTAAATTTACTATAAATTTTGTGGAATTGGTCAAAAATTAAAACTTTAAGGATTTGCTTACCTGCACTAAGAGCGCCTGAGCGCAGAGGAGGAGGATGGCCTTGGTAGACATGTTACAAGTTCAAGTGTTCACACTAGAATGTAGTCCAGTGCTGCTGCTGCAGGCTTTATACTGCGCTGTGTTATCAGCTTCCGAGAATATTTACTAAATAGGTTATAAATACGCACTATAATATAATGTAAGTACTATATGTACTTGCGCAACTGTTAATAAGTCAACATTAAATTTGTAAAGAAAATAAGTAATGTCTAAATGACGAAATGATCAATCGTTTTATTAATTGATACTGTTGTAAAATTTCAGTATAAATAGTGGCCCAATGTCAAGTTCATCATTCAGTCTTCAGCTCCTCGTTGAACACAAACGTCAAACATGAATACCTTCACTGTTGTGTTCCTTTGCGTCCAAGCTTGCTTGGTACAGGTGAGATTGTGTCAATTTATTCATATTTGTCTGGTCGCTATTGTCACAGAACTTGTTGCTAGCCTTATAGTGCAGTCATTTGGTAGTTTAACCATAATGCTTACAGTTATTTTACTATGAAAAAAACGCAAATTAAGTTTCAAATGTATTATTTGCATAAAAATAAAACTGTATACGCAATGATTTCTTACTTTATATACAGCTTTCATCTAACATTTAAACAGAACATATTTTTGGAATATAACTCCGATTAAATGATAAATTTAAAACCACGATAATGACACTAAATTGCGACGTAGCCACTCATGACTCGTAAGCGCTCTTAAAAGGTGTTATGTAAATAAGTTATTTGGCCGGTTCTCGTAAGCCAAAACTATTGATTTTACAAAAAACAAAATCCAATACGTACACTGTAAGAAATGTTGTCTAGTTTTTTGTAAGATATGTTTTTATTGTGAAATGAGTCAAAAATGGCCTCATTTTACCAATATGGCGGCGCGAGCGTCAAAGTACAAGGTGGTAAATTCGAAATTCGGAAAGAGCATATCAAAATTTAAATTTTCAAAATTCTCGGAAAATTTGTCGGGTAACAACTATTTTCGAATCGAACGACTGTATTAAAACTTTTAAAAAAATATTAATGATGCAATTAATGTCAACATCAATAAATACCATGGACATTGCCCTTTACAGAACGTGTTCAGTCAGTGCACTAGCCGCGCTGCAGTAGCTGCTGATCCAGCACTCATCGCTCCCGCCGGTCTAGCTGCTCCTTACGGATTGGGCGGTGCTTATGGTCTGTCTGCTGGCTATGGCCTAGCTGCGCCTTACGGTGCTGCAGCCCTGGCCGCTCCCGGCTTTGCCGCACCTTACGGCTCTGCCTTTGCCGCCCCTGGTTTGGCTGCTCCCTGTGGCTATGCCGCTTCCGCCTTGGACTACACCCCCACCAGCGGCGGTGGACTGCCCGTCTCCAGCGCCTCTGCCCTCGCTCCCGTCGGTATCTCTGTAGCATCTGAGAATGTGTACGAGGGTGCTCTGGCTGTGGCTGGTGAGCTGCCGTTCGTCGGTACTGTAGGTTTGGAAGGTGTGTTGCCCACTGCTGGTGCTGGTGCCGTCAACCACGCTTGCGGTAATGGTATAAACGCCATGTCTGCTGCGGGTGAAGCCTTTGGTGCCTACGGTGCTTATGGCGCGTACGCTCCTGCCGCTGCTATCGCTCCTGGCTACGCCGCTTCTGCTCTCGCCGCTCCTGGTCTCGCCGCTCCCTACGGCTACGCTGGATTCGCTGGTAGAGGATGCGGCTATGCTATCTAAGCATGCAGTAGTGGTTTGATTGCAAATAATATTTTGAACTATTGAGCAAATAAAGCAAATAAACAAATAGCTTGTGTTTTACTACAAAAGCGACAAATAATACACGTAGGTATGCGAGTGCCTAATCAGGTTGAAGATTCAATCACCTAATAACATTGTAGTATTTTTACGTTTTTTCGAATTTCACTCGAATTTGTGAGTAGACTTTAGCAAAGGTTTTATTGTATCTCGCACACAATACTTATATACATATCATCATCACATCATTGATCTGAATACCTGCTAAAAATTAGTTGCAAAAAAATTCTGGAATTAACGCTTTGCCTTTATAATAACAAAGTTTATTTTTATTAAGTACGTACTAGCTGTTGCCAACAGATCCGCCCGTGTGAATGTCGGATAAATCTCTGTTTATACATTTACGATTTTTCATACAAACTTTCATCTCCTATTTCAAACCTTTTAAGTCATTTTTCGACTTAACAGATAGCCTATGTGGTACCCCGAGGTCTAATCTATATCTACCTATATCAAATTTTATCAAAATCAGTTCAGAGGTTTAGGCTTGAAAGCGTAACAGATAGATGGACAGACAGAGTTACTCTTTGCATTATTAGAAAAAAAAAAATACTTTTTCTTTATTAAGATATTAACTACATAAAAATAGTTGATTCATTGTAGTGTGAATTAGTTGTACTGTAGTTATTAGCCTATTAAAAATAGTGGCCTGACTTTTTGCCAGTTTTTCTCACCGGTTCTACCTTTGTCAGCACATGACCATAGGGAAATTAGCTGAGATCACTTTTGTCATGACTTATGATGTTAATAAGTATATACAAGCTTAACATTTAAATGTTAAAACTTTTTAAACTTTGTTTAACGTGTGTTTGTCGTATCGAGATAACGTAAAACAATTTTAGTTTGCAGAATAAGTACTTGGAGCGCTGTTTATTTTTGATACAAAATCGTGGCGCGCGGTGATCTTGGGCAAGTGAGTGTGACGCAACTGATTCGTTTTTTCAAATAAGACTGTAAGTGTAAACACAATAAAATATGGCTCTTTGGTTAAGTGATCCCGCGGGTTCAGTTGACCGAGTGTGTTTTTGAATTGGTCAACTGATCCCGCATAATAAAGTTTATGATTTGTATAGACGCAAAGAAAAGTGTTAGAAATTAATATCACCAAGATATTACGCAAAGACACATAACATTCAAGTTAAGTTCGTTGTAGTGTCTAGTTTTCTATTGTAAATATCCAATCTAAACCATTTACAATTCATATAAAATAGTTAAACAGTAAAACTACATTTTAATGTTTACCTTCAATTTATTTTTTATCATTTAATGATGTTTATGAATCAGCGTTTTTTGTTTCGCACGGCAGAACTAAATATAGTTACGCCTACAAGGCGAGCCGAGGGCAGAAGAATAAATAATTAGTTTTACTAATCATTGAATGCGTTTAAAGTTTTCTGCACGCTTGTACTCAAATTCGAAAATAACCAATAGAATTTTACCTTTTTTTAAAAGCGAGCTCAGTTGACTACAGAAAAATAATTAAATAAATGGAAAATAATGAAATAATTGTATAAACTATTTAAAGTATTATTATAACGATTTAAAGTAGCTCTTAGAATTAAAATAAGTTTTTGAACTTTATTAATTGTTAAATAATACGTGTAACAAGCATAGTTGTGACCGTAGAAGTGTCAGTAATTGTGGAAAGTACCATAACAACACCACAGAAGTTTTGCTGGCTTAACAACTAGCCACTTGCAGTGTCAACAAGCAACGGACATATTTCGAATAATCAAGAAAACCCGGGGAGTATAAGACCTATTTAATACTAACGAACACTCCACAACACTCAAATACCCAGCTCAACACTGTTTGAGCCTCGTCCAGCACTCATAGGCATAGTTTCAGTCTCATTTTGCTTGACAATACTTTAGTGGAAGTAAAAATAGACGACTGGAACCTTCGCCACATACAAGCACTTACTACATGACTACTGAACAATTATACTACTAACTTAATTAATAGGCTATGTATATATCTTATCTGACATCCATAACTCAGTAAATTTCTTCTAATTATTGTAAATAAATTGAATACTTTTATAACTTTATTTCCACCCTCATTGTTGAATATTAAATTTATACTTTTAACAATAAATTCAAGTACTTACTTAATAATCAGTGAATTCTCACATAAATCACTAAGCTGTACTAATTAACAATTTTTTTGTTTTCTCTTTTATAACCTTTGTTTTACTCCCTTTCTAACTTTGTTGTTCTATTAAACATAATTTTCATAACCTATTTTCTTTTCCTATTTTTAATTCTTCTACTCAGCTGTTTTTCCTTACTTTGCAGGTGCTTGACAATACAAATCCTTGGACCATGGCCACACACATGATGACCCGCAGAGCTATGGCTAAGGACACAGAGAACAAACTCCGCATAGCTCTTGCCGAGTTAAAGATATGTCAAGAAGAAAACAGGCAGCTGTTAAAGGAACGCAGTGACTGTGAGGAGGAAATAGAAAAAGTTAATGACAAGGTGTCTGAACTGAAGAATCAACTAACAGTATTGCACATTGAAAATTTAAATTACCAGGAACAACTCAACATATTGCAATTAGAAATTAAATCCTACAGTAGTTGTAATAATGAGTTTATAAGGTTACTGAGCCGCAACACTGAGTTGGAGTCAGACCTAAAAGATGCTCATATAGAAATAAATGCATTACAAGATCAAATGCAGGCACAAAGTGGTGTGGCGACTCAGAGCTTGTACTCTGAGCTTCTAGGAAAGAAATGCGATATGTCATATAGGTCCAATATCATTCCTAAAAGAAGGTGTAGTATTATTAGTAGTACTAAGCAATGTAAAAGGTATTCTAGAATTAAGAAATTAGTTAAGAAACTACAGTCCAGTCTTGACCGATCACCTAAGGTTAAAAATTTATCTATTAGTAATAAAGAATTGGCAAGAGACCGTGAGTTCTTACAGTCAGAGCTTGAGAATTATAAAGAACAAATGACTTAGATTACTATATGAACAACATACACAGGAGTTAGAACTACAATTGTCAGACCTACAAACTCACCTGACTAAACTATGTCTCCAACATGAACAAGAGACATATGAGTATATAAAAAAATATGATGAGGTTGCTAGAGTAGGTAGGGAAAACATAGAGCGTGTTAACTTACTGACTAGTAACAACTTGTGCTCAATGTGCTCATCAACATCGGTCACCAACAAATTGTCATTAGACTGCCAATCAAACTCGCTCCAACTTGCATATAGTGATCAAGTAACAAATAACTTGCCCTACTGTCTCACCCCAAACAATCACATCTTGCCAATTACTGATAATGATATAGTTAATAAAATTAGTATTAAGAATGTTATAATGTTTTCTGATAAGCTTGGATTGGGATTAGGTAGTTTATTGAATACCCACACTGAGTGGCCTATTATGAATAATTGTTCACCAGGAATAAAATTCAGCACCTTGGTTAGCAATTTAAAAAATACTAACTTAGACTCTCAGTCTACAGTAATCTTAATGTATGGTGACTGTTTATCAGTCACAAAACATAATATATTAGAACTAACTGAAGTTATGGAATTGCTTCATAGTAGTGTAGGTTGTAAGTTTATTATCTGCGCCTTTCCTTATTCATATGCTCTGACTGAACAACAAAATAGGCACATAGGAAAGTTAAATTTACTTCTATACAATAGTACATGTAGTAATAGTGACTACATTAAATTCTTTGACAGTAATATATTTATTAGTAATAATTTTTTATTGACAAAAGATACTATGTATCTATCATTATTTTATAAGCGACATCTTGCTAAGTTATTAGCATATAATTTATTTAATGACACAGGTACCTGTAGGGTATTGAAGAATTTGGTAGGACAGAGTAGTGTAACTACTAACATTTCTTCGTCTAGTAGTTTAAACTAGTAGACGAGACAAAGGATAAGCAGACATTTAATTTAAACTTAGTTCACCAAAATATTCAAGGCTTATCCGGCAAGGAATTAGAAGTAGAATTATTTTTAAAAAACTATAACATTCATATTTTTTGTGTCACTGAACATTGGCTTAAAAGTGACCAATTTATATTTGACAAGGAATACTACAGTATTGGTAGTGCTTTTGCAAGGAAGAAAGCTATTCATGGTGGCTCTCTGGTATATGTTTGTAATAGTATAAAATTTAAGGAGCGTAAGGATATAGTTAAGCTTTCTATTGAGCGCACTATTGAAATATCTTGTGTGGAACTTGAGCAACATGTTATTGTGTGTGTATACAGACCACCACAGAGTGACTTCACCTTATTTGAAACTGTAATGGAGGATGTACTGAAGCGCTTAAGCATTGGTAACAGGCATGTGGTAGTGTGTGGTGATTTTAACGTGAACTTACTCGAACAGTCAGCCATTTGTAATAGATTAATTAGTTTATTCATGTCATTTGACTTAAATTATGTATTCTATGAACCAACCAGAATCACTGCTCATTCTGCTACATGCCTAGATAATATCTTCTGCAATTGTAACTTTTTAGATAGTTCTATATTGAGTGACTTAACATCTGATCACTGTGGGCAAAAAATTGTATTGTCTGTAAGTAGAGTACCTAAAGTAAATTATAAGATCACATGTAGGCCAGTGACTTCTGAACGCCTGAAACACTTTAGCGGGAACATTACTACCAAAGTCACCAATGTAGACCTTAGTTGCGCCGATCCTGATAGCCTCTACCTATCTTTGTTTAACATAATTAAATTAGAATATGAAAATATCTTCAAACCCAAGACTTTTAATAAAAATATTAAAATTAAATTTTGTGACTGGGCAACAACAGGCATCTATAAAAGTAGGGCTAAATTGTATGAACTATATGGTATGAAAAAATATAATACAAATCCGAACTTTGTAGATTATGTTAGAAATTATTCAAAAAATTTTAAGAAGGCTTGTTGCACAGCCAAATCCTTATATTTGAGCAATAAAATAAAACAATCAGACAATAAAATAAAAGCAACTTGGAGTATTATTAATAGTGAAACTGGTCGTACCAAATTGCACGATACCAATTTTGAACTAAAAGTAAGTAATAAAATTGTTGCAAATAATTTAGATGTAGCACAAACGTTTAACGATTTCTTTATAAAAATACCGGTTAATGCAACTAAGTCCTTAGATTCTTGCCCAGTCAAAGCCGAAACCTTAGCTAGGGGCAGCGTGGGAGAGTGCAGTGTTTACTTTTGTTTCCAGTATATTAACCCCAATGATATTATAAAAGTCTTTAAGTCACTTAACTCAAAAAATACTGGTGACTTATGGGGTATTTCAGTCAAGCTAATCAATAATATAATATTTAGTATAGCTCCACATCTTGCTACCATATTTAATAGATGTGTGGATACAGGCGTGTTTCCTGATCTGATGAAACACAGTAAAGTGATTCCTTTATTTAAAAATGGATCAAAAAGTGACACAAGTAACTTTAGGCCTATTTCCATATTGCCAGCTATAAGCAAAGTGTTTGAGAAAATAATATTGCAACAATTAGAAAGTCACTTTATCTCAAATAACTTATTACACAATGAGCAATATGGCTTTACGAAAGGTCGTTCTACAATAGATGCAGGTGTTACATTAATTAGGCATATTCATAGTGCCTGGGAAAATTCGATGGATGCTATTGGTGTCTTCTGCGACCTCTCAAAAGCCTTTGACTGCGTCGAACACAATACGCTTCTACGAAAACTCAGTCATTATGGTATCAGGGATGCTGCACTCAATCTAGTTGCCTCTTACTTAAGCGATAGAGTACAATATGTTGATATAAACGGAAGTAGGTCTACCGGATTACCTGTAGCTATTGGCGTGCCACAAGGTTCCATTTTAGGCCCTTTTCTTTTTCTGGTTTATATTAATGATTTGCCATTCCATGTTCAGAATTTTTGCGATATTGTACTATTTGCTGATGATACGTCACTTTTATTTAAAGTTGATCGTAAGAATCCGAATATTGACAACGTGAATAATTCACTAGTGAAGGTTCTGGACTGGTTTAGTGCGAATAACCTATTGCTTAATTCCAAAAAAACAAAATGCGTTAAGTTTACTATGCCCAATACTAAAAGTCTAGCTATAAGCATAAGTTTAAATAATGAAACTTTAAGCTTTGTTCAATCTACAGTATTTTTGGGTTTAACTTTAGATAACAAGCTTCAGTGGGGTACCCAAATATCGTGTCTTGCTGGTAAACTTAGTTCAGCAGCCTTTGCAATACGAAAAGTAAGACAGTTTACCGACATTGAAACAGCCAGACTTGTTTATTTTAGCTATTTCCATAGCGTGATGTCATACGGTATACTGCTGTGGGGCAGGGCTGCGGATATTGAGACAATTTTTATACTTCAAAAACGAGCGGTGCGATCTATTTACAATTTGGGCCCTAGAGTTTCATTAAGAGATAAGTTTAAAGAGATAGGTATTTTGACAGTGGCGTCTCAATATATCTTTGCTAACATTATGTTTATCAAGAAAAATATTCACTTGTATTCAAGAAACTGTGACATGCATTCTGTGAATACTCGAGGTAAACATAAGTTAGTTGGTACATACCATCGCCTACATAAAGTAAACAACACATTTGCGGGTCTTGGTGTACGCTTTTATAATAAACTACCCATTGACGTTTCGAATCTACCCTTAGAGAAATTCAAACAAACTGTTAAAAACCGTCTTATTCAAAAGGGTTATTATAATATTAATGATTATTTAAATGATAAAAGAGCATGGGTATAGTTGCTCGTTTAATACAAGAATAATGTTATATTGATTAATTATTATTATTGTAGTTATATTGACTTTGATTAACATTATATAATTATGGGAAAATTTAAAAATAAAAATTATTGACTATTGCAGTAAAAGTTTGATGTGAAGTGAATGCATATCATGATCATTATGAACTCGTAAGACATAACATTTTATTATGGTTCTTTTTACCACCCATGCCTTGCATTGTCATGCTCACTAAAATGTCATGGCTTGTGGTGTCGTATTGGCCGGGTCATCACCTTCCCTCTAATATGGCGAAGGTGATGATGGCTGGTCTGTGCGTCATGCTCGTGAACGGGTGCTACCTGGGATGACTGGTCAATCTTGGCATGGCATACATTTAATACTTAATTCAATATTACCTTGTAGTTCAATATGACTGAGTAATGCATTTACTATTTTTTAATTTTAATTAAAATACGTAGTCAAATTACCATACTAGATGAAACTAAATAATTGTAATCCTCTATTTTCGTTACTTTTCTTTTTTCAAAAATGTTATTAAATAATTAGTTATTTTGTAATAATTACTTTGTATGGTTCTTTGGTTGCGTTGATGTGTTAAAATTGTTAACTCATACAAAAAAAATTTAATTATCTGGCGATTGAAAAGAGTGGCGTGAGTTTCTTGCCAGTTCTTCTCACAGCTCTACCTCGTCAGCGAACTGGCTGTAGGTTAATTAGCTGACTTCATGTAATTTGACTTTTCATAAGTATCATTCTGTGATCAAAATGAAATAAATACTTTGACTTTGACTTTGAAACAGTAAATTAATATGTTAACTGATCCCGTGGGATTAGTTTAGATCAGGATCACTTAACCAAAGAACTAGAATATAATATATTCGTTATTGCGCACCACATATTACAAAATAAATAACAGGACAGCTGAACAGTAGGTAGATACAATGGGCGGCCTTATTGCTAATAGCAATCTCCTCCAGACAAACTTTGGATGGACTTAAAAATAAAGGAAAAATCAGAATTAATGGTGTAATTATTAGTTACCTATGTTGTGTAAAATTATTAACCAACACACTCATTTTCCTTCTCAAAATAAATGGTAATAAGTTATTATATTACGACTTATTTAATTCAGTTCTTGAATGATCATGACCACATTTTAGAAAAATACACCTACAAAGTTATGTAACTTAGATGAGATTTTCCCATAACATATATTATGTGCAGTTATGAGTAGGTACAGTTTTTAGTTAGAAAGAAAGAATAATGTAGGCAGTCATTAGTAAAAATGCGTGTTTTCTTGTTATTAAGTTTTCGAGATTCAAATAAGGTCTTGTGGAAGTGAAAGGAACTCTGTTAATAACTCTGGTAAAGTACTCTGATAATTCTTAGGATATACTTTTTAATACCATACAGCCTTAGATAAGTAGGTATACGTGCATACACTTGTGTAGGCAAAAGTTGGGCAACATTTTTTAATTACGCTAAAGTAATAACTGTTCAATAAAAAGTTACCAAATCATTGCTTCGAAACGTTTATTAATTTATTTTCTTATAACGTTGTTCCAATATTTTAAATTCAATACAAGTATTCGTAGGGAGAACCGCAGCCGCACGCGCATTGTCCAGCAATGGACACGGCACCAGCGGCTGGGACAGCACCACCGAAGCTCACAGCGCCCATGATCGGCACCTGACCAGCGACCGCGGTGTTACCAGCGACTGGCAGCTCACCGATGACAGCCACGTTACCTTCACCAGCACCACCGTAAGGAGCAGCCGCGCCGCAAGGAGCAATACCACCATAAGGAGCAGCCCAGCCAGCAGCAGCGGGGTAGCCGTAGGGAGCGGCGGGAGCGAGAGCAGCAGCAGCTGGAGCCGAACCTGCCCAGCCAGCCATACCGTTGTAAGCGAGACCAGGAGCGGCTAAAGCTCCTGCACCGTAAGGCGCAGCCAAACCATAAGCACCGGCCAAGCCGTAAGGAGCAGCTAGACCGGCGGGAGCGATGAGTCCTGGGTCAGCGGCTACTGCAGCGCGGCTCGTGCACTGACTGAACACCGACTGAAAGAAAAATAACCTTTTGTAAGTCACCAAATATGAAAAACAAGCAAAGTAAGCAAAAATACTATTAATTACTAAAAATTTTTGTTGCATTGGTCAAATTTAATAAAACCTAAGGAATTGCTTACCTGCACCAAGAGCGCCTGAGCGCAGAGGAGGAGAATGGCCTTGGTAGACATGTTACAAGTTCAAGTGTTCACACTAGAATGTAGTTCAGTGCTGCTGCTGCAGGCTTTATACTGCGCTGTGTTATCACCTTCTGAGAATATTTACTAAATAGGTTATAAACACCATATGTACTATAATATGTACTTGCGCAAATGTTGATAAGTCAACATTGAATTTGTAATGAAAATAAGTAATGTCTAAATGACGAAATGATCAAGCGTTTTATTAATTGACACTGTTGTACAATTTCAGTATAAATAGTCTACCAATGTCAAGTTCATCATTCAGTCTTCAGCTTTTCGTTGAACACAAACATTAAACATGAATACTTTTGCTGTTGTGTTCCTTTGCGTCCAAGCTTGCTTGGTACAGGTAAGTGAGATATTTACCAACTATTAAATCAAGTAGATTATTTTATTCAATGTTTATCAAAGTTAATTATTTCAATGTATCAATAATATAATAATTTTATAGTAATTAATAATATAATAATGTACCTACTCAGTGTTTTAAAATTCCTAAATATTACATGCTGTGTAACGACCAATTATATTCAACAATATGTAACACATCTATAACTACCACATTTGACGCAATAAATGCTGATTTGATATAGATTCGAGAACGATCCACAATAAATTGTTACTAAATTGAGTCGAAATTCGTCAAATCCTAAATATCATGCACATTGTTGTTTACAGAATGTGTTCAGTCAGTGCACGAGCCGCGCTGCAGTAGCTGCTGATCCAGGCCTCATCGCTCCCGCTGGTCTAGCTGCTCCTTACGGATTGGGTGGCGCTTACGGTCTGTCTGCTGGCTATGGCTTTGCTGCGCCCTATGGTGCTGCTGCCCTGGCCGCTCCCGGCTTCGCCGCACCTTACGGTGCCACTGCTCTGGCCGCTCCTGGTTTGGCTGCTCCCTGTGGCTATGCCGCTCCCGCCTTGGACTACACCCCCACCAGCGGCGGTGGACTGCCCGTCTCCAGCGCCTCTGCTCTCGCTCCAGTCGGTATCTCTGTAGCATCTGAGAATGTGTACGAGGGTGCTCTGGCTGTGGCTGGTGAGCTGCCGTTCGTCGGTACTGTAGGTTTGGAGGGTGTGTTGCCCACTGCTGGTGCTGGTGCCGTCAATCACGCTTGCGGTAATGGTATAAACGCTATGTCTGCGGCGGGTGACGCCTTTGGTGCCTACGGTGCTTATGGCGCATACGCTCCTGCCACTGCTATCGCTCCTGGCTACGCCGCTTCTGCTCTCGCCGCTCCTGGTCTCGCCTCTCCATACGGCTACGCTGGATTCGCTGGTAGAGGATGTGGCTATGCTATCTAAATATGCAGTGATTTGATGACACCAAATATTGAACAAGAATAATTTGCAAATAAAATAACAAAGGAATATATTATTTTGTCTTTATATTATCATCTTCTCAAAAATTTATCCACAGCTGGCTATAGGCTTCGTTTAGTTTGTGCCAACCTCTACGTTCTTGAGTCAGTCTCATCTATAACTTTAGAGTACTTGCACAGACTTAACCAAATGGCCAGGATGTACCGTACTACAGATACAGCCACGAGCCGGTTCTCGAGAATGGTCACGAGAAATTTTACTGGGATCGCTCCATCATCAGTGTATTACGGACACGACTACTATAGCCTGATATCGTGGAGGTAAATCGATCCGAACGCGTTGCAATGATAGTTGATATTACCTTACCTCATGACGAGAATGAATGAATCAATGCGTCAAGAGCCAGTCCTCTCTCTGGAACCCTTATTGCTGGTAGTTTCGGCTCTAGTCTCGATGCCAGTGGTAATCTATTTTTTTATATTTATAAATGTGATTTTTTTTTTCTTAAAATAGATATTTAAAAATGTTATTAACCCTTCCATGGACTCCACTGTAGACACAATAGATGTTTTATTGTCATCACAGCCATATACGTTTACTGTCCCGGAAAGCGTTACTATGAAAAAATATAAATAAAGAGAATAATAATAAATTTCTAAGGCAACTGTTATCTCGTGATGAAATCTTATCTTCGGAGGGCAGGGTGCAATGTACTGTTTAATTCCTAATTCCTATAATATCAACAAAAGTATTGTACAATACGAGTTACTTGACTTAAACAGGGTTAGTAGTGTCTTCGAGACAATCAGACCCTCGTTTTCCATTTACCTCTCTAGGGGATTGTATCAGCTAATAATAGATTGAGGCTAGAATAGCTAAAAGGGAGGGAGAAGGACTATGTTAGGCGCAATTGTATAAAAAATTAAGAAATTCGCAGAAAAACCAAGTAACAGATATAGCTCACAGAACCGGAAGATGGAGCATGTAACCTGATAAATGTGGCAGGCTACCTGCCACATTTATCAGGTTGATGGATGGAAAGGCAACACGACCGATCAAGGTGGCGAAACTTGGGGGAGTCCTATGTCCAGAAGTGGACATCTGTCAACTAATATGATGCTGATGGTGAGTCTATCCGCGGTTGCATCATTTGTACTACCAGTTGAACTACTCAGTAGTACAACTGATCTCGAGGGGCGCAAATTTGAAGAATAGCTTGCATCGGTTAGTTAGAAATAGACCTGGGGACTCTCTGTTAGAAGAGGCTCTCTGGGATAAACGTATCATTTTTTTCTAAATATTAAATCTGTCAACTGGGTATAATTATGTAACACGCTATTCTATAAGATGAAAAACATCTACAATATAAGAAAAACAAATATATGATAGGTAAATAATATAAGAGTACTTTTAATAAATACTGATACTAATAATAGGTATTGTTAGAGCATAATTATGATGTCCTTCATTCTCATTCTGCTCCAGGTAATTATTTAAAAGCTATAGGGAATGTGCGTCTGATTCAAATAAAAATAAAATATTTCTGTAATAAATTACTTTGTACTTTAGAATTGTGTTTTTGCTTCAAGTAAAGTCTTTTTAATAATTTAATAATAATTGACTCAGAAATGTAGTATTATTTGAATTATAGATGAGACTAGCAGAAAAGCCTGGAGTTTGGCACAAACTAAGAAAGGTCGTAAACAGCAATAGGTAAACTCGGGCTGTAGGTGACTTATGATATTTATAAAAACAAAATATACTCATGTGTTACTTTATTTGCATACACTTGGTCACAATTTACTGTTTTCAAATCACTGCACATTTTAGATAGCATAGCCGCATCCTCTACCAGCGAATCCAGCGTAGCCGTAGGGAGCAGCGAGACCAGGAGTGGCGAGAGCAGAAGCGGCGTAGCCAGGAGCGATAGCAGCAGCAGGAGCGTACGCGCCATAAGCACCGTAGGCACCAAAGGCTTCACCCGCAGCAGACATGGCGTTTATACCATTACCGCAAGCGTGGTTGACGGCACCAGCACCAGCAGTGGGCAACACACCCTCCAAACCTACAGTACCGACGAACGGCAGCTCACCAGCCACAGCCAGAGCACCCTCGTATACATTCTCAGACGCTACAGAGATACCGACGGGAGCGAGAGCAGAGGCGCTGGAGACGGGCAGTCCACCGCCGCTGGTGGGGGTGTAGTCCAAGGCGGAAGCGGCATAGCCACAGGGAGCAGCCAATCCAGGGGCGGCAAAGGCAGCGCCGTAAGGTGCGGCGAAGCCGGGAGCGGCCAGGGCAGCAGCACCATAGGGCGCAGCTAGACCATAGCCAGCAGACAGACCGTAAGCGCCACCCAATCCGTAAGGAGCAGCTAGACCGGCGGGAGCGATGAGTGCTGGATCAGCGGCTACTGCAGCGCGGCTCGTGCACTGACTGAACACGTTCTATAAACAACAATGTGCATGATTTTTAGGATCTGTCGAATTTTAACTGACATTAGCAACAATTTATTGTGGATCGAACTTGAATCTATATCAAATCATCATTTATTGCGTCAAATATGGTAGTTATAGATGTGTTACATACATAATTTTGTGTCACATATTTGGCCGTTACAGCATGCAACATTCAGAAATTTTAAAACATTCACACCCAGTTTCTGAAAGGCTGATCAACTAAAAATTAACAAATCACCTGTTAAATCTCACGTGAAGTACCTAAAACCATGCTAAAAGCATGAATAATTAGTTTAATTTGCTCTAATTAGTTACTTGGTACTAAATTTAACAGGTGATTAATTAATTTTTCATTGATCAGTCTTTGAGAAACTGGGTGTAAGTAGGTACAGGTACATTAAAAAATATTAAAATAATCTACTTAATTTCAAAGTTTCGTAAATATCTCACTCACCTGCACCAAGCAAGCTTGGACGAAAAGGAACACAACAGCGAAAGTATTCATGTTTAATGTTTGTGTTCAACGAAAAGCTGAAGACTGAATGATGAACTTGGCGTTGGTCCACTATTTATATTGAAATTGTACAACAATATCAATTAATAAAACGCCTGATCATTTCGTAATTTAGACATTACTTATTTTCTTTACAAATTAAATGTTGACGTATCAATAGTTGCGCAAGTACACATATTATAGTACATAATATATAGTGTTTATAACCTATTTAGTCAATATTCTAGGAAGGTGATAACACAGCGCAGTATAAAGCCTGCAGCAGCAGCACTGAACTACATTCTAGTGTGAACACTTGAACTTGTAACATGTCTACCAAGGCCATTCTCCTCCTCTGCGCTCAGGCGCTCTTGGTGCAGGTAAGCAATTATTCCTTAGTTTTTATTTAATTTGATCAATGCCACAAAATTTATAGTAAATAATAGTATTTTTGCTTACTTTGCTTGTTTTTCATATTTGGTGACTTACAAAAGGTTATTTTTCTTTCAGTCGGTGTTCAGTCAGTGTACGAGCCGCGCTGCAGTAGCCGCTGACCCAGGACTCATCGCTCCCGCCGGTCTAGCTGCTCCTTACGGCTTGGCCGGTGCTTATGGTTTGGCTGCGCCTTACGGTGCAGGAGCCTTGGCCGCTCCTGGTCTCGCTTACAACGGTATGGCTGGCTGGGCAGGTTTGGCTCCCACTGCTGCTGCTCTCTCTCCCGCCGCTCCCTTCGGCTACCCCGCTGCTGCTGGCTGGGCTGCTCCTTATGGTGGTATTGCTCCTTGCGGCGCGGCTGCTCCTTACGGTGGTGCTGGTGAAGGTAATGTGGCTGTCGTCGGTGAGCTGCCAGTCGCTGGTAACACCGCGGTCGCTGGTCAGGTACCGATCATGGGCGTTGTGAGCTTCGGTGGTGCTGTCCCTGCCGCTGGTGCCGTGTCCATCGCTGGACAATGCGCGTGCGGCTACGGTTCTCCCTACGAATACTTGTATTGAATTTAAAATATTGGAACAACGTTATAAGAAAATGAATTAATAAACGTTTTGAAGCAATGATTAGATAACTTTTTATTGAACAATAAAATTATTACCTTACCGTTATTCAAAAATGTTGCCCAACTTTTGCCTACACATCTGTATGGACGTATACCTATCTAAGGCTTTAAATATGGTATTAAAATGTATATCCTAAGAATTCTCAGAGTACTGCACGCGCATGCGTGGAATATAAATGCCAGTGCGAATGCAAGACCCTGATTTCAATCTCCAAAACTTAACAACAAGAAAACACTCGTTTTTCTAATGACTGCCTACATCATTCTTTTTAACTAAAAACTATACCTACTCATAACTGCACATAATATAATATGTTATGGGAAAATCTCATCTGAGTTACATAACTTTAGAGGTGTATTTTCTAAAATGTGGTCAAGATTATCCAAAAACTGAAGTGTCAATGTGAATATGTATTTTCTAAAATGTCATAATTATGATACTACACGTACTATTAAAATAACTTATTACCATTTATATGGTAGTAGATCCACGCTGATTTCAGCATGAATGGGCTGAATCGTCCGGGGAAGTACTACCCTCTCATAGAAGATCGACTTAAGAGTAGTAGTATCCGTACTACTGCGTTTCGTTCGGTGAGTGTGAGCGCCGGAGGCCCAAATTCCCCCTTTCCTCTTTCCTCACCTCCCTAATTCACTTCCCCTAACCTAAAATATATATTAAAAAAAAAAAAATATTTTGAGAAGAGAAATAAATGTGTTGGCTTAATTATTTTACACAAAATAACTATACACCAATAATTCTCATTTTTCCTTTATTTTTAAGTTCATTTAAAGTTTGTCTTGAAGAGATTGCTTTTAGCGATAAGACCGCCCATTGCACAATCTCCCTAATGTTGTGCTGTCCTGTTATTTATTTTGTAATATGTGGTGCGCAATAACGAATATTAAATTCTGGTTCTTTGGTTAAGTGACCCCGCTCTAAACTGATCCTCATTTGATATTCCTCCTGATATTGATTTATTTAATTATACTTTTGTAGTCAACTGAGCTCGCTTTAAGAAAAGGTAAAATTCTATTGCTTATTTTAGAGTTTGTGTACAAGCGTGCAGAAAACGTTAAACGCATTCAATGACCATTAGAACAAATTATTATACGCGTTGACAGTTTGCGCACCGCAAGCTCCGTACTGTAAAGCTCGTGCCGCGCCACAATACAGACACATACAGTAGGTCTATTTTTGAACATGATTCATAAAAATCAGTATTTTGCTAGAGTGTTGTGTGCAATTTAATGTAGGATTATTAAACCTTAAATAATGTTATAGTGGTATTAAATAATCTTGTCGAAGTTATATTAAAATGTTGGATAAACGTTAAATACTAAAGTTTATTTTTTTATTATTGAACATCATGCTCGAAAGTACAACGGTGAACTTAATGCTAAAGCATTCTCTAACAGTCGGTTTAGGGTTTAATTTAGGAATCAAAATCTGGGATGGAAGCCAAAAGAGCGAATCTTTGGAGATCACGTATTTGATCTCAAAAGAGTACCTACGTAAAATGTTCAATATAATTTAGGGCTTGTTTCACAATTTAAATTATTCATCAATTGTCAGTTAAATAGTTGATGATTAAGAAAATAATAAAATAAACCAAATAACACTTGTTTTAATAACCATTGACATAGTAAAAACTAGACGTCGGGTCTAATACAAAAATCATGAAAAATTGTCACACTTTCACATAAACGTAGATATGCATACTCGTATTTATATTGTTAGCATGACGCCACCATCTTGAAAACATGGCCGCCGCCCGTATATAAGCCAGCGCACATGAGTACGCCATCCTCTTCCCGCCACGGTACTTCGGACCGTTCACATCGTTTTTAGTTATTTTTGTAGAATCATTTCTCTGTAGGCACTTCCTATTTTTATTTAGTTAAATTGTAATTTAATTTTATTTCTGTAAAATTTAATAAATTTAATTCAAAAAGTAAAATTTGTTGATTATTTGTGTTTTTTTGTTAAATTAGTTGGGATTCTATAAATATTATTATGTAAAGAGAAAGTTCACTCACTCATCACGAAATCTCAGAAACTACAAGTGCTAGCGGCCTCAAATTTTGCATGGGGGTTCCTTTTAGGACGTTCTTCCTAAGATGGGATTTTGCGAATTTCTAACCCTAAAGGGGTGAAAAGAGGTTGCAAAGTTTGTATAGGATTATGTGAATCCTTGGTCCAATATACTTCAAATTTTGCATAAACATTTTTTAACAGAAATGATGGAAGATGTGTTCCGTATTTTATTAAAATTTATCCTTTAAAAGGGTTTAAAAGGCGAATAGAAGTAATTTTACGGTAGTAGATCCACGCTGGTTTTAGCATGAATGGACCGGATTGTTCGGGGAAGTACCTATACTACCCTCTCATAGCAGAACGAAGTAAGAGTAGTAGTATCCGTACTACTGCGATTCGTTCAGTGAGTGAGAACGCTGAAGGCCCAATTTCCCCCCTTTCCTCTTTTCTCACCTCCCTCATGCCCTTCCCCTAACCCTATTCCCAGCGCCGTAGTGGAGCCCACCATACCAGCAGTTTAAGACGATGGCTTTTGGTATGGTGGCCACCACTTCTGGATTCCACTGACTGCTTACCATCAGACGGGGTGGAGTTCCTTTAGTAGACTAATATATATATAAAAAAAAAGTTGGGGATGATTTGCTTCGAAGTTGATATCAATACTCCTTAGTGCTTTTGATTTAAAATATTTTATTTTGACACATGTTTGGAAACTCAATCAACCTATGTCGAATGAAGTTGCTATAGTTATTGTTGGATAGATATTGTTATGAGGGTGTTTAAGAAAATTTTCGTCACCAGTTAAACTTACATCTATACATATAATAAAATTGGAGTGTCTCTTTGTAATATTGAAATAACTGTTTTTACTACATGTATATGAATATATATACGATACATACGCCAAAATAACATTTTTTTAAATTTTGGTCTGTCCGTCTGTCTGTCTGTTTGTGCCGGCTAATCTCTGAAATGGCTGGACCGATTTTGACGGGAAATTTATTTTACAGGTAGCTGATGTAATAAGGAGTAACTTAGGCTACGTTTATTTTAGAAAAAATCTTATTTCAGAAAAATAATGTAATGTTGATCGACTGTTTAGGCGGTACGAAGTTCGCCGGGTCAGCTAGTTTTATAATAAAAATTAATTCATAACAGAAACATAATGTCGAAATATATTTATTTACCTTTTCTATTACTATTATTTGTTTAGCCTTCGTAAAGCTATTTTTTTTTAATGATGCGCCGATTAAGAAAAAAAATTATACAGGTCCAACCTTTGACGCCGTCCCAGCGGGACTGAACGAAGAGCGCGGAGCCAGGCGTAAGGATGAAAACTCTTTATCTATTTTTTTTTTCTCTCTATCTATATTTATTTTTTTATCTTAGGAAACGGAGGAGAAGACGTTCTAAATTTTACTTCTTTAATTACCCAAAAAAGCTACATTTTCAACGACAATTCATTTGATATAAGTTTCATTACACAAAAACTAATACAAACTAAATGAAACGGGGTTAAAATTAATTTACATTTATTTTTGAGACTAAATTCGATCGAGCCAAATTGCAGATATTGCGTATTGAATTACCGAAATTTATAGATTAAAAAATGAATAATGAAATAAATGATTTCAGATCGTAATTCCTATACGAGAATAATAATAAAACACAAAAGTAAGAACCTGTTTTTGAGCATGTTTGGTAAAAGCTCGCCTTAGCTAATTTGCCTACGGTCATGTGCTGACAAAGGTAGAACGGTGAGGAAAACTACCAAAAAGTCAGGCCACTATTTTTAAAAGACTAATAACTACAGGGTAACTACATCACACTACAATGAATCAACTATTGTTATGTAGTTAATATCTAAGTGAAGAAAAAGTAAATTGTTTTCTAAAAATTCAAAGAGTATCCGTACTAATATTATAAATGAAAAAGTAACTCTGTCTGTCTATTTATATTTAAGGATCTCCAACAAAGAATGTACACAATTGTAACTTAAAAGTAAATAGGACACAAATATATTTCAATGTACTCCTACAATTAGAGGAGACCACATCATGCAAATACTGATAACAATAATTAATAATTAATTAAATCTATGTATTACATAAAATATTACTAACAGAAATTGAACATTTATCTATCTATTACGCTTACAAGCCTAAACCACTGAACCGATTTTGATGAAATTTGGTACAGAGATAAACTAAACCTTGTGGAACAATCTTTTTTCTTCGAATCTTTTATTGCGACAAAATGGCTTCAAAGGGTTGAAATAGGTGATGAAAGTTTGCATGAAAAATCATCAATTTAGAAAATAAATTATGAAAAATTAAATAAAATGTTATGCGATAACCGACATTCAAACGGGCGGAGCTGTGGGCAACAGCTAGTACTTAATAAAAACAAGCTTTGTTATTATATAGGCAAAGCGTTAGTTCCAGTCTTTTCTTGGAACTAATTTTACAGCAGGTATTCAGGTTAATAAAGTGATAATGATATGGATATGTATCATTTGAGATATAATAAAACTTTTGCTAAAGTTCAAACTCACAAATTCAAAGAAATTTTAAAAGACTTCAATGTTATTCGGTGATTAAATCTTCAACCTGATTAGGCATAGGTACGTGTAATTGTGTGTTATTTGTATCTTTTGTAGTAAAACACAAGCTTTATGTTTCATTGCTTTATTTGCTCATTAAATTTAGTTCAAAAGTTATCTGCAATCTGACCACCACTGAATGCTTAGATAGCATAGCCGCATCCTCTACCAGCGAATCCAGCGTAGCCGTAGGGAGCGGCGAGGCCAGGAGCGGCGAGAGCAGAAGCGGCGTAGCCAGGAGCGATAGCAGCGGCAGGAGCGTACGCGCCATAAGCACCATAGGCACCAAAGGCATCACCCGCAGCAGACATGGCGTTTATACCATTACCACAAGCGTGGTTGACGGCACCAGCACCAGCAGTGGGCAACACACCCTCCAAACCTACAGTACCGACGAACGGCAGCTCACCAGCCACAGCCAGAGCACCCTCGTATACATTCTCAGATGCTACAGAGATACCGACGGGAGCGAGAGCAGAGACGCTGGAGACGGGCAGTCCACCGCCGCTGGTGGGGGTGTAGTCCAAGGCGGGAGCAGCATAGCCACAGGGAGCAGCCAAACCAGGAGCGCCCAGAGCAGAAGCGCCGTAAGGTGCGGCGAAGCCGGGAGTGGCTAGGCCAGCAGCACCGTAGGGCGCAGCTAGACCATAGCCAGAAGACAGACCATAAGTACCGCCCAATCCGTAAGGAGCAGCTAGACCGGCGGGAGCGATGAGTCCTGGATCAGCAGCTACTGCAGCGCGGCTTGTGCACTGACTAAACACGTTCTGTAAAGAATAATGTGCATGATATTTAGAATCTGTGGAATTTGTCTTGGATCACACGAATATTTTTCTATGTTATGAATTAAGCGACAATTAAGCCTTAACGGAGGTTGTTCACTACCAGTATGTTGAAATGCCACACGTATAATCCTCATACGTGTGGCATTTCAACGTACTGGTAGTTCAGTTAAAGGTTTCGTAAATATCTCACTCACCTGTATCAAGCAAGCTTGAACGCAGAGGAACAAAACAGTGAAGGTATTCATGTTTATTGTTTGTGTTCAACGCGGTGCTGAAGACTGAATGATGAACTTGACATTGGTACACTATTTATACTAAAATTGTACAACAGTATCAATTAATAAAACGCTTGATCATTTCGTCATTTAGACATAACTTATTTTATTTACAAATTGAATGTTGACTTATCAATAGTTGCGCAAGTACATATAATATAGTGTTTATTACCTATTAAGTAAATATTCTCGAAAGCTGATAACACAGCGCAGTATAAAGCCTGCAGCAGCAGTACTGAACTACATTCTAGTGTGAACACTTGAACTTGTAACATGTCTACCAAGGCCATCTTCCTCCTCTGCGCTCAGGCACTCTTGGTGCAGGTATGCATTCTTTTAGTTAAATAAATTTATTTGTTTCCTAATTTAAAACGGACTTGGTGTTTAGATTATTTCCTACAATTACCTTAAAAGTTTATTTTACTTTTAGTCGGTGTTCAGTCAGTGCACGAGCCGCGCTGCAGTAGCCGCTGACCCAGGGCTCATCACTCCTGCCGGTCTAGCTGCTCCTTACGGCTTGGCCGGTGCTTATGGTTTGGCTGCACCTTACGGTGCAGGAGCTTTAGCCGCTCCTGGTCTCGCTTACAACGGCATGGCTGGCTGGGCTGGTCTGGCACCCGCTGCTGCTGCTCCCTTCGGTTACAACGCCGGTTTAGCTGCTCCTTACGGTTTAGCTGGTTCTTATGGTGGTATTGCTCCTTGCGGCGCGGCTGCTTACGGTGGTGCTGGTGAAGGTAACGTGGCTGTCGTCGGTGAGCTGCCAGTCGCTGGTAACACTGCGGTCGCTGGTCAGGTGCCGATCATGGGCGCTGTGAGCTTCGGTGGTGCTGTCCCAGCCGCTGGTGCCGTGTCCATCGCTGGTCAATGCGCGTGCGGCTGCGGTTCTCCCTACGAATACTTGTATTGAATACATACATAATACATATTGCAAAAACGATATGAGAAAATAAATGAATTGAAGCAATGAATTCGTATTTTTCTAACTTAAATTATCACAAAATGGTCTAATCTAATCCCAACTCGTTCTTTTACGGAAGGACACAAAAACAATAAATAGCGTTCTGTTATTCTGCTAGCTTAGGGGTTTTTTAAATACATATAAGCGGATCCGTACATTTGTTGAACGACAGATGCACGCTGTAGGAGAGGTTTAAGTTCAGCATTAACTTTTAAGTGTCATTTCTAAAACTATTGACATGAAGTTGCATTGATTTTCCTTAACTAGTACGAGCAACAAAAAAATTAATTTGATTCTTATTTTTATATTCACAAATATCTTTAGTTAGGGTAGTATAACTGAAAAAGCATCCACCTCAGTTTTACTAAAAGTTTGTTAATTTACGCAATAATATTGTCTTTTTAATGTAAAATTATAACTCACAAATTTTTTTAAATTTGTTTTATATGTGGTATTATAGAAAAGGCACCAGTAATGGACACTTTAAGCGCAAATTTGTAGCATATTTGCAATTTCATCAGTAATAGTGATTGTTTCAATACAATACGTATTGAAAATTAAAGGTCCTGTGTTTTTACATTTATGCTGTATTTAATGTAGGATACTACAATTGGTTTTAATGTTATTATCAAACAAAAACTTTATTTTTTTGGACCAGTAATGGACAGATAAGATGAAAGTATGTTTTTATCTTAATTTCATGTCAAAGTCAAAGTCAAAGCATTTATTTTATTTTGATCATAAAGTATGATGCTTATGAAAAGTCAACATTACATTTTGTCAGCCAATTGACCTACAGCCAGTTCGCTGACGAGGTAGAGCTGTGAGAAGAACTGGCAAGAAACCCACGCCACTCTTTTCAATCGCCAGATAATTACAGTTATTTGAATGAGTTACAATTTAAACACTCAACGCAACCAAAGAACCATACAAAGTAATTATTACAAATTAACCAATTAATATAATACTAAGATTAAAGAAAGAAAAGAGAGGATTTCAATTATTTAGTTTCATCTAGTATAGTAATTTGACTACGTATTTTAATTAAACTGGTAAATGCACCTCCTGGTCACATTGCACGACAAGGTAATACTGGATTGAATATTAAATGTATGCCATGCCAAGATTGACCAGTCATCCCAAGTAGCACCCGTTCACGAGCATGACGCACGTCCCAGCCATCATCACCCTCGCCATATTAGAGGGAAGGTGATGACCCGGCCAATACGATACCACAAGCAATGACATTTTAGTGAGCATGACAATGCAGGGCAGGGGTGGTAAAAGAACCCTAATAAAATGTATTATGCCTTACGAACTCATAATGATCATGATATGCATCCACTTCACATTAAATATGAAAATTATGGATGGGATGGAAAAGCAGAGAAGTATGGGTGACGGCGGCTCATGACTGGGCAGCAAAAAAGGTAGCAAAAATTGGGTGACGCCCGTCTTTCAGCTGATGTGGTGATGATAAAAAGCAAAGCTATACACTCTCTGAGTTGCTTAATTAACGCGACGTTATGTGATACTCTGTTTTTTTTTATTTTTTTCTATCTTATTTGTTTTGGAGTACGTTAACATGAGTTTTTGATACTAAGAATACTGTTATTTTAATAAGGGCGCGCAGAGTTGTCGTACTGATATGGCGATGGCAGGACACATCACAGCTCGCAAAATTTTGGTATGGCGGTGACATATCAAATAATGAACTAATTGACTGAGAAATTATTGAAGTGAGGCTCAGGGTCGGTTAAGGTAAAAATGTTTAGAAGAGGCCTATGTTTTAAATAAAGCTTTACGTTTTTATTGATGTAAATATTAAACGGTGTTGTTATTATTTCATGTGTCCACACATATCATTAATTGCTTCAAAAACTGAACTTGTGACATCCGAGTTCTAAGAAAAGTAATTAAAAATATTAATAGCTTTTACATACTGATAAACTACACGTTCTAAGTTATTAGGACATAAAATCGTTTGTGTATAAATTTTGAAATGTACTGTTTCAATTTTGATACTGCTTTTTAATATTTGTATAAAAAGTAGACCAATATCAAGTTCATCATTCAGTCTTCAGCTCCTCGTTGAACACAAACATCAAACATGAATACCTTCACTGTTGTGTTCCTCTGCGTCCAAGCTTTCTTGGTACAGGTGAGTGGATTATTTGCGAAAAAGAAAATTTGTGTCACAAATCTTTAATATCAATGAACATCTTGAGTATCTTAAACATTGTATTTTATAGTCGGTGTTCAGTCAGTGCACGAGCCGCGCTGCAGTAGCCGCTGACCCAGGACTCATTGGCCCCGCCAGTCTGGGTGCTCCTTATGGCTTGGCCGGTGCTTATGGTTTGGCTGCGCCTTACGGTGCAGGAGCCTTGGCCGCTCCCTTTGCTTACGACGGTATGGCTGGGTGGGCTGGTCTGACACCCGCTGCTGTCGCTCCCTTCGGCTACAACGCTGGTTTGGCTGCTCCTTATGGTTTAGCTGGTCCTTATGGTGGTATTGCTCCTTGCGGCGCGGTTGCTCCTTACGGTGGTGCTGGTGAAGGTAACGTGGCTGTCGCCGGTGAGCTGCCAGTTGCTGGTAACACCGCGGTCGCTGGTCAGGTGCCGATCATGGGCGCTGTGAGCTTCGGTGGTGCTGTCCCTGCCGCTGGTGCCGTGTCCATTTCTGGTCAATGCGCGTGCGGCTGTGGATCTCCCTACGAGTACCTGTATTAAATAGGAGATGACATTGTCTACGTTTAGTAATAAACTATGATGGTAAAAATAAAAGTTTTTAGTCGTATTTATGTATTATTAACCTAAAATGAAAACTTAATTCCGTTATTATATTTCGTGCTGGCACTACCAACGATCTGTTTAGTATACTATACTTATTTACACTTTACAATGAATTAATCTGCGTTTTTCTTATTTGTTAGTGTCAGCGTATATAAAACATTTAAAAAATGAACAGTGCCTCTAGTATGCTCAGTATTCTCATATCATATCTCTAACACAACGTTGAACAAAACTGTGAATAGATACATAATACAAAAATATTTGCTCTGAGTATAATAATAATATGTGGACACTATCACACACCGTCATCTAGTCCCAAACTAAGCAGAGCTTGTGTTATGGGTACTAGATAATTGAAAGATTACACATATACATACTTTTTTTTGTTAATACATACTTAGAATACATAGGAAACACCCAGACTGAAGACAAATACAAATGTTCATCACACAAATATTTGCCTTCCGCGGGAATCGAACCAACGACACTCGGCGTCGCAGTCAGTTACACTAACCACTAGACTAACGGTGCATTAATAGTAGGTAGTATTTATCTAACGTACCTACGAAAGAAGTAAGAGATAAATGCGAAAATTGGGTGTCGTAGCAAATCTACACAAATATTATAAAGAGGACAGATTTGTATTTTTCGTATTTTTGTATGCAACTAATAAATTAAAAAACTACTGGACCGATTTCGAAAATTCTTTTACTATTAGAAAGCTACATTATCACTGAGTAACATAGGCTTTATTTTATCCTCGTACTTCCACGGGAACGTGAACCACGCGGCTGAACCCCCGTTACCTCCGCTAGTTTATACATATAATAAAATTGGGGTGTCTATTTGTAATATTGAAATAACCATTTTTTACTACATGTATATGGATATAATATGGTACATACACCAAAAAGTTTTTTTTTTAATTTTTGTCTGTCTGTCTGTCTGTCTGTTTGTTCCGGCTAATCTCTGAAATGGCTGGACCGATTTTGACGCGACTTTTATTGACAGGTAGCTGATGTAATATGGAGTAAGTTAGGCTACGTTTATTTTAGAAAAAAACTTGTATTTTAGAAAAATAAAGAAATTTTGATAGACTGAAGCTTCGGCCAAACCTGAGCGACTGCGACGCGGGACGCGGGACGCGACGCGGGCGCGTCTGGTGCGCGGCGGTCGCTGCCATATAATATCTATGGCGCCTTGCACACCTGCGCGACCGCAACGCGGGACTGCAGCGTCCGCAGAGCGGGACGCACGCGACTAGTGGTCAGACGTGTATAGCAGTATAATTAAAGTACTACCCTCTCATAAAAGTTCGATGTAAGAGTAGTAGTATTACTTTCGTTCGGTAAGTGAGAGCGCCGGAGGCCCAATCTCTCCCCTTTCCTTTTTCCTCATTCCCTACTCTACTACCTTTGCCTATCCCACCTCCTTCACCTAACCCACTCCCTTGCCGGTAGGCAGTGGCTTCGCAGACCGCAGAGTCCCAGGCAATGAAGACGCGACATGAGCGACAGTTACCAGTTACCATCAGGTGGGCTGTTGGCTAGTCTGCCACCGTCGGCTGTAAAAAAAAAACCTACCAATTCGTACTGTCAATCAAACCATTGAACCAGAGAGGTTGCCATTATTTGTCGCGTGGTTTATTCCGCAATAGCATTAAAAGGTCTTTTTCATCAGAGTCAGAATTTGATGTTAAATACGAGAATGTCATCACCACAACAGTTTAGTAGCTATTCTACTAATATTATACATGCGAAAGATTGTGGGTGTGTTTGTTACCACTTAGTGCCTAAACGGCTAAACGTATTTTAATTAAAATTGGTATGTTAGAAAGGTTTGGTACCAGAGACAGACAAAGTATTTAAGGTTATTTTTATCCCGAAAATCGGTCTGATTCCCGAGGGAGACAAAACACATTTTAGGTGCAGGCGAAACCGTAGGGCGCATCTATTACCAAATAAAGACGCGCAGCTTTAGTGATTGTTCACTAACAAATGAAGTTCGCGGTTCGCGTCGCAGTCGCGCAGGTTTGGCCGAAGCTTGATGCGGAACGAAGTTCGCCGGGTCAGCTAGTTGCTAAATAAAACTCTGTGATATTATCAACTAGCTGCGCCGCACGGCTTCGCCCGCGCGTATAATATGTTTGGTATCACTTGGATATTGATTGGATCGTAGCAAATGGCGTTCTATAGTCTCTGCTCACCCCATTAATGGGAGACAGGCGTGAAGTTATGTATGTATGTAAGTAACCGAAAGCACAATTTTCAACACCGGGTATTCTTCAAAAGTGATGATGTCTTCAGTAGTATTGGGTAGGACAGCCATTTTTAATGTATTTGTATGAGTACCTCATTTTGACGTTTGAGGTGGGACATTGTACCACCTCATTTGAGTAGGTAGGTACAGTAGCATGGTACAGAGACAAAATACAACTTATCTAGGTGACAGGTGTTACAAACTGTAGTGTGGACTTCTGCCTGCATCACTTTTTGTATTTTTGTTCTTGTATCGTCTATTAAGTCCCAGTAGGGAAATACTGAATCTAAACAAAGTGAACTTTGTGAATTAACATAGTAGGTAATAAAAACATTTATATAGATAAGTACTCGACAGGTACCTATAATATAATATATACCTGTCGAGTACTTATCGCTTAAACAGTATACACCGTACGTACGTCCTAAAATAAAAAAATATATAATCAAACAGATTAATTCGTTTATAGTAAAACGAATGTTGTTGTTTGAAAATACGCGTGAAAGTAAAACATAAAGCTAGTAAATTATTTTGTCTCGCTCGCCTACATCCGTATAAGTGGTGCTATCTTGCTCGCTCGTTCGTACGCATGTGTTCCCGCTAACCACCACGCGACTCATTCAATTGACAACATGACAAATGAGTAAGCGAGAGACAATAAGCATACATACATCTGTTCCGCGTAGTCAGTACAAAATTTCAAACGTATCCAATGTACGACATTGTATTTTTGTCGTCGAGCGAATGAGCTGGTACAAATAATTTTTTTGAGGTGTTGGGACATTTGATCGCTATGTATGCGACATTTGAGGTGCCTCTTGTATGAGGTACGCAACGCTAGTCTTCAGTGTAGGCCAAATCGCGCGAGTAGGCGCATCTGTGTAGCTGTTTGGCGCGATTTGCGGTAATTTAAATGTCGCGGCTGCGCAGTTTTAATATCGTCATATCTTTTAATTATTATATGGCAGGTGTATATAAAACTTATGTCATTGGAATCGTCATTTAATATACTTCATAACAAAAACATATATTAAGTCCGAGTAAAGAGTTTTTATATTGTTAATACTCATTTAAAAAAAGGTCGAGGTTTTCTTAACGGCTAAAGTTATAAAAATGGTTAAAAATCTAATAAAATACCCGTATTTGTAAAAAAGTTATAGTTAATATACATTAATATACATTGAACACTATATATAATAAAAAACAATATACCCTCTTCATACAAAATATCATATTTTAAGCCATGACAATGCCGGGCGGGAGCGAAAAAGGGGCGTGGCCGAGCGTAAGTGTAAACAATAGGTTCATATTTTTATAAATTATCTAAATACTTACAGTTTTGGCTTTGTTACACTGTAGTATATTTAATAAACTTATCATAAACACAAATTGCAGCTCTTCTAACTGCTTTTTTTACATATATAACACAAATACACCAAACACTATGAAAAAAACCGTTAAAAACAGGTACTTGCACATTTGTGTTCCAAACTTCACCAAAATTATGTTTTTTTACAAATAAAACGTGATAATTATATATTACATGACCTAATTAACGTTTTTATCAAAAACCAATACTGGTAAATGATAAAATAAACGATATATAACAATAGAAAAACCAACCAAGGAGGTCGGTCGCGCGTGTAAACAACAATGTCAAGTAAATTTTTCAATCGCTTAAATTTGTATAAATTTTTAAAATACTTACAATTTTGGTTATTCCACACTGTAGTATATTTATTAAACTTATCACAAACACAAATTGCAGCTCTTTTTATTGCTTTTTTTCACTTACATAACACAAATACACCAAACACTATGAAAAAAACGGGCACTTGCACATTTGTATTCCAAACTTCACCAAAATTATGTTTTTTTACAAATAAAACGTGATAATTAAATATTACATGACCTAATTAACGTTTGTATCAAAAAACAATACTGGCAAATGATAAAATAAACGATATATAACAATATAAGTATCAACCAAGGAGGTCGGTCGCGCGCGTAAACAACACTGACAAGCAACTTTTTTGACAATTTATATTTGACATTGAAATTGGTAGGATTATAAAGTGCTGCGTATCGTTAGAATCTGCATTTAGTCGACTATAACCGTAAAAATCGGTGAGTTAGACCGAATTACACAGTTTGAGTAATACCGATTTTAGAAAAGGTAGAATTTTTTTTTGACCGCCGTTTTGCATCGCGCTTTAAAAGCGAAGTACACAGTCAAGGGTATTTTGACACTTCGCTTTAAAAGCGAAGTCAACAGTCAAGGGGGCGGAACGAAGTTCGCCGGGTCAGCTAGTTGCTAAATAAAACTCTGTGATATTATCAACTAGCTGCGCCGCACGGCTTCGCCCGCGCGTATAATATGTTTGGTATCACTCGGATATTGATTGGATCGTAGCAAATGGCGTTCTATAGTCTCTGCTCACCCCATTAATGGGAGACAGGCGTGAAGTTATGTATGTATGTAAGTAACCGAAAGCACAATTTTCAACAACCCGGCGTTTCTTCAAAAGTGATGATGTCTTCTGGGCAAAGAAACCGGCAGATTTATTCGATGCTTAGTCCCACCGAAAAAGTAGAAATGGCCCAGTTTATAAGGTACTCGCTACTTAACACGAGGTAGTGGGTTCGAATCCGGCAAGTACCAATGGGATTTTTCAAATCATAATATGTACTTTCAAGTTTATCTTGGACATTGCTGACTGACGGTAAAGGAAAATAACGTGGGTAAAACTGGGCTTAAAGCTCTGAAATTGCCAATCCGTCTTAAGTAAGCGTGGGAGTCTTTAATGAGAAGAGGCTTTTGCCCTGCAGTGAGACGATCGTAATGTTACCTATATATTATTTATTAATATGTATAAATAGTGTTAAATACTAGTTAATAAATAATAGGTACTACTTATGTAATAGTGTTAAATACTAGGTAATAAATAATAGGTACTACTTATGTAATACTAGACGGCCACCCTCGCTTTGCTTCGGTTTCCAAAGTTTCATTCAGCCTAACAACAAACTTGAAATATGTTTCGCTTCATATTATTGCTATACTTAAAATTTAGGTACTTTTACTATTGCAAATATACAAATTGAAATTTTGAAAGCGGCAGAGTTTGTTTATTTGTTTGTTTGAACGCACTAATCTCTGCAATATGATAGTCCAGTTTTCGAGAAAGGTTATAGGCTATGTAACATCACGCTATTAGCGACGACGGGAGCAGAGCAGTAAGCAAAGACACAGGTGAAACTGCGCCGCAGGAAGCTAGTAATTAAATATATCTAGCCTATGTTACCCGCTTCATATGATTTCTAAAGGTGAAATAATTTCTCAAATCGGTAACGTAGGTTTTTATTTTAATCTTTGCAAACAATTAAATGAAATAATTTCTCAAATCGGTAACGTAGGTTTTTATTTTAATCTTTGCAAAAAGACAAACAATCATGCAAAGAATTAAATCTTTTTTCTATATAATATTAGTTTAGATTTAGATTTAAATGAATGATACAATCACGCAGTATTAGTGTATTCATTGTTTTTTTTTTGTTTATTTATTCAGTTGTGACCATAACCTCCAAATAACCGTTCACCACATTTTTTTAAACGACACAGGTTCAAATAAGTATACCAGAAGTCTATTGTTTAGAAATAATAAACATATTTGCCAAAAAGTGTATATTTAACAATAATTTTAATTTATACAAAAATTTTACACATTATTTATACCTAAATGTTTTTTAATATAAAATTTCACTGCCATATCTGCTGTACGCAGCAGGGGTAAACGGAGCAGCTGGGGTCAATGGAACAGCAGCAGCTAATGGACCTGCAGCAGCAAATGGAGCAGCAGCAGCAAATGGAGCAGCAGCAGCAAATGGAGCAGCAGTAGCAAATGGAACACCAGCAGCGAATGAAGAACCAGGAGCTAAAGCTGCAGCGGGGCTAATGGCAGGTGCGACGGTAGCAGCAGGAGCATATCCAGCAAAAGGATAGTCAGGAGCAAAAACAGCATTATCACTGACCATGGCGTTGATACCATTACCACAGGCATGGTTCACCGCACCAGCACCAGCCGTGGACAGCACACCTTCAACTCCAGTGGTACCTACGAAGGGAATTTGGCCAGTGACAGCCAAGTTACCTTCATAAACGTTTTCGGAAACAACAGAAATTCCTGTAGGAGGGATGGCAGAAGCACTGGTGACAACCAATCCTCCACCACTGGTGGGAATAAAGTCTAAAGCAGGTGCGTAAGTTCTAGCAGCATCACAGCCATAAGGGGCAGCATATCCAGGGTAAGGAGCGGCAAATCCATCGTAAGCCAATGGGGCTAGAGGTGCAGCAAGACCCAAGGCAGGAGGAGCAAATCCTTCATAGGCAAATGGAGAAGCCATAGCCAGTCCATCGTAGGCCAAAGTGCTTAAGCCAGGACCAGGGAGTCCGTAAGGGGTAGCCAATCCAGAAGCATCAACCGCAGCACGGCTGGTGCACTGACTGAGTGCCAACTGAAACAAAAAACTTTACTTTTAGAGTAAACGATTTTTTGAATTTTTATACTTAAAAATGCCTATTTATTAAATATTCTGAATATAAAGAACGTAATAATTCGGCACTAAAAGGTCAGCATATTAACTGCCTTAATCAATCCTTTGGTCCTTTAGTTAGATTTACGATATTTTGCTTACTGAACTAATATTATTAACAGTCAGACTGAAGGTCAAACCCAATTGGTTAGGGGAACCTAACTAAAGTCGAAAGGGTCCAGTGGATAAGGCACACGCTTCGTAAAGACAAGGTAGTGGGTTCGAATCTAGGCAAGTACCAATGTGATATTTCAAATCATATGTACTTTCTAAGTTTATCTTGGACATTCTGACTGACGGTGAAGGATAACATCGTGAGGAAACCTGGGCTTAAAAGTCTGAAATTGCCAATCCGCCTTGAGCAAGCGTGGTGATTAAAGTTCATGCCTTCTCTATATGAGAAGAGGCCTTTGCCCTACAGTGGGACAGTAAATAGGCTGGTATTATTATTTTTATTAAACTAAACTGATAGAGGAGCTCCAATATAATTAAAAAGTGACTACGGCTTTATAGCAATAGTTAAATAAAAAAAGAAGAAGAAGGAACTTACCTGAACAAGCAGTGCATAAGCACAGAAGAAGAAAATGACCTTGGACGACATATTGTTCACTGAATGACAAGTTGTTAACTTGAATGATGTTCGTTCTCCAAGATACAGGTTATAAACTAAACCTTATCATAAATTACGAAAGAAACAATGAAATGTGAGAAAAAACGTGATAAATTTTAAATGCAATTAGTAAATGTTTAGTAGGACAGTAAAATTATCACGTTCATGTAATTAATAATATGTAATGTAATGTTATCGATATAGGTTTTTGTAATAGTGAAATAATAGTTGTTAGGAAGTTATTAGATGTTATCTATTTAGGTGATCTACGTATATTTAGTTTTAAAGGGATTGTACGACTGAACTATGACGAAAAAACGAAAGACCGAACTGCGACAACCCTTAACTTCGACGGGACTTAACTAGTACAGGACTTAACTGCGATAGGAATTATTTGCAATAGGACATAATATATTCGACACGACTTATCTGCCAGTCATATATTTTTCTACTACTAGCCTATACCATACCACTGCTCGGCAAAAACCTCCCCTGTGACTTTCATCAGCCACATAGTAACAGTAACTTAATTACGAAAAAATATCTGTTGACAAAGTATCTAACTGCCGCAGATAAGTCTTGTCGAATATATATACTCGCTAGTAAGTTCTGTCGCAAGTTGAGTCCCGTCGAAGTTAAGGGTTGTCGCGGTTCGGTCTTTTCTTTTCGAGCATTTGTCAATTTTACTTTTGATTTGTTCAATTACAAAATTTTAAGGCAAATAAATTATGATGACATTCCGTTACATAATGTCTAACATTGCTAGTATTATATAACACCAATAAGTAAATTATCGATACATAAATTAATAATGCAATATTATTTCATAACTATTATATAATTATGCAATTAAATTCCTTAAAAAGGTCAAAGTAATTAGTTCATCATTCAGTCTTCAGCTCCTCGTTGAACACAAATATCAAACATGAATGCCTTCGCTGTTGTGTTCCTTTGCGTCCAAGCTTGCTTGGCACAGGTGAGATTTTCCAGAGTTCTGTTTCATCTTTTTTCCTATTTAAAAGGTAAAGACTTAACTTGAATTGTGTGATATAGACCGTGTTCAGTCAGTGCACGAGCCGCGTTGCAGTAGCCGCTGACCAAGGACTCATCGCTCCCGCCGGTCTAGCTGCTCCTTACGGCTTGGCCGGTGCTTATGGTTTGGCTGCGCCCTACGGTGTAGGCGCCATGCCGCAGGCCGCTCCTGGTCTCGCTTACAACGGTATGGCTGGCTGGGCAGGTTTGGCTCCCGCAGCTGCTGCTATCTCTCCCGCCGCTCCCTTCGGCTACCCCGCCGCTGCTGGCTGGGCTACTCCTTATGGTGGTGTTGCTCCTTGCGGCTCGGCTGCTCCTTACGGTGGTGCTGGTGAAGGTAACGTGGCTGTCGCCGGTGAGCTGCCAGTTGCTGGTAACACCGCGGTCGCTGGTCAGGTACCGATCATGGGCGCTGTGAGCTTCGGTGGTGCTGTCCCTTCTACTGGTGCCGTATCTATCGCTGGTCAATGTGCCTGTGGTTGTGGCGCTCCCTATGAATACCTGTACTAATTAAAATTCATCACAATAATAAAACTAATAAAATTATATTAAATTCTTACACGATGTAGTTTTTTTTTAAATTTCGCAGTAACAGAACAGAAATAAGTGACTTGTGTGATATCCTAAGTAATATAAAATATTCTAAATGCGAAAGTTTGTGTATGTGTGTTTGTTACCTCTCAACGCCTAAACAGCTAAAGCGATTTCGATGAAAATTGGTATGTAGATAGAATCAGTGCCGGAGCCGGAGACGGACATAGGCTATTTTAATCCCGAAAATCGGTCTGCGCGGGCGAAGTCGTGGAGCGCAAGCAAGTTAAATAATAAATTTAAAATTAGAGGTGGCCATCCGGTCTGATGATAAGTGCATATCTCTTCCCGTGGATATAGTAAGCCACGACTAACGAGCGCTTTCTATACCGATCTTCATTTAAAACCCGATTTTATCGAATCGTTCAGCGCTCAATTACTTTTACAACATGTGAATGAATATGTCTAT
Source organism: Parascotia fuliginaria (assembly GCA_963082885.1). Lineage (NCBI taxonomy): Eukaryota > Metazoa > Arthropoda > Insecta > Lepidoptera > Erebidae > Parascotia > Parascotia fuliginaria. Next base: position 6,105,006 of record OY720198.1, on the reverse strand, counting down.
TATCACGGTAGTAGATCCACGCTGATTTCAGCATGAATGGGCCGGATCGTCCGGGGAAGTACTACCCTCTCATAGAAGATCGACTTAAGAGTAGTAGTATCCGTACTACTGCGTTTCGTTCAGTGAGAGAGAGGGCTGGAGGCCCAATTTCCCCCTTTCTTCTTTCCTCACCTCCCTCACTCCCTTCCCCTAACCCCATTCCTAGCCGCCATAGTGGAGACCACCATACCAGCAGTTTAAGACGATGGCTTTTAGTATAGTGGTCGCCACATCTGGATTCCACTGACTGCTTACCATCAGGTGGGGTGAAGTCACTTTGGTAGGCTATAATATAAAAAAAAAAAATATGTTAACAGCGCTTCAGCTGAACGAAAGATTAGATTTTGAAGTAAAGATTGTATAAAGAAGGCCATTGTAAAGAAATACTAGGTAACAGGTAGAAGCGTTACCTGGGTATCACATTACTGCGATTACCAATCTGCCGGTCGTGGTGACTATACCAAACAACTCCCTTGGATAACTACCCGCGCAGACCGTAAGCGTCACTGTAAAACCAGCTCTAGCCTGCAGTGGACGTTATTAAGCTGATGACATGTCAATTTTCTCAAAACGTTACAAAGCAATTAAAGATATATACCCATGCTAACTTTTGACTGATCGGTTGACCCTTAACTTGGCAAGTGTACAAGAGGGTACACTAAAATAAGGTATGAATATCGGCATGTATATAGAGCACGGGTATGTTTATAGAGATTACAAAAAAAATTAATAAATTTCAATGTGTTAAAATAATATTAGAAGTAGTTCATTTTGTAAACATTTATCTGTCAATGTCATAGTTTTTGTTGCACATCATCGTATACACAATATCCGCCAAAATGTCGAAAGGTCAAGAACGAATCTCGTGATGTATGAAAAATTATCTTATAAATTTTTATTTAATTATTTTACTAAGAGTACATCACAAAATGTATATTGTTAAATAATCAATTAATAGTTGTGTCGTTTTATTTGATCAGCTTTGACCGTATTTTGTAAGATATTTTGTGTGCTGTACTGTGCCCTACAGGGTATGAAGTACGAAGTAATTTATTGTTCTCTTACTTAACCTCTTGTTTTACCGATTGTATAAATAATGTAGGGTGGATCTAAGCATAAAGCTTTATGATTCACTTTGATATTTTGTAACTCTTCAGTAGTTCTCTAGTTCATTTTTCTCTACGTATAGATATAAAGACATGCCAAAAGTCGTGGTTTACAGGAGAGCGTTTTTAAGTTCTGACCTTAACTTGATCTTATGTAATAACTTTTATGGTTTATTATTGTTCTGGACTACTCGGTTGGTTGAAGGTCAAACGTCCAGAAGTCAACCAGACAAAACAATACAGCATCAGCACAGTCTTTACACCTGGGGCCAATGTAAACAGCATGGTAGGCACACCAAAGGATGTTTTGTCCCTACAAACACCGGGCGTTTACAAGATCAACTGCAGCTGTTCGTACATAGGCCAGACTAAGCGTGAAAGGGTCAAACAACATGTCGCCGCTGTAAAGAATCGACAGACCAGCAAATCAGCGACTGCCAAACATATTCTTCAAACGGACACCAATCACTGGATTGAAAATTTCATCGTACGCAAGTCTTCTCCACTGATCGTACCTATTACTCTCAAGTGAGGGTAGATTTAGAATCTACTTCGCATACGGAGCCGTGACATCGCCTCACCAGTCGACTTGTGACCATGACTGGTGTAACCTGGTCGAAACGTCAAGCAAAATAAGGTATGTAAATACCTAATGCATGATCGCGTAAATTCCCGTATGATTAAAAATTTTGTAATGCAGTATTCGTGGAACTTGCTATGTCTTAGATCTATTAATTATTTATCCATATTGCCCAGTTATATTGCGTTTGACAAGTCCGTGTTCGCGCGGCATGACGCGTTATTTTAAGATTTTAAGGATGTCCGCAAATATGGCAACGAAACCCTTAGATAGATGATGATACTTATCTTCATATACAATAAACGTATCTTTTGAATACCTCACTGCTAACTAAAAAAAAAGAAAATGTGGAAATATGCGTATCAACAATAGTGAAATAAAAAAATGACATTTTGGATATGTCCAGAGAATACCATTGGATATACGTTACATCAACTTTAAGTTGTTAAGGATTTACTTTCAAGGCTTTCTGACTACTCTTTAAAATTATCAAAAGACTGCAAAATCCTCACATACACTACTTGTTTGTTTATTTTGTACTCGTTGTTTAAATAAAAGGTGAAAGTATAATCAACAGTTTATATTTGTAATTTGTTGCCATTTACATCGTAATAGTAATTCTGTTCAGTAAAGGTACTCATATTGAGCACCGCAACCGCACGCGCATTGTCCAGCGATGGACACGGCACCAGCGGCAGGGACAGCACCACCGAAGCTCACAGCGCCCATGATCGGCACCTGACCAGCGACCGCGGTGTTACCAGCGACTGGCAGCTCACCAGCGACAGCCACGTTACCTTCACCAGCACCACCGTAAGGAGCAGCCGCGCCACATGGAGCAATACCACCATAAGGAGCAGCCCAGCCAGCAGCGGCGGAGTAGCCGAAGGGAGCGGCGGGAGAGAGAGCAGCAGCAGCAGGAGCCAAACCTGCCCAGCCAGCCATACCGTTGTAAGCGAGACCAGGAGCGGCCAAGGCTCCTGCACCGTAAGGCGCAGCCAAACCATAAGTACCGGCCAAGCCGTAAGGAGCAGCTAGACCGGCAGGAGCGATGAGTCCTGGGTCAGCAGCTACTGCAGCGCGGCTCGTGCACTGACTGATCACATTCTAAAACACGCAATTCCAGTTTAGTATTTATAAATTTTTAATCTTTTAAATAAAAAAAAATATAAAACAAAACTCCGGAAACTCTTACCTGTACCAAGCAAGCTTGGATGCAGAAGAAAACAACAGTGAAGGTATTCATGTTTGATGTTTGTGTTCAACGAGGAGCTGAGAATGATGTGAATACAGGAGGCTTGTTCCACTATTTATACTCAGTACTTATGTCGATATCATTCAAAGGTAGGTAATTACGAAACCAATATGATATTACTTACAATTTATTTTGTTTGTACATTGTAGGCTTATCAAAGTTTCACAAGCTTTTGAACAATTATAATTACCTACATATTAAATATTACTAAAAATTGATAAGACAGTTTAATATAAAAGCAGCAACATTTAATAGTAAATCATTGTTGAATCAGTTCCCTCACTAACTTAACATGTCTGCCAAGGCCATCATTGTTTTCTGCGCTCAGGCGCTCCTCGCACAGGTAAACTTAAATATTTTAACCTAGATTAATTTAAAATTTAATTTGTCAGTTTTTAAAGTGTAACTACCTACTTATTATTTGTCGTTTTCAGTGTGCACTTAGCCAGTGCGCTGGTCGTGCTGCGTTCGCCGCCGCCCCGGGTATTGGCGCTCCTTACGGTCTTTCTGCTGGCTATGGCCTAGGTGCTTCCTACGGTGTTGGTGCCCTGGCCACTCCGGGCTTCGCCGCACCTTACGGTGCCGCTGCTCTGGCCGCTCCTGGTTTGGCTGCTCCCTGCGGCTATGCCGCGCCCGCCTTGGACTACACCCCCACCAGCGGCGGTGGACTGCCCGTCTCCAGCGCCTCTGCTCTCGCTCCCGTTGGTATCTCTGTAGCATCTGAGAATGTATACGAGGGTGCTCTGGCTGTGGCTGGTGAGCTGCCGTTCGTCGGTACTGTAGGTTTGGAGGGTGTGTTGCCCACTGCTGGTGCTGGTGCCGTCAACCACGCTTGCGGTAATGGTATAAACGCCATGTCTGCTGCGGGTGAAGCCTTTGGTGCCTACGGTGCTTATGGCGCGTACGCTCCTGCCGCTGCTATCGCTCCTGGCTACGCCACTTCTGCTCTCGCCGCTCCTGGTCTCGCCGCTCCTGGTCTCGCCGCTCCTGGTCTCGCCGCTTCTTACGGCTACTCTGGTTTTGCTGGTAGTGGATGCGGCTATGCTATCTAAATTATACGGTGCCATGATTACTTGAGTTAAACAACAAACATGCAAATAAAGTAACGATCAGAATATTAGATTTTTTTTTAAATTGTTTAGTAACAAACCAAAATATACGACATACCAAATATAACAGCGACAACACTGCAAAAGTCCCGGACTTCAGATTGAGACTTTGTATTCATGAATTTGTATGTTCGATATCGGGCAAGTACCATTGTGACCTTTTATAAATTTGTACATGTACGGTCTAAGTTTACCTTAAACATACTGACTTACTAAAGGAAAAACAAAGCGAGGGAACCTATAAAACCAGTCCGAAATTATCAGCCGCCTTGAGCAAGCGTGTTAATCATATGTTTTCTTTAAGTGAATACGCTAAATTTTGTAGTAAAATGCATTTAGTTTTCAATACTTTCACTAGGTGATGTTAAAGAGACTATTTTGGAGTTTATTTCATACAAAAGTAAAAAAACTGCAGCAGATTTTTAAGACGTTAAGAGCCATTTTACGTTTTTATGCGAAATTTTAAGTTTTTGAGCGCCTAATTTACCATATTAGATAATGCTTTGTAACTGTTAAATACATGGAAAAGAAAGTCCAATTGTTCGTATTGTTCTTTAATAGAACACATTTACAAAATCTCCTTTACTTGCTTTGTGGTGATCAATCTCTCACATCTAGTTTACAGAAAAATCCTTGCAGAGTCAATTTCGGAGTCCTAAATCTCACATTGATATTAATATATTTGACTAAATTAGATACAGTAAACATTACTTATATACTTTCCTTGATGAATAATAGAATAGATTTTCGATTATTTATAATTTTAATTGATGAATAAAGAAAAGACTTATTTTTACGTTTTAAGTTGCAACTTTATTGCGCGTTCTGGTTTAAACACAGCGTAATTACTATAAAATATATATATAACTATACTCTTTGTTCTATAAAGAACCTTATTCTTTAAATTTTATTGAAATTCACTTAGATATAAAATGATTGCTAACCTCACTCTAAATGACTTGAAATGACTATAAATTGCGATGCAGAAGCCGGCGGCCATTAGTACGGCGTGAAGCCACTTCTAAGCAGGATCTATGTCATTTTTTCCGCATTCTAATTACGAAAATATACGAAATAAACGCAATAATATACTGCGACCAAAACTTCTTGGGATATCCCTCAATTGCACTAATTTTGAAACGCACTAAATAATGTATCTCACATGTACTGTTACTAACATAGATAATAAGAAAATTGTTACAAACACATGGTTAAGGATGCTTTTCCGACATAAACGTTACTTTATTTATTTATTAATTATTATTTTTATCGGTGACCTCTAAAATATAGTCTTATAGGTTTAATATAAAACTTTTACTTTTTTTAAGTCTGTTTAACGTGCCTGTCACTATGTCTGAGAGACCGTGTGGTTTGAAAAGATCGAATAACTTTTTTACCCATCATAATTCCGCGATGTGATTTTGAGAAACTGCCCCATTGCACGTAACCCACCGTTAAGTACAGCCAGTGCTAGCATCACAACTTAGCGCCAACCCGGTCTGTGAGACTAGCGCCATCGAACGGCGTCAGAGAATATAAAATAATGTCCATATTTAACAATAACAATTTTACTAGGTATTATAATTTGTTAATTTTACTAATATATAAAGGTTATTTAACTTATTTTTTAGGTATATTAATGTTAGCTAATGAGAGCTAACATTAATTTCGTTGAAATTAATTGGACTTAGTAAAAAAAAACTACACATGGACAACGGCATCTTGACTTCTAAAAGATAGGAACTGCTAGTTTTATATAACGGTCGATGCTATGTATGCGTGTGGGTGGTGAAAAACAGGAAAACTAAATATTCTTGTTACAAATCTATAATATAAAAATGAATCACTGAATGTGTTGCTAAGCGCAAATCTCGAGAGCAACTGAACCGATTTTGCTAATTCTATTATTTTAATATTCCTTGAAGTACGAGGATGGTTCTTACGGAGCGAAAAATAAAAAAATTGTCTAAAAAAAAATAATTGAAGAATCCACTGTTAGGCGGTCCGAAGTTCGCCAGGTCAGCTAGTATTATAATAAATATTGAGAGCCTTGAGTGTCTTATTTGAGGAGCTCTTAGAATGCTCAAGAATATAAATTTTTAAGGAGCAAATTTTATTGCATTTTGTAAGAAGAATATATATTTTTGATAAATTTACAAGAGTTCCTAATGTCATAAGTTTGATAACGGCTAATTTGAGTCATAAAAGTATGATATTTATCTTTTTTTTAATTTATGAAGAATATAAAAAGTCATGTTAACTTTGAGTGTTATAAATGTGATCAAACAATGTCTTTGAAACGGTTTGTGGTTTATTATTAAATCCTTCTGTTTTATTGTTAGAAATATATATATTGAAACTTATCCGATTAAAAGTGAAAGCAAAGCAAATTCTTAGAATGGAAATCCTGGTCCTTGAAAACGGCGTCACCAACAATGTAAGTCATATTGACGTCACCAATGGCGATTAATTGTTATTTTTTTCAATTTCTAGTTTAGAATGAACTGTTCTTTTTCACTGAGATAAATAAATTTTCATAAACTGCCCTGTCAAGGTAGACACATTATACGGCTCAAGGTTGTTTCATCCATCTGAACACTGCTTGCATTGTTTATTTACGTACATCTGCACGATGCATCTTTTACCTAAATTTGAACTAATCGAGCAAGAAAATTTTGTGAACTGGCTCTAATTAAAACTTATCTAAGTTTGATTGGACAAAAAATCTTTTTTCACTAAATGGGACCACTTAAAAGATGAAATAGTTGGGCTTTTACTCACCGAACGTAACGCATAAGTGTTAAAAGTTACTGTAGTTCCTTTATGACCTGAGTAATATGAATATTAATTTAATTATTTACAGTAAGTATATCAAAGTACATACACATTAGAGTATAAAAAAGTTAAACTTGCCGACAGCCAAAAAAAAAATCTATAGGCCTTTTAGGCCTTTTTCGTCTATTGCAGACGATCTATGGCGTGTCGGCCTGTGGAGCAATTCTTTTGGTGGCTGTACAGACCGATGCGAGAGCGACACTGCCTACTGCAGGCTCGACAAAAGAAATCGACGTTGTTGGTTGGTGCCAAGCCGCTTATGTGACGTTTCTGTCTCTTGTTGGCAAATGTTTGAAGCCAGGCGTCATCGCAAAACTTGCGACCCTCTACCACACGCTTGCGCCAATCCGTTCTTTTTTCTGCGAACTTTTCCTAGTTTTGGTGACCAATTTTATGAGAGCCATGTCACGTTTAGCGCAGTCCTTAAAGCGAATAATTGTTATAATTAGAATGTTCCATGTGAAAGACAAATGTATAAAAATACTCTCTGTACACAATTCTTGTTGTAACCTATTAAATATTCTTTGATAATAAATTTAAGTTAACTTAACACTTTCCGGGACAGTAAACGTATAATGACCGCGATGACAATAAAAAATCTATTGTATCTACAGTAGTGTCCATGAAAGGGTTAATAATAAATAGAAAAAGAAATTGCATTTTTATACATTTATAAACCTTTAACAACTTTACCTCTACATTTTGCGAAAAAATCCATACTGCCTAGTATTATAAATGCGGAAGTAACTCTATCTGTCTGTCTATCCGCCTGTCTGTTACGCTTTCTCGCCTAAACCACTGAACCGATTTAGATAAAATTTGGTATAAGGATAGAATAGATCTTGTAGAACAACATAGACTTTCTTTTATTTCGAAAAAATAGCGTGAAAAGGTTGAAATAGAGGATGAAAGTTTGCTTGCAAAATCGTTAATGTAGAAGATTAAAATTTTATGTGATAACAGATACGAGTATGCACGCGGTACGGTAGTAGATCCACGCTGATTTCAGCATGAATGGGCTGGATCGTCCGGGGAAGTAGTACCCTCTCATAGAAGATCGACTTAAGAGTAGTAGTATCCGTACTACTGCGTTTCGTTCGGTGAGTGAGAGCGCCGGAGGTCCAATTTCCCCCCTATCCTCTTTCCTCACCTCCCTCTTTCCCTTCCCCTAACCCCATTCCCAGCTGCCATAGTGGAGGCCACTATACCAGCAGTTTAAGACGATGGCTTTTGGTATAGTATCCGCCACTTCTGAAATAAAAAAAAAAAAAAAAAACGCGGGCTACTACTATTACAGTGACTTATAAATCAGAACAATCCAATAGAAAGCAGCTTCTTTTATTTGTATAGATTGACTTCTCAAATGTTGTCTGATCAAAAGATCGCCATTTGGATCGATTTGTCGTTATAAAACAGGTAATAACAATAAATAATACAACAAAATATTTTCTTCAAGAATATATTTCAAGCTGATTGGCTAGGTACAAAAATATTTATCATTTAGTATAAATACTCGTAAGGAGCGCCACAACCGCAAGCGCATTGACCAGCGATGGACACGGAACCAGCAGCAGCGACAGGTCCAGAGAATTGAACAGCGCCCATGATAGGTACTTGACCAGCAACGGCAGTAGTACCAGCGACTGGCAGCTCACCGGCAACAGCTACGTTACCTTCACCGGCACCACCGTAAGGAGCAGCCGCGCCGCAAGGAGCAATACCACCATAAGGACCAGATAAACCATAAGGAGCAGCAAAACCAGCGTTGTAGCCGAAGGGAGCGGCAGCAGCGGGTGTCAGACCAGCCCAGCTAGCCATACCGTCGTAAGCAAAGGGAGCGGCCAAGGCTCCTGCACCGTAAGGCGCAGCCAAACCATAAGCACCGGCCAAGCCGTAAGAAGCACCCAGACCGGTGGGGGCGATGAGTCCTGCGTCAGCAGCGACTGTAGCGCGGCTCGTGCACTGACTAAACACCGACTGAAAAGGAGAACTCTTTTAAGATCCGTCTCATTCCATCATGTTTAATAATTTTATTCAAGTCCTACTATGGGCAACAAGCTCTGTATTGATGGGGTAATGACAAATATGGTCTAATTGATACACCTAAGCATTGAAAACAAGTAATCGACTTACCTGTACCAAGCAAGCTTGGACGCAGAGGAACACAACAGTGAAGGTATTCATGTTTGATGTTTGTGTTCAACGAGGAGCTGAAGACTGAATGGTGAATATGATTTTGACCCACTTTTTATATAAAATGTGTTACTACATACACGTATGACACGATTTAAAATGTCTCAATTATGACTATTTGTAATTAATACATGAGTTTTCTTATCGTTGTTGCACAAGACATTTTATTTCTTTAATTTGATTTATTTCGTGGGGGGTATCACGGATGTTTGCGGTGGCACAAGTTCATAGTTTCATTGCCATCATGAGAAAGAGAACTATCTATCAGTACAGATCAGCGATTAAATAGAGGCGCTTACAGTTGAGCGAGCCACGAGAAAATTGCTATAAGACCATATGGTTATGGTATGCTTACCCTGGACTTACGTACGTCAAAAAGTATGCGTAAAAGAGTACGCGTCACTTTTCTAATCTTGGTAGCTAAAGATACCCTAAAGAGGCTAATGTTGACCAAGACGTATAGCACAAGACTTTAGGTGAAGTATGTGTGCAAAATGTGCAGTGGCAAGGACTGACAGAAAGGCTGACCCCAAATAGGAATGAGTTAGCAAGATGAGTTTAGGAGAAAGAAGATTATAATAGAAAGTACTTATTGAATGTTTAAATACTTTGTCTACGTAATTCAAGCATGTATGGCCACACCTTTACGTAAATTGAAAAGCTTGTGAAATTTTGATAACAGACATACGACTATAAAATGAAACTTCGTATTTTGAAATATGAAGTTGAAGAAAATATTTATGCGTATTGTTGACACATAGGTCAGATATAAAAAGTGTACCAAAATCGAGTTCATCATTCTGTCTTCAGCTCCTCGTTGAACGCAAATATCAAACATGAATACCTTCACTGTTGTGTTCCTCTGCATTCAAGCTTGCTTGGTACAGGTGAGTTGATTATTTGTTTTAAAAGCTTACGTGTATGTATCTATTAGTAGATATTTGCCATGTCACTATTGACATAGAGCGTGTTGCCAACCGTAAGACTTGAGTGAAATACCTAAATGTGATGCAATGTCAATGTATAAAATGTACATTGTCCTTTACAGTCCGTCTTAAGTCAGTGCACAAGCCGCGCTGCAGTAGCCGCTGACCCAGGACTCATCGCTCCCGCCGGTCTAGCTGCTCCTTATGGCTTGGCTGGTGCCTATGGTTTGGCTGCGCCTTACGGTACAGGAGCCTTGGCCGCTCCTGGTCTCGCTTACAACGGCATGGCTGGCTGGGCAGGTCTGACAACCACTGCTGCCGCTCCCTTCGGTTACAACGCCGGTTTGGCTGCTCCTTACGGTTTAGCTGGTTCCTATGGTAGCATTGCTCCTTGCGGCGCGGCTGCTCCTTACGGTGGTGCTGGTGAAGGTAACGTGGCTGTCGCCGGTGAGCTGCCAGTCGCTGGTAACACCGCGGTCGCTGGTCAGGTGCCGATCATGGGCGCTGTGAGCTTCGGTGGTGCTGTCCCCGCCGCTGGTGCCGTGTCCATCGCTGGCCAATGCGCGTGTGGTTGCGGTTCTCCCTATGAATACTTGTATTAAATAAAAATAAAAAACCAACAACGATATGAAAAAATAAACTGATGAGTAATTTGAAGCAATAACTTTGATTTTATTTGCAATAATATAAATATCAGAAAATTTGACTAGTATCTATTGTTTTCTTCATAGAAGAACATCAAATATTATAAAAATAATAGGAAATTAGACAACGTTATACCTTACCATAACAGAGTACATATTATAGGAGAAACACAATTTCACATTTGTTAAGCCCCAAAAATGACCCGAAGCTTAATTGTGTTAGAGACCTAATCAATAAAATCGACGGTAAAGAATCAATAAATAATATATCTACAAAAAGTGAACTTTAGAGGAGGCAAAAAAAACGCTTTGAGTTGACGCTTTTTTTATTTTCGTCTATTGCTTTTTTTTTAAATCAACAAAGTAGATTTCAAATACAAGGATGGGAGATATCTTAGTGAAATTCTTAAATCTTTCTTTTATCTACATTCTTTTATTTTCCTATTCTGTAGTTAAAATATATTGCCAGAAAAATTTACGCAAGAATAGTTAATAGGTATTGCGAGATGTAATTATTTCACAAAATTGATTAAAAACTGACATACGACATTTGCAAGTCTCTATTTTACGTATAGTATAAGATCCCACCATATAATGACCTTCACCGGGCTGGTTAATGGATGAAAAGTATTTTATATTCAATTTAATATGTCAATAATTATATTGCAAATGGGTTGTCTAAAAAATTTCAGTCCGGAATATGATTAATAAACAATTAAAAAATTGTTTTTTTTTAAACATTTCACTGGTTTGGATAATAGACAAATTCCATACCTATCGAAAGTATGAAACCCATAGAATAAGCAAACGTTAGGTTGACTATTTTTTTCCCGTCACAACTCTTGGGTAGGCAGGTATAAACAGGTTAATCGATACTAGTAACTTGCACCAGTCTGATTAATGAATGAAAGGTAAATTAAAATAAAGATTATTTCATTACGGACACGGTGGTATAGGGTAGTCTGAGAAAAATCAGTCCTGAATGCCGGTTGTCGATATTTAAAAAGTGAAATATTGCTGTGAGTAAATACGTGCGACAGAGAGGTCCCAGCGAGCCACCCCATGCGATAGAAGATCAACCTAACGTTTGCTAATTCTATGGGCTTCATACTTTCGATTGGTATGGAATTTGTCTATTAACCAAACCAGTGAAATGTTTAAACAAAAACAATTTGTTAATTGTTAATTAATCATATTCTGGACTGAAATTATTTAGACAACCCCCATTTGCAGTATATTTATTGACATATTTAATTGAATATAAAATACTTGTCGTTTATTAACCAGCCCGGTGAAGGTCATTATATGGTGGGATCTTAGACTAGTACAATTATACAAAAAACGGCAAAATTGCCAAAATTTTACTTATTATTAATTGACTCTTTACCGTATGATTCAAAATATCACACGAGTAGCACTTATGAACGTCAAAATAAGGAGGACAATATAGTCAATTAACCACAGCCAGCTTACTGACAAGGTAGAGCTATGAGCATGGCCGAAGCCAGGATTACTTTCAGGGGGAGCATTTAGACTTTCAGGGAGGTGCATTTAACTTTCTGGGGAGGTTATCTAAACAAACATGGATAACAATAAAGAATAAATTTCAATTTAATGACTTACATAATAAAAAATCGTAATCTGTGCTATGTATTTTTTCTCCACATTGGGTGCAAACAAAGTCAAAGTCAAAGTCAAAGCATTTATTTCATTTTTATCATAAAGTATGATGCTTATGAAAAGTCAACATTACATTTTGTCAGCCAATTGACCTACAGCCAGTTCGCTGACGAGGTAGAGCTGTGAGAAGAACTGGCAAGAAACTCACGCCACTCTTTTCAATCGCCAGATAATTACAGTTATTTGAATGAGTTACAATTTAAACACTCAACGCAACCAAAGAACCATACAAAGTAATTATTACAAATTAACCAATTAATATAATACTAAGATTAAATAAAGAAAAGAGAGGATATCAATTATTTAGTTTCATCTAGTATGGTAATTTGACTACGTATTTTAATTAAACTGGTAAATGCACCTCCTGGTCACATTGCACGACAAGGTAATACTGGATTGAATATTAAAAGTATGCCATGCCAAGATTGACCAGTCATCCCAAGTAGCACCCGTTCACGAGCATGACGCACGGGCCAGCCATCATCACCCTCGCCATATTAGAGGGAAGGTGATGACCCGGCCAATACGACACCATAAGCAATGACATTTTAGTGAGCATGACAATGCAAAGCATTGGTGGTAAAAGAACCCTAATAAAATGTATTATGCCTTACGAACTCATAATGATCATGATATCATGTAGATGTAGATGCATCTACTTCACATTAAACTTTTACTACAATAGTCAACATAATTACAATAATAGTCAATATAATTACTATAATAATAGTCTATTCTAATTACTATAATAATAATCAATATACTTAATGATAATAATAGTCCATATAGCTACAACAATAACAATCAATATAGCATTAATCTTGCATTAAACGAGCAACTATACCCATGCTGCTTTATCATTTAAATAATCATTAATAGTATAATAACCCTTTTGGATAAGGCGGTTTTTAACAGATTGTTTGAATTTTTGTAGGGGTAGATTCATAATGTCAATGGGTAATTTGTTATAGAAACGTACACCTAGACCCGCAAATGAGTTGTTTACTTTATGTAGGCGATAATATGTACCAACTAATTTATGTTTACCTCGAGTATTCACAGAATGCATGTCGCAGTTTCTGGAATACAAGTTTATATTTTTCTTGATAAACATAATATTGGCGAAGATATACTGAGACGCCACCGTCAAAATACCTATTTTTTTTCTTTAAAAATCTCTCTTAGAACACAACCCTCTTGCACCATGCTATGAGAAGAACTAGCTCGGGACTCAGACCCCTTTTTTATTCGATTAGTCTTGGGTTTGTCTGAATCGTCTAAATATATTTCTAGTGGCTAAGCCGAGTAGTGTTAAATTTCATTTATAGGTCAGTACTAGTATCTACAAATAGCTTAGGCTTGCAGTTTTATATCTATTTTTAACCGACTTAAAAAAGGAGGAAGTTCTCAATTCAGGTCGTATTTTTTTATGTGTGTGTTACCGCAGAACTCGCTCATTTATAAACCGATTTGGAATTTTTTTTTTTTATTTAAAAGAATATACTCTGAAATAGGTCCAATATATTTTTTCATAAAATAGTTTTGTAGTTTGGTTATAGTTTATTTCTTTGTAAAAACGTATACAAGGAGTAAATAGATGTAAAACAACGCGTTGATGTCTTTTGTGACGAGATAGTTGAAGTAAATTTTTATTTTTTGTCTAAAAATTAATATTATTTCAGTTTTTAATTTAATTGATCTCTGACTGAACAAGTACCACGGCTGTATTGAAATCTTGTCAATGTAAAAACTATTTGGTTTATTATTTATTTTTGTTATCTGGCTTTTATGTTTTAGATAATAAGTTTTTCTAGAAGTAGGTAGTTAGATTTCGGGAGCGAGAAAATAGCTTTTTAAAAATACAAATAAAAGATATTAATTAATTAAATCGAAATAAGATTTTCATCTAGGTTTGCAGGACCTACAATTTCCTTTGAATGACAATCCTGCTTTTTACAGAACTTTTTCTTTAAAACTGGTAAGTACTTATACATAACTACAGCTAATAACAATATAATGATGATCACGTACAACACGTAAAGCGCGACACTAATACTTTTTGTTTCAATTTCGTTTTCACTTATTTGACCTTTCACACTATTTAATTTTACACTTTTCTTCAATATGTAATTCAGATGTCTGATGTCGTCTAGATTAATGCCTTTTAAGTCTACAGGTTCAATATTTGCAGCGCCAGAAGTCTGTTCTTGTAAATCAGGCAAGTTGATAATGGGTACAGGCATATGTCCCGTTTTCATTGGGTAAAAGCGCCGTCTATGGATTTGGGTACTATCGATGAAAACGTCGCACTGATCTTCTATAGTTAATAAGTACGTTCCCATTATGCGTTCCTTTGTGTCGTCGGTGCCACATGTTTGAGATATGACTTTACTATATTTGGAATACACAATCCAACTATTTCGTGTAATTCTTTGTATTTTTAAGTTTTCAGATTCTATTGGACGTGGTAAGCAGCGGGACAGATTACGATGGTACTTCATGAGTTGTTCTATGCAGGTTTCCTCAGCGTATTGTACGATTTTATTTTCAGAGCAAAGATATTCTTTAGCTGTTATCACTTGGCATGGTTGGTCAATCGAAAGTTATCTCACACCTTCTACAAGTAGGTAAGGAAATTCAGGAATAACAACATAAGTATGGTTGAAGGAATCGTTGGACATAGGAAGGGAATACAGTTTGTAATAATTATAAGTAGAGTTATCAATCAGTGGTACTTCTATAATGAAAGTTATTTCATTATTCTTAAGATAGGTTTTTACAGATAATGACTCTTCTATATTAATTAAATTTTGTTCATTTACAGGATACATTAATTTATCGTGTTTAGCAATTTGCTCTAATAAGTTTAGTAATTCTACAGAATTTATAATGGCTTTATGTAAAACAGATACTTTACTTAATGCTAGAGCTGTTTCTATTTCACTAAGTTTAACATATATAGTCCTAAAGTTAATAATGAACTGGTAAAGTAATCCAAATACGTAAGTCATATAAATAGAATGATTATCCTTCCTAGTCAGATCGTTAACTAAATTTTCAATTAGTTTTATGCGTGCATTCATTTTTTTTGTGTTATTATCAATAGTTTCGGTAGAGTTTAAAAAGTGGTCCAACATTCCAGATATCACAGTAAATTTATTTGAAGTTGCTTGTTCTCTAGTCTGAATATTACTGATCAATTTGTCATACCTAATCGCATCCTCGTGATCAAGGTTACCTGTAATAATTTTAATAATGGACCCTAAGGGTTTAATATACCACGTTTAATTCTATTTGATGGAATTAACTGTTGTAACTTTTCCTGAGCCTGATCTCGAATAAACTGCACTTGAGTCTTAAGACCTCTGAACTCATCGGCGTAAGATTGGTTTGGGTGTAACAATTGAGTAAATTCGTAATATTTTTGAATATTGAAAGAAAGGTCAGTACTAATACCTTTGAGGTTAATTATTTTGACTATTGATCATTTATCATGTTCTATAAACGCTTGACCTAGCTTTACCGGGAGTATACCAGGGTTTTGGTTAATCTTTACTGCTTGAAGTGCCTGGTTTGGGAGATGCTGGTTTGCGAGGGCGTGATTCGTCGTTGTCCATATCACCAGGAGTAACCACGACCTGTGGAGGACGTTTTATATTTTTAATTGGAACTTTCGTTTCCCTGTCTTTGATTTTTATTGGTATAACATTACGTTCTAATTGACCGGTGACTACGGCTCTTTCGTACCTAGGTTTGTCTTTAGCTTTTCTCTTGTTTACGGCTTTAGCGAAAATTGATTGCCCTGATTCTAAGACTGGTACTATTTCGCCGCCTCGCTTAGTTACAATTTTTTCTTTATGATTTTTTATCTTTTCTGTAAGATATTTGTATAAGGTATGGGTTCTTTTCTGATTATCTTTGATTAGCTGTTGTTTAAAGACCTTATCAAATTCAGAGTTAAATATTGAGTTTAATTCGGTGTGGCCAAATACAACTTCAAATGGTGTCAAATCTGTATTACTATGTATAGTGTTATTGTCATAGGTCATGACGGATGCTGCATCCGTAAATTTTCGTTCATATTTAGCTAACCGATAGATTTCTATGATTGTTGAATGAAAGCGTTCTATGTGACCCATAGAATTTGGGTTGTTTGGTGTGGATATATGTAATTTAATTTTATAAAAATCTGTTAGTTCTTTTAGTAGTTCGTTGTTGAATTCAGTTCCCGGATCAGAGCTTATTTTCTGAGGTATACCGTAAAAAGAAAAATACTTCATGAGTGCTCTAACTACTTCCGGTTTTCTATGGCTTGTCCCAATTTACTGAAAGCGTCGATTAAGGTTAAGTATTACTTAGATTGTATAGTAAATAGATCAATAAAGATTTCTTGGAACGGCGCGTTCTGAGTCTGTGTTAGCTGAAGTACCGGTTTAATAGGTTTTCTGTCGTATTTGGAAGTTTTACATTGTTCGCAAGAATTTATGATGGCGGAAACAGTTTCATTCAGATTTTGCCAGTGATACGTACGTCTAATTCGTTTAATAGTTTCGGAAATGCCACGGCGGCAAGTCTTGCCCTCGGGTAAGTTAATTATAATAGCCCTTTGTTCCTGCTCATCTTCGATATAAATCACACGCTCAGTACATTCATAAAAGTTAACCATACCCTTTTTAAATAAGGAAACAATAATGTTACTAAAATCTTTTCTATGTTCCGGGTTTTCAAAATAAATGAAGTATTTAGTTTTCGGCTTAATATATTTCTTTAAAAACTCTTTTATAAGTTCAGGGTTATTAAGGGGCAAAAAGACCTCTAGCACCTTTTGTTTGTCCCTGGATAAGTCTCTCACCTGTGTTTCATTACGAAACCAACTATAAACAAGTATTTGGTTTGGCTTTGTATCAATAGCTTCGTTAAGGATTGGTATACCGTGAGACTCAAGATCTTTAGCAGAATGAACTGTTTGTGTAGAAGTAGATTCAGATGGTACGGAGTAATTGGGTAACTCTTCAACTGTATCAGTGTCTGGAATCGTTATAGGACTAGCTGTCAATGTTTCTTCATCGTCGGATATAGTTATGGTCTTGGAGTCGTCAGAACTTTGTCTCTTAGAAAGATCAGTAATTTGTTTACTCACATCTTTCAGGTAACTTTGTAGCCTTTCCTCTTTTTCGTCTACATTAACAATCATTGAACTGTCATCGGTCTCGTCAGCCCCGAGAGCATTGAGCTTGATGCGAGATAACGCGTCGGCATTTAAGTTTTGCTTTCCATTTTTGTATATGACATTAAAATCGTACTCTTGCAAGCGCAAGCGCCAACGTGTTAACTTACTATTAGGCTCTTTAAGTTGGTATAACCAGACCAGAGGTCTGTGGTCAGTATAAATATCAAATTTATGACCATATAAATAGGGTCTGAAATGCTTTGTAGCCCAAACGATTGCTAACAATTCGCGTTCAATGGTACTATATCTTTTCTCAGTATCTGTCAAAGTCCGGCTGGCATAAGCTATTGGTTTGTCACCGCCTATAGGTCCCTGCGAGAGTACGGCACCAATTGCTACATCCGAAGCGTCTGTGGTTAGTATGAACGGTTTATTCATGTCTGGGTATTGTAATATTGGGGCATTGATAAGGAATTCTCTACATTTCTCAAATGCTTCAATATACTTTTGGTCAATGACTACTTTCTTACCTTTCTTTAAACAGGCTGTTAAAGGTTGCGTTATTTTAGAAAAGTCCTTGATAAACCGTCTATAATAGCCTACGAAAGCTAAGAACCGTTTGATTTCAGTCTGAGTTTTTGGTATAGGATAATTAAGAACTACTTGTATCTTGTCGTTATTAGGTTGGAGTCCGTCTTTAGTCAGTGTATGTCCTAAGTACTGCACTTCCTTACATAAGAAGTCAGATTTGTCCAACTGGACTTTTAGATTAGTCTCACGAAGTCTATTGAAGACAGCGCGTAACTTTTTGAGGTGCTCTAATAATCAGTTTGAATATATAAGTATATCATCAAGATATACTAGGCAATGTATCCCTTGTAAGCCTTCTTAACACATTGTCCATTGCCCGCTGGAAAGTGGCAGGTGCTGTTTTGAGTCCAAATGGCATGCGGAGGAATTCGTAATGACCATTTTGTGTCGAAAAAGCTGTTTTTTCAGTGTCAAAAATTTCAATTTGATGGTAACCGGAAGCTAAATCTAGCGTTGTGAAATAATTACTTTTACCCAGATTATCAAACAAGTCACATATGTTGGGAAGTGGGTACTTATCGTCGATGGTAATGTCATTGAGTCGGCGATAGTCTATGACCATTCTATATTTCACCTGACCAGAAGCATCAGCCTTTTTGGGAACCAAATGAACGGGGGCACTCCAAGGGGAATGTGATTCCTGAATCACATTGTCCTTGAGGAGCTTTTCGACCTGTTGTTTGATTTCCTCAGCTTGTGCTGGTGCTTGCCGATATGGTTTAATATAAATTGGATCCTCGTGTGTGGTCCGTATATGGTGTTTTACTTGATTTGTAAAGGTCAAAGGTAATTTGTCACAGTAAAATATGTCTTTGTATTCCTCGCACAATTTACGTATGGCGTCATGTTCCTCTCTGTTTAAGTGGTCCAGTCGTAACTTTGATAAATTTTCTGTCAGTAGTGAGTCTATTTCTACATTAGTAAAATCAACTGTGGCATTCACCACACATTCTTCATTACGGAATTGGGTAACCTTAAAAGGAGCTGTAATGGTCAATTTAAATTCAAGTTCGGATGTGTTTTGTATTACAGTAAAGGCATAATAGTTTTCGCATTTAACAATAGCAGCAGGCATTCGGACACCATCATGAAACTGCTTGTAATCCAAAATAGCAAGGCCATTTTTCTGGTCTACAGGCAATCTCACTCGTTGTTCCATACGCGGCTCTAATTTAATGTCAAGATCAGTGTTATAAACTATAGGTATATCCACGCCATTAATCCTAAGCGTCTTGTCTTTCATACATATGTCGGCTTTAAGTCGGGACATAAGGTCCATACAATAAGTCCATCATACCTGTTGTCAACGTCAAAAATGTAAAACTTATGATAACTACTATCATTAAAAATAGAAAAAAAGAGGAATGTTAGTCACTTCGTGATGAATACTAGAAGCGTGCGTACTTGTAACTGTAAATGGTTCGTGGAATGTAAATTCGGTAAAATATTCTTTAGCCTTACCAGGGCTAATAAAGGATCTTGTGCTTCCTGTATCCAACATGAATTTACCGTCTATATCTGGAATATATATATATGGATGTTTTAAGTTTGCGTCATAGTTAAGCTCTATCATTTCTGGTACGTTTGCTTCGAACCTATTTGAAAATTTTGTACTTCATCCAAATCATTATTATTTTCAGTCGAATAAGGAATATCTGCATTTTCAGCATATTCCGAGTCATTATTTTGATCTACACAGTCCTCAAAAGTATACGCGTCTGTATGGCTGTAATCAAAGTCAGTCGTCATATTATTTAGGTATTCACCGTAAGTGTAATTATTGGGGTCGTAGTAACTGGTGTCGAAAACTATTGTTTTCGACACCAGTGTACAACTCATTTACAGGAAAACCTTGCTGTGGTTTTGAAGGTGCGGGGGCAGTCCTCATTGTCACGTCACGGTCGTTTACGAAAGCATTGGGTGGACGAACACCCAAAGGCTGAGGTGGCCTGTACCCGAACTGCTCTACCTGAGGTCTATAGCCGAATTGTTGAGAAGGTTTAGGGCCAAATTGACCAGGGTGCCTATAACCAAACTGTGTTAATTGAGGTCGGAAGCCAAACTGTTGGTTTGACATATTAGGGCCCACCAGGTGCTGATACCAAATTTATATTGAGGTTGATTATTATAAGGCCTGAAGTTATTACTACTATTAAATTGTAAAGGAGGCTGTGTGGCAATTGGTTTAGAACTATTCGAATTGAAAACAAACCTTTTATCGCGTGATGGCAATAATGCGCTTTGTGAACGGTGTTGTAACATTCTACTACGTAAATTATATTGTTCTTGAAAATTAACCTCTTCAAGAACATATTTCAATGCTTCTTCCAATGTATTAGGGTTTTTAATTCGCACAATTCGTACCATATGCTCTGGTAAATTATACATAAAGACATTTAGTGAAGGATTATTATAAATAACGCGCTTAGCTTCTATAAGAGTAATAGAACTATTATGATTGACCTTGGATATTAATATAGCGCGAATATCCTGTATGCGGCTACAAAATTCTAAATATGTCTTATTATGTCTAATTTTCAGAGTTTCTAGCTCAATTGCTACACATTCTTCACTCCTGGGATCCCCAAAATGTTGGACTAGTAAGGATTTTAATTCGTTATATGTTTCAAAATCTCCTCTCTCACTAATAAGGGCTGCTGCTTTCTCTTTTAATTTACTAGTAATTGTTTGCATAAGAAACTCATTTCTTTCTACAGTCCCCTGATACTTTTGTATAACATACTCACATTTTCGCAAAAATAAACTTAGTAAATTAGTTTCACCACAATAATCGGGAATTAATTTAAGCACATCTCGCGGTATTGCATGCATCTGCATTTCAGATATAGGTGTAATCGGGCGAGCGGACGCAGCTGCCGCCGTCGTAGGCATATGAATCTGATCCAGACTCATTTTAATTAGAAACTAAAAATAAGACAAATATGTCGAAATAATTGAACAAATATGAAAATTTTTATAATATAAATTATTACTAGTATTCAAAATTTTATTGGAAAATTAATCAATTATTATTCACTATATTAATATCGCACTTATGTAAAGTTTTCACTATTAGAGTTTATAATATATGAATATTTTTCATATGATTTTTATATAAAAAGAAAAACACAATAGAAAAATAATTTAAGATGTAAGTCATACAAAATACACACAATGTTAAAATTCTATTAACAAAAACTGTGTAAGGAAATTGGGGAGGAAGTGGAAGGGTACTCACAGTCCAACCGCCTTATTAACTAGCACCATTTCTGCTCACACTGCGTTGTTTTACGCGTTAATCTAAGCTTATTTATTTGGTTCGAGGATTGCCAGATATAGAGCGCCTTACTGATTCTAAGCAAAAACAACTCTATATATAGTGAGTTACCACTCGCGAAACACTTTTCACTGCTTTATTCGTAAGCTTACACTTATTTCACAGATTTTCACACGCGACTTTTCGCGAAGGCAACAACCAGCAATCCTACCGGCTGCGCCAGTTAGATTTCGGGAGCGAGAAAATAGCTTTTTAAAAATACAAATAAAAGATATTAATTAATTAAATCGAAATAAGATTATATTATTTTCGACCGTAGCTTACAGAGTTGGATGTAAGACTAACTTAATTATTAATTCTAACAAAATCCTTAGTAATATCTTATAGACTAAACATGCATAACCACGGTGGTGGTCCGGCGCCAGAGAGCTAAAGCTCTATCGCAGCGTAGGGTTATATACATAACTAGGTAGTCGGAACTGATTGCAAATCGATGAATACAAACCCTAAATAATGTAGCTGCATAACAAATTTTAAAATTTGCTTAAAACAGATCTAATAAATAGTAAATTTTATTTGAAAAAGTACAATTTTACGGGCAAACCTATAAATATTCAATGCTTGCATTAAACATTACAAAGTGAAAATTTTTTGGCTACACAGATTGTGATCCTATGACTCCCAAGCTAAGATTAAATTTGTGTTATGAGTACCATGGCTCTCTATTAACACAATTTTTATAAATACAATTAATATGATGTCCACAGATTTTCGTGCAAACGGGAAGTTATTAGTGTGATCAAGTGACCTACCTTGAAGACATACAGGTTATACTTATGTTGTTCTCCCAGGAAAGTAGGAAGTGTGTAAATGGTGTAAACTACGGCAGAGATTAGATCGAAGCTTTTTATACCTACATCTTCGGTGGCAAATAGAAATAATGCAAAAAAATACAATCAAGCCTTTGCTGACGTCATAAAGAGAATGAGATTAACATGATTCTATTCAAATACTTGCAATCGCAATGCAATTGCAATTGCTTTACAGGATTGCTAAACAGATTTAACATAACATAATATTAAACTTTAATATTTTGTGGGCTTTGATATATATAGGTACCTTAAGCAGGGTTCCTCACTTAGGTACTGTAAGTCAGTAATGTTTAAGGTATACTTAGAAAGGTTTGGTTCCTCTACGTCTACCGAAAACAAAGCGCAGAAAACCTTGCGCTTGCGTTGTTGTTTTTGTGTTGAGGACCCAAACCCTTAGAAAGTACATGTGGAATTTGAAAAAGTTACATTTTACTTGCTCATTGTTCAATTTACAATCTCGTCTATATATAAAACCTCAATTTAATAGATGAGGCATGGTAAAAGCTTCTTGTACCTGTCTTTGTTGTATTTTGGTCTGTCATATTATATTGGTTTGTTAATCAGCAAGTAAAAAAAGAAACATACTCTGATCGTTACTTTATTTGCATGTTTATTATATGATTACCTCAAGTAATCATGGCACTGTATATTTAGATAGCATAACCACATCCTCTACCAGCGAAGCCAGCGTAGCCATAGGGAGCGGTGAGACCAGGAGCGGCGAGACCAGGAGCGGCGAGACCTGGAGCGGTGAGACCAGGAGCGGTGAGAGCAGAAGCGGCGTAGCCAGGCGCGATAGCAGCGGCAGGAGCGTACGCACCATAAGCACCGTAGGCACCAAAGGCTTCACCCGCAGCAGACATGGCGTTTATACCATTACCGCAAGCGTGGTTGACGGCACCAGCACCAGCAGTGGGTAACACACCCTCCAAACCTACAGTACCGACGAACGGCAGCTCACCAGCCACAGCCAGAGCTCCCTCGTATACATTCTCAGATGTTACAGAGATACCGACGGGAGCGAGAGCAGAGGCGCTGGAGACCGGCAGTCCACCGCCGCTGGTGGGCGTGTAGTCCAAGGCGGGAGCGGCATAGCCACAGGGAGCAGCCAAACCAGGGGTGGCCAGAGCAGCTGCGCCGTAAGGTGCAGCGAAGCCAGGAGCGCTTAGAGCACCAGCACCGTAGGGCGCAGCTAGGCCATAGCCAGCAGACAGACCGTAAGGAGCGCCAATACGACCAGCGCACTGGCTAAGTGCACACTGAAAGCGACAAATATTAAGTAGTTAGATTTTAAAACTGACAAATTAAACTAAAATAGACTAGAATAAATAATTAAGTTTACCTGTGCGAGGAGCGCCTGAGCGCAGAGAACAATGATGGCCTTGGCAGACATGTTGAGTTATTGAGGAAACTGATTCAACAATGATTTACTATTAAATGTTGCTGCTTTTATATTAAACTGTCTTATCAACTATTAGTAATAATCAATATGTAGGTAATTATAATTGTTCAAAAGCTTGTGACACTTTGATAAGCCTACAATGTACCAACAAGTAATATCATATTGGTTTCGTAATTACCTTTGAATGATATCGACATAAGTACTGAGTATAAATAGTGGAACAAGCCTCCTGTATTCACATCATTCTCAGCTCCTCGTTGAACACAAACATCAAACATGAATACCTTCACTGTTGTTTTCTTCTGCATCCAAGCTTGCTTGGTACAGGTAAGAGTTTCCGGAGTTTTGTTTTATATTTTTTTTATTCAAAAGATTAAAAATTAATGAGACTAAACTGGAATTGCGTGTTTTAGAATGTGTTCAGTCAGTGCACGAGCCGCGCTGCAGTAGCCGCTGACCCAGGACTCATCGCTCCCACCGGTCTAGCTGCTCCTTACGGCTTGGCCGGTGCTTATGGTTTGGCTGCACCTTACGGTGCAGGAGCCTTGGCCGGTCCTGGTCTCGCTTACAACGGTATGGCTGGCTGGGCAGGTATGGCTCCCGCTGCTGCTGCTCTCTCTCCCGCTGCTCCCTTCGGCTACCCTTCCGCTGCTGGCTGGGCTGCTCCTTATGGTGGTATTGCTCCTTGCGGCGCGGCTGCTCCTTACGGTGGTGCTGGTGAAGGTAACGTGGCTGTCGCCGGTGAGCTGCCAGTCGCTGGTAACACCGCGGTCGCTGGTCAGGTGCCGATCATGGGTGCTGTGAGCTTCGGTGGTGCTGTCCCTGCCGCTGGTGCCGTGTCCATCGCTGGACAATGCGCGTGCGGCTGCGGTGCTCCCTATGAGTACGTGTACTGAACAGAATGACTGTTAAATGTAATCACCAGAAATCGCAATAATTATTATTTTATTGTACCATCATCTTTTATTTGAACGACGGTAACATAAAAGTATATACCTACATACGTTTAAATAAAAATAATAAAATTATACGCGAGTGATATTTTCTTTAATTCTGAGAACCTGAATCGATCTGAGAATAAAATTTTACAATTTTTTTCCGGTTTATTTTAACTTAAAAGTTGCCAGGCGCTTAGTTCTATCCAAAACTTTTGTTATTCTTACATCAACAGATTTTTTTAATTGTCGTTTATTTTTAATACCGACAGTGTCAAACGACCAAACAGCCCACCTGATGGTAAGTGGTAACTGGTAACTGACGCTCATTGACGACTCTAAGTCTCTGGCATTATTCCTGCCATACCAGAGACTCTGCAAAGCCGCTGCATTCCGTGAAGAAAGTGGAGTAGGTGAAGGGATTAGGGAGGTGAAAAAAAGGAAGAGTCGGAAATAGGGCGTTCGGTGCTCTCATTCACTGAACGAAACGCAATAGTAAGGATACTTCTGCTCTGACGTCGATCGTCTATGAGAGGTTAGTACTTCCCTGGTCGATCCGGCCCATTCATGTTGAAACTAGCGTGGATCGTAAACCACACCACGTTGTACCAAGAACGTGTCAAAATAAAGAAATCTTTTTATTTCGTCACAAGTAAAACTAAAAGATATTAATAAGTAAAAAATCATTGCGTGCAGATCACCGAGAAGCAATAAAGCTCTTTTAGCGTTATACCGTAACGCAAAGTAATCGACTGCGTTGGGTTTCAGGGACCACAATATTTGACGCATCGTCTTATGTACTCCGAGCCTCCATATTAACTATTGCCCTACTTATCATTATCATGAATCGAAACTGTACTTTAGCTATTAGCATATTATGTGTCTTGTCAGATAGGTTGAAATATTAAGCCGGGTTCGAATCCGGTCAAGTACCAATGTGATTTTTCAAATCATATGTACTTTCTAAGTTTATCTTGGACATTTTTGACTGATGGTGAAGGAAAACATCGTGAGAAAACCTGGACTTCAAAGTCTGAAATTGCCAATCCGCCTTGAGCAAGCGTGGTGATTAATGCTCATGCCTTCTCTATATGAGAAGAGGCCTTTGCCCTGCAGTGGGATAGTAAATAGGCTGGTATTATTATATCATCACGTAACGGTTTGTTAAATTTCTTTAAATTTTCTGCCTTAGAATAAAAGTAGCCGTTCGTGTTCCAAACATAATTGTATGTGGTGCCGATCCGTTAAGGCTTCGTTGTTAAACTCGACCTACGACTACCGAAAAAAAGGAATTTAAATTTTTTGTCACAAAATAACAGTAACTTCCGTCGCCTAAATTGCTAAGTAATGAAAAAATATTGTCTAACTACTCTTACTAGTACTCTCTTTATCGTAATTGGTATAATATCTACATCAAAATATAAACGATAGTAGTAGTTTAATTAATCATCTTTTCGTAAAGATTGATTCTTTATATTTTGTTCGATCAGTACATGGCCGTGTTAATTTATCCGTTTTACGTACTTTGTTATTAAACTAGGGATGCTAAGGATAATACTCGTAGCACTGCATATTGGTTTTACAACGGTTATAATATTTACAAATAATTATAACATTACAATAAGTGGACCAAAAGATTTGCTTTATATAACTATTATATGTTTTTAGACGAATCATTACTGATAAAATAAGTAACTTATAAGTTTTGCAGATATTAATTATCTTGGAAAAGAAAATATGAACGGAGGAAGAAGATATTATGTACGAGTATATAGCTACGTATTAGGTGAATATTAATTAAAACCTTACTGTTTATTTCCTAGCGTGGATATTCATATTCGTACCTAAGTATTTGTACAAGAGTTTAAGGAAGACTGAATATTATATTTCTTTGCCCATGCTATCCTGTACATTATCGATTTCGAACATGTTTGGATTAAAAGACATGAAATTTTATCTAAAATAATTGCTAAACCTACCATTAACCCCCATCCTAATTTTATTTGCTCCCTATAATAATAATTTTATGGAAAACCACAACAAGATCACTTCAAAGTCAATTATTTCCAGTATTTTAAGTTGAAAGTTTCCTATCATAAACTGATGCGGGTGGTTTGTTGAGTTCTTATATTATTATTAACAAAACAATTGAATAATGTTCGTTATTTATTTTCTGGTTTGTAAATTTGTTTAACTGGAGTAATCATGGCACTGTGTATTTAGATAGCATAGCCGCATCCTCTACCAGCGAAGCCAGCGTAGCCGTAGGGAGCGGCGAGACCAGGAGCGGCAAGAGCAGAAGCGGCGTAGCCAGGAGCAATAGCAGCGGCAGGAGCGTACGCGCCATAAGCACCGTAGGCACCAAAGGCTTCACCCGCAGCAGACATGGCGTTTATACCATTACCGCAAGCGTGGTTGACGGCACCAGCACCAGCAGTGGGCAACACACCCTCCAAACCTACAGTACCGACGAACGGCAGCTCACCAGCCACAGCCAGAGCACCCTCGTATACATTCTCAGATGCTACAGAGATACCGACGGGAGCGAGGGCAGAGGCGCTGGAGACGGGCAGTCCACCGCCGCTGGTGGGGGTGTAGTCCAAGGCAGGAGCGGCGTAGCCACAGGGAGCAGCCAAACCAGGGGCGGCCAGAGCAGCGGTACCGTAAGGAGCTGCGAAGCCGGGAGCGGTCAGGGCACCAACACCGTAAGGCGCACCTAGGCCATAGCCAGCAGACAGACCGTAAGGAGCGCCAATACCCGGCGCGGCGGCAATCGCAGCACGACCAGCGCACTGGCTAAGTGCACACTGAAAACGACAAATATTACATAGATAGACTTTAAAAACTGACAAATATTTAACACTATAAAATAAACTGAATAGTGGAAGCTAATTTACCTGTGCGAGGAGCGCCTGAGCGCAGAGAACAATGATGGCCTTGGCAGACATGTTGGGCTTAGTGAGAAAACTGATTCAACAATGATTTACTATTAAATGTTGTTGCTTTTATATTAAACTGTCTTATCAACTTTTCGTAATATTTAATATGTAGGTAATTATAATTGTTCAAAAGCTTGTGACACTTTGATAAGCCTACAATGTACCAACAAAATAAGTTGTAAGTATTATCATATTGGTTTCGTATTATCGACATAAGTACTGAGTATAAATAGTGGAACAAGCCTCCTGTATTGACATCATTCTTAGCTCCTCGTTGAATAAAAACATCGAACATGAATACCTTCACTGTTGTGTTCCTCTGCATCCAAGCTTGCTTGGTACAGGTAAGATTTTCCGGGGTTCTGTTTCTGTTTTTTATATTTAAAACGTAAAAAGTTAATAAAGACTGTACTTGAATTGTGTGTTTTAGAATGTGTTCAGTCAGTGCACGAGCCGCGCTGCAGTAGCCGCTGACCCAGGACTCATCGCTCCTGCCGGTCTAGCTGCTCCTTACGGCTTGGCCGGTGCTTATGGTTTGGCTGCGCCTTACGGTGCAGGAGCCTTGGCCGGTCCTGGTCTCGCTTACAACGGTATGGCTGGCTGGGCAGGTATGGCTCCCGCTGCTGCTGCTCTCTCTCCCGCTGCTCCCTTCGGCTACCCTGCCGCTGCTGGCTGGGCTGCTCCTTATGGTGGTATTGCTCCTTGCGGCGCGGCTGCTCCTTACGGTGGTGCTGGTGAAGGTAACGTGGCTGTCACCGGTGAGCTGCCAGTCGCTGGTAACACCGCGGTCGCTGGTCAGGTGCCGATCATGGGCGCAGTGAGCTTCGGTGGTGCTGTTCCTGCCGCTGGTGCCGTTTCCATCGCTGGACAATGCGCATGCGGCTGCGGTTCTCCATACGAGTACTTGTATTAAACAGAATGTCTGTAACGATGTGATAACAGCAAATAGCAAATATAAATTGCTGATATTGTACTTTCAACTTTTATTTGAATGATAAGAACAAAAATGATAGTAAATTCGATACCATTAAGACATTTTGTATATCATTATAATAGGTATATGTTCATTGAGACACTAATATGGTGTTCATTAGTTGACAACGATGGGAATCGGTTTACGCGGGTTCAAGATTTCAAACAAATAAAAAATTATGAAAATTTTACATCTTTTTTTTAAATGATTATCTTATGAACTCCAGATTGAAACTATATTTATTTTTTAAACGATACTTACCTATGTGTTATTATATTATTTATCTTGTTTTGGTTGTGAATAATTAATAAAAAAGTCGAACGAGTATAAAATAATATTTAGACTAAACGTCGTACCGTCGTATCGTCTGGTCATAAATCCATACTATAATATTATAAATGCGAAAGTAACTCTGTCTGTCTGATTTTAACAACATAGGTTATCTTGTATCACGAAAAAATGTCTTGAAGGAGTTGAAATAGGGGATAATAATAATCCCCCCCAACGGGGTTCTCGCCTTGTCGCGGCGGGGGGGCTTAGTAGCCGTGGTTACCAAGGACCACTGTGAACCAAGAGGAACCCCAAGGAGGCGCCGCTCCTCTGGGCTTTGCCGGTAAGCCCACGATGGAGCGGCTCTGGTGGGTTGCGGTGCTGTTTGGGCGGCATCGCAACTGGGTCGGGCTGCAGTGTTGCTTCGGCGACACTGCGGCTGAGGAGTGGCGGGGCCGCGGCGGGAGAGGAGTGCCGGTATAACGGTGCGCCGCTCTCCCTACCTTCCGCGGCCTCTGCGGGGCCGCAACCGCCAGATTGCGGACGCGGTGGGGCACGGGCCCGAGACGGCAGTGCGCGTGTTCCGCACGCGCCTCTCGAAGGAGGGGGGGCTAGGCCCCTAAATCGGACGGGGCCCGCTCGCGGTGAGCGGGCCATGGCCCGTCGGGGTCGCGGATGAATGCGCAAGCGACTCCCGTGACCCCGACACTCTGGCCGTCTGGAGGAACACCGTGGGTTTTAGACGGTATGCTGGCCGCGCTTTGAGTGCGGTCGGAGAGTCCGACATAACCCCCGCCTTGCCCGGGCGGGTGCGTATGCGTAATGCATTTCCCACGTAAAAAAAAAAAAAAAGGGATAATAATAATAATCATAATAATAACACAACGCCATCTCGACCAAAAGTAAGCATACCGTGTTTTTTTTTGTAAATATATATAGAATACACCCAGACCAATGCAAATAGCCATGTATACACAAATATTTGCAATGAGCGGGAATCAAACCCGCGTCCTCTGCGTGGTGTCCATACAGTACCACCAAAGATTGTCGAATAAAAAAAAAGATTGTTTGATGAAAGTTTGTATAAATAATCGTCAATATATAAACAGAAATTGTATTCATGATTAGTAGCAGTCTATTAATTGTATGTTAGTGAAGTCTCCCGCGCCACAAAGCTTGCAACCTACTAGGGAGTTGTCTTTGAAAAGAAGCTTCTAATATTTGTAAAATACAAACTTTAAAAAAAATACCACTGTGTTGTTATTACTTATTACTTTACTTGTACTCATAAAATACCAGTTTTCAACTAACTTTTATAATTAAATCTATAGAATATAAATATATTAAAACGAAATGCTGTTCTTTGGTAAGCATAAACATTGTACTCAGGCTGCACCGATTTAGAGGAAGAAGAAGAAAGTAAATATTATTAATATTTTTTTCTTAAAGGCCATGACTTTGATTGTACACACCAAAAAGTATTTAATCTGGTGAAAAGGTAATTTACGCTAAACTAACAGGGTGTTATTTCGCCAATACGGAAGCAAATCAGGATTTTATATTTTTCTACTTTAGTTTCTTTATTTACTTTATAAATGAGAATATTTTTTTTGGGGTGGTTCGATTTGGGGTCAGATTGAAACCTCTGACCTTAACTAATAAATTATTGAGATATTTGACCTTCTTTTGTTTAAATAGTTCGTGTCTTATTTCCCCTCATTGATAGACATTGTATCATGTTGTCAGATTAAAATTACGGGGCGGGTTAATGGTAAGATTGTTTTTGACAGTAATTGTATGTTTTTCATTCAAGTCTATGGGGTTTTTAATCTATAATATAAAAATGAATCGCTGAATGTGTTGCTAAGCGCAAATCTCGAGAGCAGCTGAACCGATTTCGTTAATTTAAAACAATGATCATTCAGCAACACGTTTCTTTTCACTATTTTTTAAAAGCAGGTTTAATCATTCAAAAAAGAAGTGCTCATAATTTATTTACATTGAGACAGGACAACGACTGTCGGGTCAGTGAGTTAAGCTATAAAATAAAGAGATACATTATGGATACACACATGAATATTTCCATAAATAATTTTTTTACAAGAACCAATTTCTTTCGGTTGAAAAATATTAGTACCTACTAATTCTTATCTACATTAAATGACTTAGATAACGTAAAATTTAATAAATTAAGAAAAAAATGAGAGACTCCCTCATTCACTTCACTTACTCCACTCCCTTCACGTTAAGTAGTGGCTTCGCAGAGTCTCCGGCATTAAAAAAGTCTATGAGCGACAGTTATCACTTACCATCAGGTGGGTTGTTGGCTCGTCTGCAACTATCGGTATAATATAAATTAAGAGTTAGACTCTTGTCGGTGGAACTGATGCAATTCCTGCCACTTCTCCCTGTCCAGAGCCATCTCTTTAACCTCCTTATACGACATGGCACCAGCACTTTTCTTTATTTGACTCATATAGTTTATCCGTGGTCTTCCCCTACCTCGCTTTCCTTCTATTTTCCCTTCTATGATGTTTCTTATAAAGCTGTCATGTCGTATAATGTGGCCAATCATCTTTCCTCTTCTACTTTCTATTGTCCTGAGCAAGGTCCACTTTTCTTTCACTCTTCCCAACACATCTTCGTTTGTGATCCTCTCTGTCCAACTTATTTTCTCCATCCTCGGTAATAAAACATAAAAAGAATCCTATCATCAACATGAGGTCGTGGGACGAAAGCTGCAGTAGCAAAATAACGGACTAAGGTATGATGAAGAAGAAAATGAGTAAAAATTTATGGTAAAATCTTTTTATCGAAATTTTATTACCGATTTGTTATAATTATTGTAATTCTGTTCAGTACAAGTACTCGTAGGGGGCACCGCAACCGCACGCGCATTGTCCGGCTATGGACACGGCACCAGCGGCTGGGACAGCACCACCGAAGCTCACAGCTCCCATGATCGGCACCTGACCAGCGACCGCGGTGTTACCAGCGACTGGCAGTTCACCGGCGACAGCCACGTTACCTTCACCAGCACCACCGTAAGGAGCAGCCGCGCCGCAAGGAGCAATACCACCATAAGGAGCAGCCCAGCCAGCAGCGGCGGGGTAGCCGAAGGGAGCGGCGGGAGAGAGAGCAGCAGCAGCGGGAGTATAACCTGCCCAGCCAGCCATACCGTTGTAAGCGAGACCAGGAGCGGCCAAGGTTCCTGCACCGTAAGGCGCAGCCAAACCGTAAGCACCGGCCAAGCCGTAAGGAGCAGTTAGACCGGCAGGAGCGATGAGTCCTGGGTCAGCGGCTACTGCAGCGCGGCTAGTGCACTGACTGAACACCGACTGAAAATACATAATTAATAATTATTACTCACCGTTTAAAAAGAAAAATATATGTAAATATTAGCAATACTTATATTCCCGAAACTCTCACCTGTACCAAGCAAGCTTGGACGCAAAGGAACACAACAGTGAAGGTATTCATTTTTGATGTTTGTCTTCAACGAGGAGCTGAGAATGATGTCAATACAGGAGGCTTATTCCACTATTTATACTCAGTACTTAAGTCGATGTACAAAGGTAATTACGAAACCAATATGATAATACTTACAATTTATTATGTTAGTACATTGTAGGCTTATCAAAGTGTCACAAGCTTTTGAACAATTATAATTACCTACATATTGAATATTACTAAAAGTTGATAAGACAGTTTAATATAAAAGCAGCAAAATTTAACAGTAAATCATTGTTGAATCAGTTCCCTCACTAATTCAACATGTCTGCCAAGGCCATCATTGTTCTCTGCGCTCAGGCGCTCCTCGCACAGGTAAACTTAATTAGTTAATTTAGTCTATTTTAGATTAATTTGTCAGTTTTTAAAGTGTAACTACCTACTTAATATTTGTCGTTTTCAGTGTGCACTTAGCCAGTGCGCTGGTCGTGCTGCGATCGCCGCCGCCCCGGGTATTGGCGCTCCTTACGGTCTGTCTGCTGGCTATGGCCTAGGTGCACACTACGGTGTTGGTGCCTTGGCCGCTCCGGGCTTCGCCGCACCTTACGGCGCAGCTGCTCTGGCCACCCCTGGTTTGGCTGCTCCCTGCGGCTATGCCGCACCCGCCTTGGACTATACCCCGACCAGCGGCGGTGGACTGCCCGTCTCCAGTGCCTCTGCTCTCGCTCCCGTCGGTATCTCTGTAGCATCTGAGAATGTATACGAGGGTGCTTTGTCTGTGGCTGGTGAGCTGCCGTTCGTCGGTACTGTAGGTTTGGAGGGTGTGTTGCCCACTGCTGGTGCTGGTGCCGTCAACCACGCTTGCGGTAATGGTATAAACGCCATGTCTGCTGGGGGTGAAGCCTTTGGTGCCTACGGTGCTTATGGCACGTACGCTCCTGCCGGTGCTATCGCTCCTGGCTACGCCGCTTCTGCTCTCGCCGCTCCTGGTCTCACCGCTCCCTACGGCTACACTGGCTTTGCTGGTAGAGGATGCGGCTACGCTATCTAAATACGAACAACGTCTCTAATGTACCGATCAACATTTTTAACAATTAATAACTGAATAAAATGACGAACATATTGAATAGATTTTTTTTATTTTTACTACATCATTTAAAAAGAAAGTTAATTCTGTTCCGCCCGTGACACTAGGCAGTTTTCCGCTGAAGAGAGTCTGTGTCTACAAGTATCTAGGACACTTTGTTACCGAAGAGCTCAAGAACCATGTAGATATAGGACGCGAGCGCAGAGCGTTGGCGGTAAGGCCATTAAATAACATCCAATTTTATTTCAAAACCTAAATAGTAAGAGACAGTGTAACAAAATACATATACAACCTCACACCACGGCGCTGTTCCATAAAAATGTTATTGGTATGGTCCCAAAAATATATACCTAATAGGATACCAAATAAAATAAGAAGTGTTACTGACATTAATGTATTTAAACGAATGCTTAAAACATATTTAATAGATAAGACGTATTATTCAATAAATGATTTTATTACCGACATTAGAGATTAAATTATAATTATATTGACCATTGAATGACTGCTAAATCTTATGTCGCATCTGGTGCCAGCAATAGATGCAGGGCTACAGGTTGATGTCGCGTACTTTGATTTCCGAAAGGCATTTGACACAGTCGACAATGACGTACTTCTGTCCAAGCTGGCTGGTGTGGGGTGCACCCCACACACGCTCTCATTCTTTGCCTCATATCTGCGTGACAGATATCAGTATGTCGACTGTGGTGGATACCTTTCGGATCCCTACCCTACAAGGTCTGGGGTAAGTCAGGGCAGCAATTTAGGGCCCCTGCTGTTCATTCTGACGGTCAATGACCTCCCGAGAGTAGTATGTAAGTCCATACCTTTATTATTTGCGGATGACCTAAAACTAGTATTGGAAATAAAACACAGCGCAGATCACAGCATTCTACAACAGGACATCGATAGGATCTTAGTGTGGAGCCAAAACAATAAGCTGTACTTCAATGTGGCTAAGTGCTCCGTACTATCGTTTAGCCGAGCACGGGCCCCGAGCCAGTACGAATACGTCATGGATGGGTTGCCGTTAAAGCGCATCACGGAGGTAAGAGACCTGGGCGTGCGCTTCGAGTCCAATTTGCTATTTCGGCAGCACATCATAGACGTATGTAAGAAAGCGTACCGAAATTTGGGGGTTGTTTTGAGGCAGGCTAACAATTTTACCAATATAAGGGCCTTGAAAGCATTGTACGAAGCACTCGTAAAGAGTCACTTGGAGTACAATGCGGTCATTTGGTCTCCACACGAAGAAAAGTATAAATTAATGATAGAACGCATACAAAACAAATTTCTTAGGTTTTTATATCTGAAGCAGTATGGCGTGTTCCCAGGGTACCCACTACTGTATCCTACTTTATTTGTTATGGGAATGGTGGGTTATTACAGACTCGAAGTAAGAAGGGAGGTAGCTCTCGCCACCTACATATTTAGTGTAATACGCGGTAAGATACACAATCCGGTTATCTTAGAGACGGTTCAGCTGTGCGTTCCGGATGAATATAGAGGGCGTCGCCGACGCCCGCCGCTGCTGGTTGTGCCTTGCGCACGCACCAACTTACTGCAGCGCGCGCCGCTTGTGCGGGCGTTGCGTGTGCTCAACACGCTGTCTGACCGGATAGATCTGTTTTCATGTGCACTGAACGAATTTACTAAAACTGCTTATTGCATCTGCAGTACTTAGGTTAGTTTTAATAATGTATTAGGATGTAGAAATAAATATAGTTATAAACTAGATAAAAAGCTCAACTTCTCTGTCGCATTAGGCTTGCCTGTAAAGATAGATGTAAGTTTAAGAGTAATAAATAAATAAATAATGATGTGCTCAGAATGTATTACTATTGAATTATTGAATTATTGAATATTGCTATTGAATGTATAAGAATTATTTGTAATTAATCAGACTATAGAATAGAATAGTTATTTTGTTTGTTTGTGTACTATGAAGCACCTACATTCTCCACGATAAAATTTGCACACCTGAAAAGGTAGTGTACAGTGAACCAATGCACCATTTATGTAACAACTATATGTACCTGTACAACGCAAATAAACAATTTGATTTGATTTGAAGGCGTAACATGCTGGCCCATAGATGCGCTCGGTTAAAGAAGTTAAAATTCAAGGCATACTAACCGAACTTCTTTACGAGCGGCTTATGGGTAAGATGTACACTGAAATCGCTGAGTGTCCTGCGTGTTCGGTATAACAATGCTTCCAGTGTATTGTTGGGGTTGCCGCCCTTTTATAGTGCAACGACCATGTTTACAGAGGCAAGGGTGGACGGGTTTTACGCCAAATACGCGGCAGCTCTAGTATTCTGAAAGTGGTAGCAGATATGACTCACCCGTCTTAAGGCAGATTATTAATACAGTGAAGTTCAGTATGGTCACTTTTTATTTTTTTTCTAAACTATCGATTTTAATATAATGTGTATTACTTGTGAGATATGTTTTTTTTCATGCGATAGTCCAAGTCAATCAATTTATTTAAAAAATAAAAGTGTTTTAATAATGATATGGTCACTTTAAGATATTGTTAGGTTACCTAGATAATTAAGTAATGACTTAGCACCGAAGGTCCCTTAAGTAGGGGCTTAATATTTAACTGACTTGGTATTACATGGATCTCACAACTTTTTACGGTAGAAAATATGAGTTGCGAGAATTGGTTTTTTACAAGTTGTCTTTGATGGCATCTCATTTCTTTTTGTAGGTGCAAATGTTACTTTGTAATACTATAAATTTGTATCAATTACAAAGTTATATATGCAGTTATTAGTGTATCTTGAAAACTTTTTTATTTTTTTTTACTCTAAAGCCTACCAAAGTGACTCCACCCCGCCTGATGGTAAGCAGTCAGTGGAATCCAGAAGTGGCGGCCACTATACTAAAAGCCATCGTCTTAAACTGCTGGTATGGTGGTCTCCACAATGCGGCTCGGAATGGGGTTAGGGGAAGGGAATGAGGGAGATGAAGAAAGAGGAAAGGGGGACAACTGGGCCTCCGGCGCTCTCACTCACCGAACGAAACGCGGTAGTACAGATACTACTACTCTTAAGTCGATCTTCTATTCCAGGGTAGTACTTCCCTGGACGATCCGGCCCATTCATGCTGAAATCAGCGTGGATCTACAACCGTAAAAACTAAAACTGGACCGAAATTGCAAAATGTTTTGTTTTTTTCTCAATTTATACACTAAACTCTAATTGTATTCTAAATTTGAAGCTTCTACGTTTGCTATAAGTGCCTTAGAGTTTTGATGATCGGTCAGTTAGTGAGTGACAAAATTACGAATTTTGGCTAGTTATAAACTACTGGCACAAGTTGAATGAAATTTGAAATATATTGCATTTATACAATGCCTGCTTGGTTACTGAAAATTCAGACTTCTACTTTTATCCACAACGAAGTTAAAGAGGGTCGTAAATTGCCCGAACTCCTTCGAGAAAAGTATGGTACGGCCGTGCCGCTTTTTTCCTCGGATTTTATTTCCTATAATTCATTACAGCTAGTTTTGAAAACCAATATAATTTAAGAGGATAATTAAAACATTTTCATGCTAGCCAGCGTATGATGAGTGGTGATTACCACTTACCATCAGGTAGTAGGGCTGTTTGTTCGTCTTAAAAACCTCCACAGGCTGCGTAATATATTGTACACTTTACGCAGACGAGATGAAAAGAAATGATTTATTGGTTTGTGACGCCATCCGCTGTAAAAATGATGTGAGAGAAGCTCATCCACTGATTCAGAAATTATGGTTTTAAACTTATCACATGCTTGTTATTTTCACAGCCGCATCATCTATCGGCAATCTACCCAGCGCGGTAGTCGTAAGGAGCGGCGTCAGTTTAATCTTTAATTCTTTAACTCAAGGTTTGTAATGAGTTTGTAATTTTGTATTGTGTCTGTTAGCTCGGCGTTCAAAGTGTTAAAATGTCATCTAATACCAGTATTTCAAGTCGAATATCTACAATCGTAAACTGCGTGTGCAGCGTAGATTTGCTACTTACCTAACTCGTAATAAAACAATAAAATAATGTTCGTTATATATTTGCATGTTTGTTAAATGTTTGGCTCACGTAATCAAAGCACTGTACATTTAGATAGCATAGCCGCATCCTCTACCAGCGAAGCCAGCGTAACCGTAGGGAGCGGCGAGACCAGGAGCGGCAAGAGCTGAAGCGGCGTAGCCAGGAGCGATAGCAGCGGCAGGAGCGTACCCGCCATAAGCACCGTAGGCACCAAAGGCTTCACCCGCAGCAGACATGGCGTTTATACCATTACCGCAAGCGTGGTTGACGGCACCAGCACCAGCAGTGGGCAACACACCCTCCAAGCCTACAGTACCGACGAACGGCAGCTCACCAGTCACAGCCAAAGCACCCTCGTATACATTCTCAGATGCCACAGAGATACCGACGGGAGCGAGAGCAGAGACGCTGGAGACGGGCAGTCCACCGCCGCTGGTGGGGGTGTAGTCCAAGGCGGGCGCGGCATAGCCGCAGGGAGCAGCCAAACCAGGAGCGGCCAGAGCAGCGGCACCGTAAGGTGCGGCGAAGCCCGGAGTGGCCAGGGCACCAACACCGTAGGAAGCACCTAGGCCATAGCCAACAGAAAGACCGTAAGGAGCGCCAATACCCGGGGCGGCGGCGAACGCAGCACGACCAGCGCACTGGCTAAGTGCACACTGAAAACGACAAATAATAAGTAGGTAGTTACACTTTAAAAACTGACAAATTAAATTTTGAATTAATCTAGGTTAAAATAATTAAGTGTACCTGTGCGAAGAGCGCCTGAGCGCAGAAAACAATGATGGCCTTGGCAGACATGTTAAGTTAGTGAGGGAACTGATTCAACAATGATTTACTATTAAATGTTGCTGCTTTTATATTAAACTGTCTTATCAATTTTTAGTAATATTCAATATGTAGGTAATTATAATTGTTCAAATGCTTGTGAAACTTTGATAAGCCTACAATGTACACACAAAATAAGTTGTAAGTATTATCATATTAGTTTCGTAATTACCTTTGAGTGATATCGACGTAAGTACTGAGTATAAATATGGGACAAACTCCTGTATTGACATCATTCTCAGCTCCTCGTTGAACACAAACATCAAACATGAATACCTTCACTGTTGTGTTCCTCTGCGTCCAAGCTTGCTTGGTACAGGTAAGAGTTCAGCGTTTATTTTGATTTGGTTGAGTCTAATAGTTGTAATGAGAGTGAGAAAGCATCTTACGAAGCTGTTTTATTGGTAGCTAGTATATATTTGCCTTAATATTTTTGACCTATGTAATAAGATGCCCTTGGTCATAGCTATGATAATGGTCTGGTGGGAATTGCCAAAACAATTTCTATGTCTGTGGGTTTCGTATAAGGGCGGCTATGGAAATATTCTTGCAGGAATTTCCACTAGACTATCACACGAGCTAATATTTAGATTCTTCAGTCTATCATTAAGTTCTCACCACTAATTGTTTTTACAGAATGTATTCAGTCAGTGTCTCGGAGCATACGGTACTACTCCTGCCATAGCACCTGGTGCTTACGGTCTTGCTCCTGCAGCTGCTGCTTACGCTCCTGGTGTTGCCGCTTTCGCTCCTGCTACTGCCGCTTTCGCTCCTGCCACTCCTTGGGGTGGAATGGCCGCTCCTTACGGCTTGGGTGCTACTTATGGTGGTATTGCTCCTTGCGGCGCGGCTGCCCCATACGGAGGTGCTGGTGAAGGTAACGTGGCTGTCGCCGGTGAGCTGCCAGTCGCTGGTACTACTGCCGTGGCTGGTCAGGTGCCTATCATGGGCGCTGTAAGATTCGGTGGTGATGTTCTTGCTGCTGGTGCCGTTTCTATCGCTGGTCAATGTGCTTGCGGCTGCGGTGCTGGTAACCCCTACTACTACTAGAAGAAGATTCT
This sequence comes from Parascotia fuliginaria, assembly GCA_963082885.1. Taxonomy (NCBI): domain Eukaryota; kingdom Metazoa; phylum Arthropoda; class Insecta; order Lepidoptera; family Erebidae; genus Parascotia; species Parascotia fuliginaria. The sequence continues at coordinate 6,065,751 of OY720198.1, read as the reverse complement.
TCCGGCATTTTGAAACTTTAATAAAGAACTGATTTGAAGCATTCATTTTGTTGTTATTCATCAAATCATCGATTAGTAATCAATAATACCCAACGACAAAATAGTATAGGATTACTAACGTTTTTCTCTAAGAGGTAGACAGAGTGGTATAACATTCAGCTTTTACCAGCATGTTTGGTGTCATGTCACAGGTGGCGACAGAGCAGATGCTTCGAAATAGATTAACTTCTACGCAAATGGCCTTACCTACTGCTTAACCACTCGTAGCCTCATTCACTATGTCGACGAATAAATGGAAAAGTATACCTAAAGTAAAGAACATATAGATGATAATTGCGCAGCATCTGTGATTTAATATTGCCTAGTTGGCTTTACGGCTGTCTCTTACTTTAACGTAGATTAAAATTATTTATATAATAATAATATCACAACAACTACACACAACGCCATCTAGACCTAGTAAGTATATATTATACTTTGTGTTACGAGTTCTAGAATACGGATATACATACCTAAATATTTATTTTTTGTAAATACATACATATTATACATAGAAACACCCAGACCAATGCAAATAGCCATGTTCATGCACACAAATATTTGCACTGAGCGGGAATCGAACCCGCGACCTCTGCTTGGCAGTCCATTGCGGTACCACCGAACCACAGAGGCAGTCAGAGATTATATGGCCCACTTAAATGATAAGTGATAACAGTAACCAATGGACATTACTGTGCAGAGAAAATCATGCTAGGAATATACAACCAAGGCGTGATCGAACGTGTAGAGGGGAGAGGATAAGGAAAAGAAAGTACCAAGGAGAGTAGAGGACTCCGGCGCTCTTTTGAAGATCTTTGAGACAAGCGGTCACCGCCTCGTAGTGTACTGAATAGTGTATTGTGGTACTTTTCAAATATAACTTACACTTAATTTATGCCTTACTAAAGTGCCTGATTCGATTACGAGAATTTTTTTCGTTTAACTTTATAATAAGGAACTCTTTACCAGCGCATGTGTTCCCATCTAGCTTTAATCCTGGGTCTTTTAAGCAGAAAAAGCATCTAACTAGCCGCCATAGCGGATGCCACCATGCCAGTAGTTTGGCTTTTAGAATGGTGTCCATCACTTCTAGATTAAGGAAGGAATATTTCTTGATTGTAATTATTTTGTGCGTTTGTGGGTCATACAGACTTGATTTTAAGCCTTTACATAGACACTTAAACCTACATACGGTTTTTTTACAACACTAACTGGACCCCACACGTAAAAACATAGTATCAACTAGATAAATCTGCCAGTGCGTGAAATACTAAATGGACCTCTGTGGTTCGGTGGTACCTACTATTAGTTACATCTCCAATACGGCTCCTAAGCATTTTTTTAAAGACAACTTTATGGAACAAGTTCTGTGTTGAGAGTGACTTTTCAAACATACAATTAACTTTAAGCTTCAATTGAACATCATGAAACAACAAAGTCGATTTCTTATACACTTCGTTAGAAAAGTCAACCTTAGCGATAATTATGGCACATAATCTTTTGTCAAATATGTAGATCACATTTTTAGCCGACCATCCACCTAGACTCGGAACAAATATTTACGAATCACACAATGTTTTGTCTCGTGTGGGGATCGATACCACAACCTCATGCACAGTCGCTTGCACTTCTACTGCTCCACAGAGGCATAATAGGGGCTATTAACTACTATCTTTAACAGAGAGCATAAGAGGGTTTACGCGTCATGAGCGGCAAAGTCGCAATTTAGTGTCGTGGTTTTAAATTTTTATCATTTAATCGGGGCTATGTTTTAAAAATATGTTTAAAGTAAGTAACGAGAAGAACAAGAACACGAACGCAAATTAAGTTTCAAATACATTATTTACATTTAAATAGAACTGTAAAAGCGCAATGATTTCTTACTTTATATACAACTTTTACCTAATTCTAGCAAAGAAAGAACATATTTTTAAAATATCCGTCCAGAAGCGCAGAAGTTTTGTGAGATCTTCGCAGGCTTTGTAGAGGGACCTGTGTCATCACTCCCTCGTTATCCATATAAATGATATTATAGCATACAAGAGGTTAAATTCAAAAATATAATATTAATTTTGACGGTAGTAGATCCACGCTGGTTTCAGCAAGAATGGGCCGGATCGTCCGGGGAAGTACTACCCTCTCATAAAAGATCGACGTAAAAGTAGTAGTATCCGTTCTACTGCGTTTCGTTCGGTGAGTGTGAGCGCCGGCGGCCCAATTTTTCCCCTTTCCTCTTTCCTCACCTCCCTCGTTCCCTTTCCCTAACCCCTATCCAGTCGCCATAGTGGAGGCCACCATACCTGCAGTTTAAGAAGATAGTATGGTGGCCACCATTACTAGATTCCACTGACTGCTTACCATCAGGCAGGGTGGAGTCACTTTGGTAAGCTAATAAAAAAAAAAAATTATATAACTATAATTTGACACACATATTTACCTTAAAATTAAATCATGACACAATTTGAATTAACCTATTGCTTACCCTTATCAACTTCTGAGAATAATAACAATAATATGTAATAATAATTATTAAAGGCATGTACTAAGATAAGAGTTTACTTAAAAATCGGTCAAAAGTGAGTGAGACTGTTATATAAAGAGTTCTGTACCAATAATTACACAAATTTCAATATTTCAAGCGATAAAAACTTATTTTTTAAAATATGCATTAAATGTATGCATTTAATAAGTATTTCTGAAGTTTTTGTAGTCAGTTTTTGTGCCTATTTTTTATTATAAGAATTAGATATCAAAGTCAAAAACACTTACCTATTGATTTAGATTATATGGATTAACACATAGAAACGTCAAAATTACAAAAACAAAATATCTGCTAAATAACCAACATCCAGTTCGCTTACGATATAGGGCCATGAGAAGAACTGGCAAGAAACTCGAGCCAATATATATATATACATAGATAAATTTTTTTGTAAGTTACAATTTCAAGTAGCATGCAAAATGACGCAGACAATACACTACCTTTATTGTACACCAATTAAATGTTTACATAACAACACATACCACAAATAGTTGTTGTACAAATGGACGGTATTATGACAACCTAGTAGTATTATTATCTGTAAAAATAAGTCTAATGCTAAACCTAAGCTTACTCTAAGTATTTACTTATATTTTGATTGGTCGCCGCTAAAGAATTAGGTGTAAAGTTTATACAGTCTACAATATTTTTACAGAACATAAAATTTTAGCTGGCAAACTACAGTTTATAAGATACAGCCCTCAACAACGGAGACTTATAAATAGGGTTCCGTTAGCATCTTACGGAACCCCAATAAAACAATAATATACAACAAAGAAGTATAGATTACGAAACAACACCTGCAGAGGTAGCGTTATATATAAAACTTGAACAATATTCTAAAGATCAGTATACTTACAACATGAAGAACTTTGTTATATTATTTTGTGTATTGTCCTACTTAGGACAGGTAAGTTTTTAACTGTTTTTATTTATTTTATTATTATCAGCTGTTATTATTTAATTTATTTATTTTTACATTAAACAGAACAGTGTTATCAATGACACTATTTAATGATACATATTTATAAATAATAATAATAATAATACCACGACAACCTCACAACGGCATCTAGACCCATTGTAAGCATATATTAATAGCTTGTGATACGGGTTCCAGAATGCGAATAAACATACTTAAGTATATACTTATTAAATATATTCTAATATTCTACCACATTCACACAGCGCCATCTAGCCCCAAATTAAGCAATTATATTTGCTTGTGTTATGGGTACTAAACAACTGATATACTACATATATACATTTATTTTTTTTGTAAATACATACATGTTATAGATAAATTACACCCAGACACAGAACAAACAATCATGCTCATCACACAAAGATTTGTCCTGGGTGGGAACCCACGACCTCCGGCTTAGCAGTCAGGGTCACTAACCACTAGACCAACAGGCCAGTCAAATACTTACATTAAAACTAAAACTACTCTTTCACTCAGACTTTCGTCTCACAGTACCTCATACGTTCCGACAATAACACATTCCAGCCATCCGCAAATATATCATATTTTGGGTTTAGGTCCAGAAGAGCGTGAACACGGTAGAGGCGAATTAGAGCGAGCAATTATACCACTGCGAGAATAAATTTCTTCTGTTAGAGAAGGCATGAGCATTGATCGCCACACTTGCTCAATGCGTGTTAACGATTTCAGACTTTTTTTATAAGTCCAAGTTTTCCATGTTTTCCTTCACCTACAGTCAGTAATGTCAACATAAACTTAGAAAGTACATGATTTGAAAAAGTCACATTGGTACTTGACCGGATTTGAAACCCCGACCTCGTGTTTACGAAGCGACCCTTCACGACTGGGCCTTCATGACTCTCAGTAATTATTTAGTTTGTAGGTAATGCTACTGTGCCTGGTGTTGTCTTAATTGCGTCTTTCAATAGGCACAGGCGGAGATGGAATTATTCCATATTATATATTACTAGCTGTTGTCCGCAGCGCCGCCCGCGTGAATGTCGGTTATCGCATTTTATATATTTAAGAATCATAAACATATACATCTCTGTTTATACAATGACGATTTTTCATACAAACTTTCATCCCAAATTTCAATCCTTTTAAGCCATTTTTCGCGATAAAAGATAGCTTATGTTGTTCACCAAGGTCTAATCTATCTCTATACCAAATTTCATCAAAATCGGTAAAGTGATAGGCGTAAAAGCGTACAGACAGATAGAGTTACTTTCGCATTTATAATATAAGCATGGATTATAAATAGTATGGACTAGCATGGACCGAACACACGGCTGTGCATGTTATTTAAGAATAATAAAATATTAATTTACTGCACTTTATTTACATACATCATTTTTTTAAATGAATGAAGGTTTTAATATTATTTATGTTTTAACAGGATGTCTTCAGCCAGTACCCCATAGGATTGAACGCTGGTAAAGCCCTCTCACCAAACTCAATCAGCAAGTGTCCATTAGGGTATACCTACGCTGACATCCCAGCAGGTTCACTCCCTCTTCGCCCTTCAAATCCTCTAAGCAAATGCCCATTAGGGTATACTTATAATGATGTACCTGCAGCTCTTGCATCTAGTGTGAATACACCATTGACACCTTTAGCTACTTCTCCATTATCAACCAGGTGCCCATTAGGCTATAGTGCTGCTGACCTTCCAGCTACTGCCCTCGCTCCACGTGTACCGAATCCATTCAGTAAATGTCCATTAGGATACTCCGCTGCTGATATGCCAGGAGTCCTCGCCCCTCATGTACCATCCATCAATTCTCCATTATACAATGCTCCTCTTATAAACAAAGCTACCAAATGCCCACTAGGTTACACTTACGCTGATATCCCTCCCGGTTCTCTGCCAGCCATTCCACCGAACCCTGCCAGCAAATGCCCATTGGGTTACACATACGCTGATGTGCCAGCAGCTCTTGCTGGCAGCAAACCTTTCAATAAGGGAACGCTGGGATTCAACGCTCCTGCTATTTCTGGCCTTACTCCTTCTCTTCCTTCACTGGCTTCTGGAGGAATCTTCGGCAAGTATCCTCAAGCTGCCGCTATTCCAAGTTTTAGTGCTGCTTCTTTGCCTTCTGTGTCACCGTTTGGTCTTTCCAAAGCTCCTTTCGGCAGTGCTGCTCCATATGCGTCAACGTTGCTGTAAAATGGAGTGAACTGGTAATGTTGCAGTCACAGACAGATGCTACTTTACTGGAGTACTGATGCCGAAGCTTTCAAGATGACGCCTGCTGGTGTGTCAATCTCGTCTACCTGGTCGGTGACTGAACATTTTGCCAGTATTTGTGTGTATTGTAAAATTGTGTTGGAAAAATAAATTTGTTTTAAAGGAATGATTTCCTAGAGCACTATGGAGTCATTGCTTCAAAATATACCAGAATTTGGTGTTTAATTTATAGTGTATAGCTTAAATTTATATTTAAATGCTATGAACATTAAAAAAAGTGGGATTAGAATATTTCACCAGACTGCTCTGACTGTCGAGGCACGTTTGTCATTCGGTTTTGAATCAAACAAATTTGTAATAAGTTACATTTTAGCTTGAAGATCTTGAAGCGAAGGAATCTCTCTAAATAAAATATTTGTAGTGCGTTGGAATCTACAGGAATCAACTGACGAAGGTTATAGGACTGACGACTCTCAACTTAGTGACATTGGCGTGCCGAACACCCATGAATGATATACCTATCACCATGGTTGAAGAATAGATCATTTTAATCAGATTTTCATATATAATAATAATAATAATATTACAACAACTACACACAACGCCATCTAGACTAAAGACTAAAGTAAGCATATTTATATAGCTTGTGTTATGGGTTCTAGAATGCGGATATACATACTTAAATACTTTTTTTTTTGTAAATACATACATATTATACATAGAAACACCCAGACCAATGTAAATAGACATGTTCATGCACACAAATATTCCACTGAGCGGGAATCGAACCCGCGACCTATGCGTGGCAGTCCATACACAGTACCACCGCGCCACAGAGGTCGTCAAATCCAAAAGAATTTTTTGCTACATAAACTTAAATTTATAAGTATGTACTCAAAATACCTTTGCACAAACGTCAGAAAACTTTATTCCTAGGGGTTATTTTTTTCTAATAGCGTATATACGAGTCGAACCGGAATTCCATCTCAGTAAAGTAGATGAGTTCCGCCAATGCATGCAATGAAAAATGTGTTGAAACATTCACGGACGATATACTGAGACGGCTGACACTTACACTTAGCCGAATAGTATATATAATATATGTTCAATTACTCAAACGTCAAAGCGTTTTGTTATTAACATTTTACGGTTAAAGTGGTGATATTTAGGAAAGTGCTACGGATGCCATTTACCTTAAATTATGTTAACTTATTCTGAATGCTAGTAGCTCAACCAGTCTCATACCCTTATCTTTTTTCTGTCTCTTTCTAAACATTGTCGACTGTGTCATAATAGTATAAAACTAAATAGCTGTCATTCCTGAGGCCCGAGACAAGTGTCAAAAATTTCTATTCTATTCATAGAATAGATTAAAAAAATGTATTGGACTGACATAAGCTAACGCCAACGCTTATGTCAATCTGATACATTTTTTTATCTATTCTATGAATCTATTCATAGAAAAGATAAAAAAATGTATGATAGACATTTTTGACACTTGTCTCGGGCCTCTGTTTCGCCGCTAATTACTTCAAAACGAATAAATTTTGTTACAGTTATCACTAAATAACTTGCGCGGAATGTTTATAGGTAAGCTACATGCATATAAAAGTACAGAAAGCCGACAAGCCGACAATTTTAACGATTTGTAATCATGTCCTAAAAAGCATAAAAGTTTTCACAATCAAAACCAGATCATATTTATAAGTGTTCATTCTAAAAATTGATACGATTCGGTGTAAATGCAGCCAACATAAAGGTATCCGCTAACTTGTACACTGCATGTATCCTGTAGGGTGAAAAGCGACTGCAAACGCAATTTGTGCCTTTGATTTCACTTCGCTATGACTTTTCTTACTTACTTATATTTTATTTTAATATTCTGTAATGTAAGAACAAACTGGATATATATTATGTATCCATCTTATGCTTTTAAACGGTCTCTGTGGTAATCGACAAAGGGACTCCCATGGACTGCCAGAAGGCCAATTATTATTATTGTTTATAATTTTTATATTAGCCTACCAAAGTGACTTTACCCTGCCTGATGGTAAGCAGTCAGTGGAATCCAGAAGTGGTGGCCACCATACCAAAAGCCATCATATTAAACTGCTGGTATGGTGGTCTGTATTATGAGAATGGGGTAGGGAAAGGGAATGGGAAAAGGGAGGTGAGGAAAAAGCAGTCTCTCTCACCGAACGAAACGCAGTAGTACGGATACTACTACTCATAAGTCGATCTTCTATGAGAGGGTAGTACTTCCTCGGACGATCCAGCCCATTCATGCTAAAACCAGCGTGGATCTACTAGTAGTAAGGTAATTAGATAGAATATGAACAATGAATGTAAATGTGACGATGAAATAAAAATTGAAAGTGAAATTTATTAAACTAGAAGTTCAAACAAATGTTTAGATGTGTTAAATGTTGGTAAAACCTCACGCAATCTTTTTTATACTTCCAAATATTATGATTTATGATTATCATTTACTAACGGACACATTTATTTACAGACAAACATAGAAATAAGATAGGTCAGTTTTAATCTAAATTAAGGACGTCAGTATTTAATTTTTTATAATTTACTTTTACTAAATCTTAATAGTACAAAGTAGTATATATAAAGGCGGATTAGGCGGACTTAATCCCAAAGGCATTCTCTACCAGTCAATAGTATTTAGTAGGTAAATTGTGAACCAACATGGGTTCATTTTTAAAAAGAGTTAAATAAAATTACAGATTTGGCAACGTGCGATATCCCTGCATTGCTATCTTTCATAGACAACTGCTCACCTACAGAAAAGTCTATCTAGGTCGTTAATATAATATAAGTCAATGTACCCCGCAGCCTGTAAAGTGCGTATCCAAGTGTGTATATGTGTGCGTTTGTGTGCGTTTGAGTGTGTGAGTGTGAGGGGACGTAGGTGACTCGTCAAGAATGGCTGGGTAGTGTTTCCATTGATGCAGGTTTATTAATATTATAAAAGAATATTTTTTGGTAGATAAGTTAATAGCCTATCTTCTAATTACTCCCTCAGTACTTCTCCTTTTCCCTTTTCCTTCCTCATCTTTTTCTCGTCACATTGGCTTAGTTGTGTTTTCTAAGCAATACTTCTGCAATGCTTAGAAAACACAGCCATCTCTATAGGTTACGGTTACCACTTACCAACACGTGGGCCGTATGCTTGTTTATTAAAATTGTATAAAAGAGATTGATGACCTGTTCATGAACTTTTTTAATGAAGCCATTGCCTATCGTATTCTCTTAAAATCTGTATTTCTTACTGTCCGGTCTATAAAAAATATCGCAAGGAAACCTTGTCACTGAACATTATAGAAATATGTCTTAAAGCTTGGCCATCAATCCTTATCATGCCTTCTCTTTATGAGAAGAGGCCTGCAAATAGAATTAACCTATTGCAGGGAAAGGCCTTAAAACAGAGAAACAAGAAACGGAATTATATTATTATTGCGATTGCGAGGCTAATGTCTTACATCATTCACATCAGACGAAGAAAATTTCAAATAAGCATAGCACAATGGAAACACGAGATCGTCTTGAAAAGTGCGTGCCAGTATATCCTTTAGCCTGTATATGTACTTTTATATACTTTATATGTTTTACTCTCATTATGAAGGGAAAGCTTGTTATACCTACCATTAATTATGGTCTTTCTAACGACTTTGATTATAAGGACTTTTAAACTAAGCTGGAGAAATAGTTGGGTAGAGAATGTCTTTATAAACTCGTAGTAAACGTTATAGTTTTGCAATACAAGAATTGTATTTATTACTAGCGGACGTCACATGGTTTCACCCGCGTGGTTTACGTTCCTGTGGGAGTACGAGGATAAAATATAGTCTATGTTACTCAGTGATAATCTAGCTTTCAAATGGTAGAAGAATTTTTGAAATCGGACTTGTAGTTTTTGAGTTTATTTGTTGCATACAAAAATACAAATCTTTCCTCTTTTTAAATATTAGTTGGATTTGTTCATCTGTTAAGGTTTAAATAAGAAATATTATACATAGTATTGTATTATTTTATAATACACTGAACATGAGCGAGCCAGTTATGGCTGTTTGTTATAGTCATTAGGGTTTAAAATAAAGAAAACATTTATTGTGCAAAAAATATAAAAGCGTAGGTAGTGGTACAGAAATAAAGTAAAATAAAAACAATACTAATATTATCAATGCGAAAGTAGTTCTCTGTCTGTCTGTCTGTCTGTCTGTCTGTTGTGCTTTCACGCCTAAACGACTAAACCGACTTTGATGAAATTTGGTATAGAGATAGATTAGACCTCGACATGCCAGATAGATTAGACTCGAGGTCCCTGGCATTGCTCTAAAATGCCAGGGACTCTGCGAAGCTTACTGCCGTGAAGGGAGTGGGGTACGTAAAGATCCCTTTACGTACCCCACTCCTAGAGGAGGTGAGGAAAATCGAAAAGGGGTAATTGGGCCTCCGGCACTCTCACTCTCCAAACAAAACGCAATAGAGGGTAAGTACTACCCTCTATTGCGTTTCGTCTATCCAGCACAATCATGCTGAAACCAGCGTGGATCTACCATATATATATCTATATATATAAAAATGAATCCCTATTTCCCTTGGTCATGGCATCACGCGTGAACGGCTAGATCAATTTCGATAATTCTTTTTTTGTTGTGTTTGTTATTTTAAGGAGAAGGTTCTTATTGCGCGGTGATTTAAAAATAATTATATTAAATTTTAACCACTAAACCGATTTCGGTGAAAATTGGGATGTAGATAGATTTGGTTTCGGGACATAAGCTACTTTTTATCCCGAAAATCGCTCTGATTGCCGAGTTACATTAATTAAACATATAGCAATTTTCGCGCGGGCGAAGCCGCACGGCGTAGCTAGTATATAATGTAAGTAATGGCGATGTCCTGTTTATTCCCTTTGTCGTCTTTTAAGTGAACAGTAGAGCACGCGGCAAAACATATATTCTAATAAGTATATAAAATGAACATGGAGGAGTCAATATATTAATATTAGAGTGCTGTTTTAATTACTTACTGACATGATACGTCACAACTTTAGAGATGTACACACGAGCGATTTGGCTAACTACGACAGCACTGTGCTTCTATTAACTTATTAATTCACATTATTTATTTTCTAGTTAACATCACTTATCCTTTTCTTTGTTAGCTATACTCGTACTATTATACAAAGCGTAAGAGTTTGTTTACTTGTTTAAACTCACTAATTTCTGGAACTACCAGACGGATGAATTATTCTTTTTGCATATGATAGCCCAGTTTTTGAGGAAGGTATGTAATATCACGCTACTAGCGACTGGAGCAGAGCAGTAAACAAAGATGCGGGTGAAACCGCACTGCGGAATGCTAGAACAATATTATTATATCCTTGGCTTTTCCAAAAGTTAGCTGATTTTTCGAGCTCTGAGTCTTACAGCTGAGTAAAGGCAATGTAGAAGCACACACATACACAGACAATTTATGTTCTTTTTTATAGTTTTTATGTAAATGTAGACTAATGTTAATAATAATGTTTTCTTTTCAAACGAAGTTTAAAAAGAGCACTAATTTTAACTTTTGTCAAGTCTTAGGTATTCAGGAAGTATATGAGCGACAGTTACCACTCTTACTATTAGACCTGTTAGCTCATGTGCTACTGGAGACAATGAATATTCTCTATAAACAGAAAATGTTACCTATAATTTTCCTAATGTCGTTTCCAATCGCTCCTATGCGCGGTTTGTTACACACATACTCGTACAGTGTAATACACAGACACACACACACACACATAAAACATTGAGTGGTACGCGTGAAAATTCACGCCGTCGTCGTCGTGTTACGCGCTTTTTTTAATTACAACCCTACGGAGCTATTGTTGCGCTACCCTAGCAGGGGTCTAAGAATAGGGCTGTTACATAATATATTTCTTGGATAATATTACTTAGAAAAATATAATCATTCTTTTTTATTAAGATAGTATCGGTGACACTTATAAACGTGAAAATAACAAAAACCAAATTTCAGCCAATTAACCTTCCGCTAGTTTGTTGACGAGGTAGAGCTGTGAGAAGAACAACTGTGTAACGGGCTCATACCTTGTTACATAACCACCACTTCGAAGAAAAAGTTTTACTAACTATTGAGTATGAAGAGATTAAATGAAAGAAGTGCTAACGAATATTATCGCGTGGTCTTTGGTATAGAATATGGATTCCTATCTCCTGTATCCTTGGCAAAGTTGAGAGAGGGTGTGTAGCCATGTTACGGGCATAAACGTTACCTTCGTACTAAATATTACGTTATCAAGTAGGTACCTGTTAACGTGGTTACTAAGGTAACCACGTGAAAAAACATCTCACTAAGGCGCCATAGTGGAGGCCACAAGTTTGGCTTTTGGAATTATGGCTACCACTTCTGGATTCCACTGACTGCTTACCATCAGGCAGAGAAGAGTCACTTTGGTAGACAAATATAAAAAAACCTACATCAAGATAGCTTATATTCAGCAGTGGCTGTTAATGGACCGATGTGATATAAACGACTGCTACAGAACCATTGAGACAATTATAAAAATATATATAAGTAATATATTGCATGTGGCAACCCTGTGTGACATTTTATCGAACTGTGGGTTCGTCAAAGAGCGAAGTGCAGTACCACGGTAATATAGAAATACACAGTCACCTGTATTTATAGTCTAGTCATTAAGAATAAATTTTGTAGATTTTCTCATGTTACTGAAAAAAATATGATACGTTTTGAGAAAATTTTGTAACTCGTTTTATCTTTTTTAAATGTGTTTACACTGAAAAACTATTTCATGTTACATCTATTAAGCCTTCTAATATTGGTTATCTACTTATAGAAAAAAACATTAAAAAATATCACAGAAAAGTACACACCATTTATAGGGCTTAAACCACCATGAGATTATTTTCTTACTTAGTATTGTTCCTAAAACGAGTAAAGATCTTCTACCTACCTATGTTCTATTTTTTTAATTAATGCATACAGATATACGTGTAGTTTTTAAGTTTATATTATGTATTATGTATGTTAGTCTGTAAGGTATTTATCTATGGGTTTATGCGACCCGAAATAAATGATTTATTATTATTATTATTATACGTAGGTGGACTTAAATATTCTCAAGAATATTTTTAAAGACAAAGAAATTACACCCAGAATTGGCACAAATATTTATGGATCACACAAAGTTTTGTACCGTGTGAGGATTTAACCCACAGCCTCGTTTATAAAATCAGTGATAAAGAAAGGAGGTTATACTCCTATCTAAATTGAATTTCATGTACAATTTTCATCTATGAGGTAGATGCTTACCTATTCACTGTATATTCTGGGTTACTATCTATTCTATTATATAAAGCGAAAGAGTTTGTTTATTTGAACACGCTAATCTCTAGAACTACCAGTCGGATTAGAAAAATTTATGCGTATGATAGCCCAGTTCTCGAGGAAGGTTATAATCTATAGTAACATTACGCTAATGGCTACTGGAGCGGAGTAGTAAGCTTAGACGCGGGTAAAACCGCGAAGAGCTAGTAAGAAATAAGAATAAAAGAATTACCTTGCTAACAACACTATAAATATTCCTCCATATCTGTATCCTTCCGTCATTAGAATTGTAACTATCATAAGTGGACGCTGCTTTCATTGAATCATACACGCCTACGTCATTAGTTTGTACCCATAGATACCATTACTGGCAGCACTGATGCTCATTTGTAGTTAATGTTGCCATGTGTATGTTTGATGTGTTCGAAATTTAAAATATTTTATTAAAAAAGAGATACTTAATTGGTTGAGTCGGCTATGGTTGATTCTAACATGTGTACGCTTTCTTAATATCAAAATTATATTAAATTTATTAATATTTTTTAATACTAAGTACCTTTAATAATTGTATCTTCTTGCAGATCTGTCCCATGAGAACTTTAACTATGCCAAATCCCACTGCGGCGGTTTATAAAAAAAATTTAACTACCTAGGTACCTACTAAACACAAGATATTCTAATAAAATAAACAGAAAACTTAAGTTACCCACTTCTAAGAGACCTAGAGGCAACCTTTCTCTAGTGCGTATACAAAAATACTTCATTCTCCAAAATGTCTTTCAAAAGTCCTTCAAAACATTTCTCTACCAAAATTTTCGTATCAAAATCTAAAATGACCAGTAACCCCACTTGAATCGGTAGCGTGAAGTATTAATTTAACTTGGAAACATTTTTTAAGTGGCAACACTTCAACAGTATTGTCTCATTGAAGAAAGAAAGATGGCGGATAATATCGTGAATATTTTATTTTTGGTGAATGCAATAATGGGTATATTCTGCTTACAATTTTGTGGGGTTGAATGTACGAATAATTTTTTATGTTTATTGTGTACTAGATTCCTGCGGCGCGGTTTCACTCGACTCATCCCGATGGCGTGATGTTACATAAACCTATAACCTCCCTCAATAACTGGTATATCATATGATGGCCATCATCTGGTGCGTTGAATGTATATTTTTAAATTTAGGTCTTCTTGCGTAATCACTAAGAAAAAGAGTCAACTTAGCTACTTAATAACAATAATTAAGTACTTATTTATAACTTATACTGACTGCACCGTTGGTCTAGTGGTTAGTGTAACTGACTACGACGCCGGGTGTCGTGGGTTCGATTCCCGCGGAAGGCAAATATTTGTGTGATGAACATTTGTATTTGTCTTTAGTCTGGGTGTTTCCTATGTATTATAAGTATGTATTTACAAAAAAAAAGTATGTATATGTATTATATTTCAGTTATCTAGTACCCATAACACAAGCTCTGCTTAGCTTGGGACTAGACTACAGTGTGTGATAGTGTCCACATATTATTATTATTATTATTATATTATACTACATATATACTCCATACTAATAATACAAAAGCGAAAGTAACTCTGTCTGTCTGTCTGTTACGCTTTCACACGTAAAGCACTGAACCTAATGTGGTAAAACTTGGTATAGTGATAGAATAGACCTTGGAGAACAACATAGGCTATATTTTATTGCAAAAAATTGCTTGAAGGGGTTGAAATAGGGGATGAAAATTAAATGCAATATAACCGACAGTACGCAGGCGGAGCTGCGGGCAACAGCTAGTACTTAATAAATCGCAGGTAATAGCTTTGCTGAGTCTCTGCAATTGCAGCAGCTTATAAGCGGCAACTACTAGATATACGAGACTAGCCGCTTACTAGATGAGCCGTTAGCTTGTCTGCCACTGTCGTTGATTGTGTAAAAATACCACATCCATTTTTTTAAGATAGATACAAGTTGTAGACACCCTCCTTGCAGGAAAATCTTCAAGTTTTTCATGAGATCTCTTTATATTTTTTATAATGTCTATGAAGGGTCGGTAGGGTCGAGATAGAATCTCAGAGACGCGTCCAGAGGGAATTAGAAAAAAAAGTCTTAATGAAACTCCTTTGGTAAAGCAATCCGTTTATATTTATGATTTCATATTTGAAATAAAAAATGGCGCGAGTTGAAATGTCACCTCGTAATGACAAGAGGATTTTTTTTACAATTTAAAGGTTGTTAATATATTATGTTAATATGTCGTTTATTAAACAATGCAGAGGCATGATTGTAAAAATGGACCTTTCACTATGTACAAGGGCATAATTTTAGACTTCTAGAAAATCTAACATATTTTTACATAACCGGGACTCCAACCCGACACCTCTGTGTGGCAGTCCTTACACAGTAGATAAGTACTACTGAACCACCCACTGAGGCAGTCACCGTTACTGAAGAAAGTTTTAATTTTTGTATTAAATTTATTATGATATTTTCTCATTACTTTCTGATCCTTCATTTCAAAAAGTACTCTTTCTCCGTCAAAAAATCACCATTTTATTTTAAAAACACCATAGACCCCATTATGTAGCCCCTATGTCATAAGAGGCGTTGAACCATAGAGAAAGTCTATTGTCTATGACGGTCTATTAATAATTTGTATTGTTCTCTGCCTATCCGTAATGTGAGAAAAGGGATAATTAATGCCTTTGAAAATCATTCAGACGAATGTTTTTTACAAATTAATTAAAAATATTTGTGTGAATTAATATGTTATATAATTGTCTAAAATGCCGTAATTGCTTAGTGCTAGGTAGGCCACAAGGCTGTGAGTTTGAAATCGAGCAAATATCAATGTGACTTTTTAAAGTCATAACTCATAATACTAGAGAGTAGAAAGCTTTATTGTACACCACAAGAAAGAAACATTAGATATTAAAATCGGTTCAGCCGTTTAAGCACTGAGTGGTAACAAACACACACACAGAAACTTACGCATTTTTAATTTGAAGTAGGATAAATAATCGGTCTTATCGCTAAAAGCGATATTTCCAGACAACCTTTAAATGAACTTATTGGACATGAAGATTCTGAAATATATTTAAATATAATAAAGAATAATAAATAAAGATACCCACAGCTACATAACTACAATAAAATAGTATCATATACTTTATATGTTAAGTTTTTTCTATGAATGTTATATTAACTACAATAAAATAAATATATATACCAGGGTTCTCACTTATTTGTACCAGGTTATAAGTGTGTGTTACTAAGTTTTAATATTCTTGTATTTGTCATCAATCAATCAGTCAATCAATCATCGACAATCGTTTAGAAACTAAACAAACAAACAAAAAACAAAAAAAGAGAAATAAATTCAGAAATTAAAAGATATTACTTTTAAAATTTTCATTTGTTCTGGTCTTGTATTATGTTCAGATCAGACATGGATGCTATTTCTACCACCTTCTTGTTGAAGTGTTTAAACGATTATATACTAGTTGTATATACTTTGCTAGTATAATTAGTTATGCTTTCAAAATCCGCTATACATCTAGTAAGTAGTGGTAGTACTTAGTCCTTTTAAAAGAGAAAATATGACCAAGCCCCATTTAACATACAAAAACCAAAAAACGAGCTGGCAATTTTATAAGATTTACAAACGTTTTTAATGAAAAGTTAAGAGCCGACTCTTTGTCATTAATTTGGGTAATAAAAATACCTCAAATTAATAAAAATGCTTCGGAATAAAGAATGATTGGGTTAATGTCTAGGGCTTTGGACATAAAAAAGGGTTTTTCTTGATAGGCATATCTAGGAATTTAATAATTTGGTATCGCCTCTTCAAAACTACCTTATTGTTTAGGCTATGGCAAGACAATAATTTGTAAATTAACTCGGTTGGAAAATCACAAAAAATCAAAAAAAGCCGCGTGGGCGAGGCTTTAAACTTAAACTCAAAGCGTTTATTACATTTTGATCATAAAATATGATGCTTATGAACGTCAAAATTACATAAAGTCAGCCAATTAAACTACAGCCAGTTCGCCGACGAAGTAGAGCTGTGAGAAGAACTGGCAAGAAACTCAGGCCACTCTTTTTAATCGCCAGATAATTACAGTCAACGAAACCAAAGATCCATACAAAGTAATTATTACAAATCAACCAACTAATATAATTACCTAGATTAAAAAAAAAGAAAAGAGGATTTCAATTATTTATTAAGTTTCATCTAGTATGGTAATTTGACTACGTATTTTGATTAAGATATAAGTGATAAGCCTGACTGAAGGTGGCGGGCAAGTCATAGAGCCCAGGGTGGTTAAAATAAACCTCATTGGCAGAGACAATATGTATGTATGTTTAAATGACGACGATGGAGACAGGAAACTACTGACATTACTACATATTGTTACTGAGGGTATACCTAGTTATGTTTATTAAGATATTTATTTTTCTCAAAAAAAGAACAATTACAGAGTTCACTTACATTGAGAAAAGTACAAATAAAAGTAAGTACATGCATGCATTAGATCTATGAGTTTATAACACAGTTTTTATGTGTAATATTTTTTGTGTGACTTACAGGTGTATTTAAAGTATTGTTCGTGTGTGTATGTGCGTGTGTATGCGTGTGAATCATTTTTTTTTATGTCTGCTTTAAATATTAATATTTCTTTTTTTTTAAAGAACAAGAAAAAAGAAATGATTAAAATTTTTGTCTATACGTTAGACAAAAATTTTAATCATTTCTTTTTTCTTGTTGTTTCTAAGCGTTTTTTGAATATACATAGACTACTACTATTACTTATGTCTTCTGGTAGGTTATTATACAATTTTGCCCCTTCATACAATATGCTCCTTTTGCCATAGGACGTCTGGTATTGTATGTTTTTTTCTTTTCATTAAATTGTAGTTGTGCGTAAGTCTTTTTTGTTATGACCTTCTTTACTAAGATACATGTTTTATATATGTACATCTGATTTATTTTTAGAAATTTAATGACTTTTGTAGTAGGAGTTAAATAGTCATAGCTGTAGAGAGATTTTATTATTTTGTTTTGTATTATTTGAATTTCTTGAATATTTGTTTTAGCTGCAGACTTGCAGAGCCCCATATCTCAATCAGATATTCAATGTGAGGTTTTACTAATGTATTAATTACGTATACGTAGTACGTATTTTTTTAAAAATACATGCAGCTGCACGGCGTACGGTACCAATAAGAGGGCATATTTTGTTTTTAATATGTTCACCTTAAAATCCAAATAATCTTTTAATAAGTTGTTTATTGTCAAAGTCTTTAAAGTAACTCTTGACATTCCTTATAAATAAACGATTTTTTTACACTATCTTGCCGCGGCGCGGTTTCACCCGCATCTTTGCTTTCTGCTCTGCTCCCGTCATCAGTAACGTGATGTTACATAGCCTATAACCTTCCTCGAGAACTGGGCTATCATACGTACAAAGAATTTTTCAAATCTGACTGGTAGTAGCAGAGATTAGCGCGTTCAAACAAACAAACAAACTCATACGCTTTATATAACAGTATAGATTTATTTTAAAAACTAAACCTCCTTAACAAACATTATTCAAATCTCCAATAGCGAAATCTATTTCCTAATTCGGAACATTCAATAAAATCCCAATTTAACTTTCAATATTTAATTAATAGATTTAATCTAGCTATGCACTGGATTTAAAAACGGTTGGCCATTTTTTTTCCTATACGCCGTTTAGTTTCCGCCATATTGGTGGTTAATATATCGATACTTGATTTGGGATAGCGTGATGGTGTAAGTGACAAGATGAAGCGGAGTTAGTTTATTTTATTATTTACCAGCTGCACCACACGGCTTCACCCGCGCCTATAATGTGTTTTGTCTCCCTCGGGCACCAGGGCCAATTTTCGTCGCCGGCACCGAATCTATCTACATATCAATTTTTATCAAAATTGGTTCAGCCGTTTAAGCGCTGAGATACACACAAACAAATTTTCGAATTTAATTTAGTAGGATTACTGCCTCGGTGGTTCAGTAGAATGACCCTGCCTTGCAGAGGTTTAGATTTCGATCGCCGGGGCAGATGAAATGACAGTAGGGAAATTCTCGTATTAACCCGGACTCTGTAATTGTGCAAGGTTAATGGTAAAAGATTGCGATTATTTGACTGCGTGCTTTTAGATAGGCTTATATCCAGTAGTGAACTGCCATAGGCTCATGATAATGATATGGTAAAAGACTTGGCTGTTCCATGACACCTAATAGCAGATAAAACGTAAATGTTTATACAGCTCTGCCAACCTCTTTTAAGAAAAAGGCGAAAAGCAAGAGGAAGAGACATTGAGTAGTTTACAAAGCGCTTACGTGAAGAGTTTTTACACGGAGGAGACGACATTTCGGAAATATCGTTTCATACGAAATATTTATGAAAAAGGATAATACTATGTCACGGAGACACGGATGGGATGGGAACATGGCACTTACAGAGCCGAGCAGAGAAGTTGACGTGTGATAGTGACGTTTCCTTCCCGTTCATGTCTCGGTTGAGGAATTATCTCGTCACGTATGCAGCGACCTTTGTTTAGCAAACTCAGAATATCTTTAACAATTACACTGGTATAAAATAAAAGCTTAATACCTTACGGCTCCTGCAAGGCCATCCATTCAATACTGAGTTTATAGACCATGAATGAGTGACTGTTTCCTGAAGATCGACAGCGATTTCGATTGTTTTACGAATTGTAGACTTAAGGGTCAAATCATTGATTATCAGACAATTCTAAAAGGGAGTTTAGTGGAATGTATATACAGTCGCAATTGCTTTGTCTGTCTCTCTCATCGGTCCCTCATGTCTGAGGATCGTGGTCAGCATCGGGGTAACATCTGGTGCGGATGATCCTTCTCCACCGGTTCCCAACGACAATCAGTTTTTCCAGACTTTCATCGCCTCTGCGCACTGTGTAGCCGAAATAGGAAAGAATGCGTTGGTAGCATATGGTCGACAAGCTGGTTTTTATTTTGAGTTGATTCAGGATAGATACGTTGGTGCGTTTTGCGGTCCAAGGTATTCAAGGTAATCGCCTCCAGCACCACATCTCGAATGCATCGATCCTTTGTCGTTCCCGGGCTAAAATTGTCCACGTTTCTACTCCACACAGGAAGATAGGAAATACCAGGGCTCGTATAGAGGCTTCGTCTGTAAGGCGACTAAAATCTAAATGGTCTAATTGCATGTAAACATTATATTACTGTACTACAGTATTTGATACTATAAATTTACTGTACGTAGATTCAGCTGCTATCATAAACTAGCTTAACATGGCACGGTTTAACCAGCGTCTTTGCTTACTGGTCTGCTCCTATCGCCAGTAGCGTGATGTTACATAGCCTATAACCTTCCTCAAGAACTGGACTATCATACGCAAAATGTTTGTTTGAACACACTAATCTCTGGAACTACCATTCAGATTTGAATAATTCTATTTGCTTATGATAGCCCAGTTATTGAAGAAGGTTAAAGGCTATGTTACATCACGCTACTGGCGATAGTATCAGAGCAGTAAGCAAATACGCGGGTGAAATCGTGCCGCGGGAAGCTAGTCTGTTATAACTTGCACCACATTTTATAGCGCACTCACTTCGGTGGCGGTTTCAATAAATTAATTACTGCTTTCAGGTACAGTGGCGGTCACAAAATGGAACATTGTACATTGTACTGGCTTTATGTAAATGGTTTTAACTCTAAACGTTGTCTGAAGCTATACATATTTTTTGCTTACCCTTCATTTTAAAATAGGAAGATAGAGTCTCGCAGCGTGGACTTCGTTCTAAAATGTGGAATCATCTCTTACCGTGGTTATCAGAGTAGGCTGCATATTACCTTAACGCGGTAACCAAACCGCTTGCTAATAATATATCTCAAAAACTAAACACAACGCCAACTATACCCAAATTAAGCAATTATAGGTTACACACATACAAATATTATACATACAAACACTCAGACCAATGCAAATAGACATGTTTCGGCTGTTCAATTACCTACACTTTCTATAATTTTGTATTTAATTTGAAACATATTCAAATCGGTACATCTCTCAAAAGAAACAACAGAATTTTAAAAAACCACTTGTTTTGGTCAAGCGATATAAAATGCAAAGTTAAAAATGCAATTATTAGAATCGAAACACAATGAAATTAAAACTCCAATGCCATTGAATGCTTCCGTAAAATATTTTACAAAACGGCAAACTAGGGCTGTGCAGTTCAACCTCATATTGGTAGACAATAGACAATTTGCTAATAACTTTTTAAAGCACTGGCCACTAGTTGGGTCAAAGCGGTCAAAGTTAATAGCGGACCATAGATTAAATTCGTAAATTTGACATTGTTTTTGGCGCGAATATTGGTAAACATTTTAAAATGTTTTTAGATGTTGAGTTTTTATTTAATTTTATTTTATTCAGTTATTAATTATGATGGTCTACTGAGTTAGATACTCGTCTTTTAATATCAAGGTTGTAGTTATGAAATCAGGCAATTATAATTACGACATTTTCTTATTATGTATTTTATAAATCTACTTTGAATATTCCTGAGCTAACGGTTAAGTTAAACATCAGGGAAGAACTTGAACTATTAAACGATGTCTGTAATTACCAACCCGACTTGTACAAATACTTAATGATCCTCTACTTATAGTTTTACTCTACTTAGTTATTTTTGGCCAGTATTTTATTTACCTAGCATCCAAATATATTATTTAGACATAGCAACACTGCGACCATTCTATACTCCCAAGAGCGTTAGAAACACACATTTGAAGGGTGGCATATCTGTATATCTATGAACTATTCTATGTATGACTGGACGACAAACATTCAAGCAATATGGGCTTATTATTAATTAAAACTGCGAGGAGGGTGGAGAGTAGTCCAGCTGCTTAGCATTCATTGCCTAGACCAGGGGTCAGATGAAGTGTTGCCAGTGAGAAAAAAGAAATCTGTTTGCAGTAAAAATGTTATGTAGAATTTTATGTAGCCAAATAATATATATTTTTTAAAGTTTGAATATCTATGTGAATCTAAAATTTAATTAGTTGTATTTACAGAAATCTTTTAAAATTTGATAATAGTGTAATAAGTTGGTTTTTAAACAATTAAAGCCAAAATCAGAAGCATAACTTTTAGTTGGGAGCATTTAGTCCTTCCCTGTCTATTCCTCCCTCTCCTCGTCACACCCTTGAGACTGTCATCTTATTTTAGTGCGAATGTATGACAGTTATGTTCGTCGATGCACGCACATATGACTACTTCCTGTAATGAAGGTTCCTCAAATAATAAATTTATAATACAAACTTGCATAACATTTTTGCTACTAATTTATTTCTCTAATTTGGTACATTAAGAAGGTGACAAAACTAATTTTATTTATAGCCCTTTTTTATTTTGAAACGCGAATGCTTCTATAAAATCTGTGGTCATTATTTTTAGTAGTTTAGAATTTTTAATCTACGTACCCTTAGTACCTACGTAATGGTTTGTCTAGATCTACTTAAATTACGTTTACTTATCAAGTTTTTTTACTATGCATAACACGAATGGGCCGGCTCGACCGAAGAAGTACTACCCTCTCATAGAAGATCGACGTAAGAGTAGTAGTATCCGTACTACTGCGTTTCGTTCGGTAAGTGAGAGCGCCGAAGGCCCAATTTCCCCCCTTTCCACTTTCCTCGCTTCCCTCATTCCCTTCCTCTACCCCATTACCAGCCGCCACAATGGAGGCCACATACCCGCAGTTTAAGACGATGATTTTTGGTATGGTGGCCACCACTTCTAGATTCCACTGACTGCTTACCATCAGACGAGGTGGAGTCACTTTAGTAGGCTAATATAGACAAAAAAAAAGCACTGTTTTCTTATGTTTTTTCGCTAACTTTTCTAAAGCCACTTATTCATTTGTTAACATAGGTAGGTAGGTATAGAGAAAAAAAATATACGGTCGAATTGAGAAACCTCCTTCTTTTTTTGAAGTCAGTTAATAAAACAGTTTTAAATTGATAAAATAAACCAAACCAATAAACAGATTTTTCACTTGCGCTTAGAGCATATTTTCCAGAAAAGTTTATGGTATCATTATCGTAACAGCCGAAAGAGTCCACTGCTCAGAGGCCTTCCTGAATATTTGCAACCTTGGCCGAGATAGTACCACCCTTGTCCATCGGTAGCTTGCCCGCCGCGTAAATAATAATAATAATAATAATAATAATATTCTATCACATTCACACAGCGCCATCTAGCCCCAAATTAAGCAATTATATTTGCTTGTGTTATGGGTACTAAACAATTGATAAACTACTTAAATACATTTTTTTTTTGTAAATACATACATATTATAGATAAATTACACCCAGACACAGAACAAACAATCATGCTCATCACACAAAGATTATATAATATATGCTTATTATTATTGTAGAGATAATTTCAAAGATTTATAATTGTATCGTAAAATATAATTATGTACCCTCGCGCGAAGCCGTTAAAGGTCGCTAGTATATTATATGACATAGGTTGTGTACCCCTTATTATTTTGCAGTATGTATATGAGTGCAATCCTAACCCTAATAATATATACAAGGTTGATTGATTATAATTAAACTAAGCCCTTCTAACACGTCTTTTGCCGTCGCTCAACGAAGTAGCAAATGTATATTGCTTCCTTGAATCTTTATTAATATATAAAGGGGAAGAATTTGTTTGTTTGTACGCGCAAATCCCTGGAACTACCAGTCGATATGAATATAATTATTTTTGCATTTGTAAGCTTATATCTTAAAGGACCTTTATAGGCCATGTAAAATCACTCTATGATTTATGGGAGCGGAGCAAACTCTTTTTTTTTTTTTTTTTTTATGTTAGCCTACCAAAGTGTCTCCACCCCGCCTGATGGTAAGCAGTCAGTGGAATCCAGAAGTGGTGGCCACCATACCAAAAGCTATCGTCTTAAACTGCTGGTATAGTGGCCTCCACTATGGCGGCTGGGAATGGGGTTAGAGGAAGGGAATGAGGGAGGTGAGGAAAGAGGATAGGGGGGAAATTGGGCCTCCGGCACTCTCACTCACCGAACGAAACGCAGTAGTACGGATACTACTACTCTTAAGTCGATCTTCTATGAGAGGGTAGTACTTCCCCGGACGATCCGGCCCATTCATGCTGAAACCAGCGTGGATCTACTACCGTAATAAATCTTGCTTAAGTCTGCAATTAAATCTACACGACACCTACTCAATACCATTTTACTGAGAATCGAACGCGAGACCGTTGCAGTCCGTATACAGTACTACTAAATCACCGACGGTCTCAACTTACCTTCAAAGTAAATAAATTCAAAGGTTTACGTTTCTTTACAAGCAGCCTTCCACGCATTTCAGAGAGAGCCGTTTTTTCTTCAGAATTCAATGAGTTTATTTACCAAGAGCACTCTGGTTGCTTTTTTCCATATTATTTTTTCACAATTTATGATGAGTGGATGAAGGAACGTTGCCTTTGCCTCACAATAAGAAAACGTTGCATCCTTTTTTGTCTTTTCTCTTTGAGCTGGCTTTTGAGTTTATCTGTGCATTTATGTTGCGTTTGGCGGTAAATTTTCATGTTCTTTTTTGAATAATTAAGGAAATTAAAGTATAATTTTATTAGCACATGTACCTATATTATTTTGTAAAAATTATGAATAAAAACTTGAAGATCAGTGTTATTTTTAAGAACAATCTATGGAAATTAGATGTATCAATCAAAGTTTCTGTTGTTTATTTTCCGATAACTTATTCTAAACAACGGCATAGATTTTGATATTAGACAATAGGAAAGTTTGCGTTCCGTTTCATTTTATTTTATTTTAAGATTCAAATTATTGTTAGATTATATTACTATTTAACTAATAACTATTTAAATTAGTGATTTATATATTTAAATATTTTATAAAAGCATTATTATATTTACTTATATATTTTATTTTGTTTTTAATCAACACAGATTGTATCTACGATTGATAATAATGTCAGGGTATTCTTTGATCAATCCGTGTTAATGTCATAGCAGAATACCATCCATCTTAGGCTCTAACCGAATATCAGCCATCAGCGCTGCTTTGTGTTCGCAAAGTGGCATAAAGCTGAGTTAGGGCCATTTTATATCTCAATATTTTTGTTACTTTTTCTTATTATAATGCATTGTTAATAATTATGTTATGTAAACTAACTTGTTGAAAGCAAATAAATATTTATTCTTTCTTTCTTCTTTCTTTCTTTCTTTATTTTAACTATCAATAAGAAAAAGTAATACAGAATTATTTTACAACATGCATTACATAATAGAGTACATTAGTAAAATAAAAAGTGTATTTACGTAAAGCTACAACTTAATGCATAAACTCATTAAATCAAACAGTTGAACAATTTACAAATGGCAATTAAAAAAAAAATCCCGCACTTTTGAACGTCAACAAGAAATAGCGTAAAATAACATCGAGTTAATAAAACATTCAAATTTCTTCTTAGTATTTAAAGCTTCATACATTTTTGGTGACAAACAAGCATACGGCTCACCAGGAACCCTACCACAACCTTATAAAGCAATCTTGTTGTAACCTTACTTTGTCTCCATCCTTATTTTTAATGGTACAAAAGAAGAAGACAAAACACAAAGAAAGATTAAAATAATACTGCTAAGATGCAGTAGTAGACCCCTTGATGATAATTGGTAACCTTAACTTATGGACATAGCTATGTTTTCTAATAACCGCAGAAATAATGCTTAGAAAACAATGAATGTGTTGACAACCATGTAAGGAGAAGGAAGGAAAAGGGAAAGAAAAGAGGATCGAGGGGGTAATTGGACTGCCAATGCATAGGACCCTGTACTGTACGTTTCGCTTTTATTTTGTCATCTTTATGTCGTGGCATTGATTTCACCTTTTTCTGTTCCATAAAGGTTTTTTTGGTCTTTCCCTACCGCACTTACCTACTTTAAGCCTTTTCTCCATTTTTGACTATGATGACTTAAATATCCTAGCATCTTTTCTCTTCTGTTTTTTTATACATTTTAGAATGTTTTTTATTTCTTTAGCTAAAACTTACGTCATCATTTTTTTTCTTCTTCATTTGTATGCCTTCAACATAATATCAAAGGCTACTAGTTTCTTTAACCCCCGACGCCAAAACGACGGGGTGTTTTAAGTTTGATGTGTATGTGTGTGTGTGTGTGTCTGTCTGTGGCATCGTAGCTTCCAAAAGAATGAAACGATTTCGATTTCGTTTTTTTTTTGTTTGAAAGGTGAATTACAGTGTTCTTAGATATGTTTGATCAAAATCGGTTCAAGATGGCCTCGCGCCACAAGGTGGCGGATTTCATTTTTTTTCACAATTCTGGTAATATGGGTATCAAATGAAAGGGCTTGACTAGTAGAATAATGTACACTAATGTGGGGGGTTTCTTAAATTTTCAATTTATATGTCATTATTTATACTTATATGTTATTCAATTTATACTCTGGGTGTAGTCCACATTTCGCAACGATACAGTGCAACATTTCCTTTATTCTATTTGAATTTTAAATGGTTAAAATGTTAAAATTATTCGCCGCAAGCATTGCTTCTGACTGACAATAGGCTATAACTGTGTTGACATTTTAAATATTTGAAATAATGGCTACCGAAACAGTCAATGAATCTGTGCAATTTTTTTTTATTGTTAAACTCAAAGCATTTATTTCATTTTGATCATAAAGTATAGTATGCTTATGAAAAGTCAAAATTACATGAAGTCAGCTAATTAACCTACAGCTGACGACGAGGTAGAGCTGTGAGAAGAACTGGCAAGAAACTCACGCCACTCTTTTCAATCGCCAGATAATTAC
The DNA here is from genome assembly GCA_963082885.1 of Parascotia fuliginaria. NCBI lineage: Eukaryota > Metazoa > Arthropoda > Insecta > Lepidoptera > Erebidae > Parascotia > Parascotia fuliginaria. Next base: position 6,038,708 of record OY720198.1, on the reverse strand, counting down.
AGTTTTTTGTACGAGTCAATGTGTTTGATATAGGTTATGGAGCTATCCCGTGTGTGATATCGTGTGTCATAAAACGCAATAAAAGGAATACTAGTTACAGGGTCGTGTTACCGGTGTATTAAATATCACTTAAATCAATATCAGAATAGGTATTTTTCTGCAGTAGCCGCCTTTAGTGGTAGTTTTTGTTTTTATTATTTATGTTTTTTTACTTTTTTATGTATGTGTTTCTCTTGTTGGTAATCCTAATAAATAAATAAATAAATAAATAAATAGTTATTATTAAACCAGTCAACTAAAAACGGTTACTCAGATTCATGTTATCACTAGCTTCCAGCAGCGCGGTTTCACCCGCGTCTTTGCTTACTGTTCTGCTCCTATCGCCAGTAGCGTGATTTTACATAGCCTAAAACCTTCCTCAAGAATTATGCTCTCATACGCAAAAATAATTATTCAAATCCGACTGGTAGTTCTAGAGATTAGCGCGTTCAAACAAACAAACAAACTGTTCCGCTTTATATAATAGTACCTATAGATTATTTATTTAAATTTATAATATTTCAAATTACGATTTTTGTCAATGAGATAATGCGCCATCTTTTTTTTCATAACTAATCGGGACAGTACGTAATGCAAAACAGGACAACCTCTTTTGTCAAGAAACTATTTGTGTATATTCTTTTACAATTTTATTCTTCTACTAAAACATCAATACCCATATTCATACATTATTACACATACGCGTATTACCACAAGTTTTTAACGACGCTGAATCACATTAATGCAACCGTGTGGTCTAATTTAACTATAAAAGTGTATGCTTTCCCCAACCCTAGTGCGATCAAAGGGTTTTGTAGACTTTGAATCGTATAGACGAGGCATGAATAATGAAACATCTAACCCAGTGTCTTTTCCTATAATATTTCAAATAATAATAATCATATCATAATAACTACACAACGTCAACTAGAGCCAAAGTAAGTATTATGTAAGCTTGTGGTATGAGTTCTAGAATGCGGATAAACATACCTACTTATATACCTTTTTTTTTGTAAATACATACATATAATATATAATAATATAAGTACATAGAAATAACCAGACCAATTCAAATATTCATCTTCATTCACACAAATATTTTGCACTGAGCGGAATCGAACCAGCGACCTCTGCGTGGCAGTCCATACATAGTACCATTGAACCACAGAAGTCGTTGCAAATGCAAGGTAAGTTTTTCGTACATTCTCTGTAATAGGCATTTTCCTAGCAGTAGAATATGGTTCATGACGATTGTATAGTGACCTAGACAGAACACATTAATTAATTCGTCTACCTATAATTCTCAAACTAGGAAAGAGCAACACATTATTTTAATATTAAATCAAGATTCAAGCAATTAAAATATAAAGTTCATAATAAATAATAATACAGACATTAATTATTATGTAGTAGAAAAAACGAGGAATTTCAAAGATTTTTAATCATATTGTCGTATAAATACATAGTACACTTGTACGAAGGCTCGAACAAATAACAAGATGGCGCATATAATAATATTAAATCTATCTGCTCTTGAGTTATCATTATTTTAATTTGTGCTTGTGTTGACCTTCTAAGAATTTGTGTGTCTTTTGGTCTGTGTTAAATAAATTTATTTCCGTTTTTTATTTTCTTCATATTTGGCGCGCAAACGGCAGGTCTATATTTTGTTTAACTCTATGACTGCAGCACAGGGTCTACGCCCGTTGTAGTGCCTGCGTGTGCCAGTAATAGATGTTTAGCGGTGCGCTCGCTCGCATAATGTGAACACTCTATCTAAACGTGTCCCAGTTCTGATGTACAGGTAAATGGCGGCAAAAACCTGGTCAAAATGTCACTTTGAAAATACGGCATAAATGGGGTAAAATAACTTCGTGTTTACATTACTATATGTGTAATGTACAATAAAAATAAAATTTATGCCTAACTTCGGGCTATGTTTTCACTATTGAGTGGTAATGTTTGTGTGAATATTAAAATGAGTTAAAATGGGACAGCAAATAGTAATAAAAAAGTGAGAAATTAAGGACAAAAGATGTGCGGAAAGAAAAAGAAGGCTATGTGTTTTGGAGGTGTATGAGCAGTCACCAATCTATACTATTATATAAAGCGAAAGAGTTTGTTTGTTTGTTTGAACACGCTAACCTCTTTAACTGACAGTCAAATTTGAAAAAATATTTTTGCCTATCATAGCCCAGGACTCGAGGAAGGCTATGTACCATCACGCTACTGGCGACGGGAGCAGAGGAGTAAGCAAAGGCGCGGGTTTAACAGCGCCGCGGAAAGCTAATATTTATATAAGATAAAGAGTAAGTATCAAAAATATCTTTTTACGAATCTATTTTAAGTATACTATTTTCTTTAAATATTATAATAACGCAGCTCCCTGCAGCCCGGTTTCACCCGCGTTAACTTACATCTTTGGTTTCTGCTTTGCTCTCGTCTCTAATAGCGCGATGTTAGATAGCCTATAACCTTCCTCAAGAACTGAGCTATCAAACGCAAAAAGCATTTTTTAAATCGAACTGCTAGTTTCTGAGATTAGCGCGTTAAAACAAAGTCTTTCACTTTATATAATAAGTTAAAGATATAAACAACTTAAGTAAATACTATACTTATACAATTTTAGTGGAAATCGAGAATGCGGCTCTCTGTTATCTAGTAACTTATGTAAATGCAGGAAAAAACAGCAGTTTTACTTCATACTATTAAGTTACTGCGTTTATTTTATTCATTTTCATAGATATATAAGTTATCACACAGCACTCTTGCATATACTCAAGTAGATAGAGCACATACACAAACACCCTAGGACCTACAAAGTACATAATATTCTAGGTCTATTCTAGCTAGGGTGAGGGAGGACCCTGGCTTCTCTTTGATCTAAATGAATGGATATATGTCAAGTGCGTAACCACCTCTCTTTCTTGTTCCAATAGGGTGCTATACATTGGTCTTTAGGCCGCTATTACACTATCATAGAAATATGATCATAGATGTGTGAGTCATTTTTAAATGAAGAACATATGACGGTATAACATCTACATGTGATTCATATTGTCTATGATCCTTTTTGATACTCAACATACTAGCAGATGTAAATACAATGTGCTAGTGTGTTTCTATGATCATACTTGTACGCTGGCTGTCAAAAAGGATCCTTTAACTAGACTGTGATACTAGCGTAAACGTAGCACCCATAACAACGGAAAACACGGCTTGATGATATATGACGTAAAAATGAAGAACGTCATGGTCATCGAATTTGAAAGAATCATATTTATATGATTTAAATATGATAATCTAATACCGGCCTTAGAGCGGTATTACACATATAAATATGATTTCATATCTGTCAAATTCTATGTTCATAGTTCGACGATCCTTAAACTATGATCATAGATAATCACATGTAGTTATTATACCGTCATATGTTCTTCATTTAAAAATGACTTACACATTTTTGATCATATTTCTATGATAGTCTAATAGCGGCCTTAAGTAGAAAATCTAGGATGGGTGAGAGAAATACATACGTAGATGATTAAAACTAATTGTCAACGCATCAGTCCTTTCTATTCAACAACTAGACGCTCGCCCTCGCTTCGCTTCTGTATCAAAAGTTTTATTCGTTCTCACAACAAACGTCTACATAAAATAAGATTGCAATATTACCTGTCTGCGAAATATTATTGCAATACTGCAAATTTACTTTTGCTGTCTTCTGTATTGCTACAAATATTGAAATTCTGAAAATTGCTAAAATAATAAAATAAAGCTCATGTCACCCGCTCTATTTATTAATTTTTAAAAGTAAAAAAATTACAAATCGGTAACGTACATTTTTAGTTAATTCATTGCAAACATACAATCAAATATTTTCTCTTTTTTAAACAGGCTTATGGTCCTCGTGTTGGTAAGTGGTAACCGTAACCTATAGAGATGGCTGTGTTTTCTAAACATTGTAGAAATAATGCTTAGAAAACGCAATCAATTCGTTGCCGATTATGTAGCGAGGAGAGGATGAGGAAGGAAAAGAGAAAAGTAAAGAACCGAGAAGGTAATTGTTCGCCTTTTTCAACAATCATCACTCTTGAATTTTTGAATTGACGGTGAATTATCACTCTTACACAGTAGTATTCAAAGTCTCGAACCAAATGGCTAAGCATGTTGCTAATTAGTCTTTTTATAAGCGATGTTTCGTTCTCAATTTTCAACCCGGGTATTAAAAAAAAGCGGCTATAGTGGAGACTACTATACCAGCAGTTTGAAACGATGGTATTTGGAATGGACCGCCTTTGGAAAATTTGTCCTTTTGAGAATCCGTTCTTTTCAAAATCTGTCTTTTTGAGAATAATCCCTAAATCCCACTGACTGCTTTCAATTTGAGTAAGAATTTTTAAATATGTCAGATTTTTCTCTGTGTTTCGGCGGTACTGTATAGGTACGGACCGCCACGCAGAGGTCATAGATTCGACTGTCAGGTCTGCTAAAATATTAGTGTAGTATTAGCTAGACTTTGGAATCATGTTCAGTAAAGGACAACAGATTCGTCTTTTATTACATGAGATTCAATTTAGCTGGTGTATTGTAGATGTTTACACCTGTGTCTACCCCTTAGCAGGAAAAGGGCGTGCATAATGTTGTATTAGTTTAGTTACAAATCAAAGACAAAGCGAACTGCGTAAGGAATTTAACAAAGCCTTTTGTCTTCGCATACTGTATCGATCTCCGATTATAAACGTAACAGACATACAATAGGTTAATGGGAACTCTCAACCAGCCTAAGAAAACGCCATGAGTAAATTTTGGTTTTTTTAAATAATTACTTTATTTATTTGATTGATTATTTTGATTTTGGTGGTTTTGAGATGGCGTTTCTTGCAAAAATAATAGTAAATAGGTACCTACATTTTCTATTGTCTTTAACAAATCAAACAAATAGTTCTCATGAGAGCAAAAAGAGTGGGAGAAAAGAAGGAAAAGTGATAGATTAATGTACCGTGTTTTCTACATGCATAATTTTGTCAATAATATATCAAGCGAAATAGTCTGTTTCTTTGTTTGTTTGAACCTGCTAATCTCTAAAACATACAATCGGTTTTTTTTTGCGTTTTATAAGTTAACATCACGCTACTGGGTGACGGGAGCAGAGTAGTAACTATAGATGTAATTTAACGCGGATGAAACCGCGCTGAGGTAAGCTAGTCGAAATATATGACAAAAGGCTCCTCAGTCGGTGGATTCTGCGATCTCATTCACCAAACGAAATGTTTAATTTTTAAACTCATATCTATTTAGGAAATGCATGCATACCAGAAATGGCAGTTAGTATGCCGACGACTAGTTTACTAACAAAGGCCGATACGGCAGGAAACCTAGGTCACTTTTAATTTACGAGAATTGACATTTTGTAATTTACTAAGACGATTATGATTATAAAATCAAACTGACTTATGTATCATAATAATTTCTATTAAAGGTTTCAGAAATTAAGTTTCAAAAGATTTCAAAAACAAAATACTCACAATCTTTGTAATATTTTTTTTTATAACATTTAGGTACTTTAAAAAAATATTATCAGCCTGTTTATTGTCCCACTGCAGGGCAAAGGCCTCTTCTCATTGAGAGAAGGTATGAGCAGTATCACCACGCTTGCTCAAGGCGGATTGGCAATTTCAGACTTTTAAGTCCAGGTTTCTTCACGATTTTTTCCTTCACCGTCATCAGAAATGTCCAAGATAAACTTAGAAAGTACATGACATATGATTTGTAAAATCACATTGGTATTTGCCTGGATTCGAACCCACTACCTCGTATTTACGAAGCGGGTACCTTATGCACTGGACCATTTCGAAATTTCTTTTAAAAATATTATCTATAATATTCTTTAAAGAATTTTCAATGCACACGCACTCGCACCCAATATCTCTTTATCCAGACCCTATAGAACGAGGGGTTCTTGGGTTTCTATTAAGCAAGGTTCATTATACAAATTATGGAGTCCCACAGTTCTCAAGTACTTTCTTGTCACCATATCTGAGGTGTGAATGATTGTCATTGGCTTAGGAAATGTATAGAGGAATTTATTTTAAATAATATTTTTTAGAATCGGGTCATAAACTTATATTTTTGTTTTGTTTTATTCTGGGTCGTGTGGCCTAGTTTGGATTCACGACACCCGCAATCACTAATATTTATATTTTTGATTTTATATTACTTACTGTGTAATTATGGTGTTAATTATGGGTAGGAGTGAAAAACAGACATAAAATGTGACTAACGACCGGTCTTAGTTTTGACTCAAAACTGAAATGATTGGGAGTAAAATAATATAACTATAAGCTTTACTCTCCACCAATAAATTATTACGATTAAACCAATATTTGGACTTTTAGTTTTTAAAGTTAATTGTACTTATTTGTTTGCTAATATTTTTTCTTCCTTTCTTTTAAAAGATATTCGCTACTTCGGGGAAGAAAGGGCGTAAAAGCCAAAATAGCAACTTTACAGGGGAGCGAAAAAACGTTTTTTTTTTTTTAAATTTTGGAAAATAACTTTTTTTGCAATAGAGTTAAATTCGAATGAATTGGTGATATTTACTTGCATTTAAGTGCTCTTAAGTAGAAGCTTAATTTTAAGTAGACCTTATGGTTTAGAAGATAGGATGGATTTACGACCCAAAATTTTAATAAAAATGGCTTTTACACCGTCTATAAATACGTACTATAGGACGTAAATCCACAAATATCTATAATGCTAACATACATCGTGTCGTATAAACCATCTTTAGACAGTGAAAAGGTCGTAATGACTGCACCACTTATAACAATTATCGTGAGTAAACCTACAATTATTATAATTTTGTAAGATTTAATGTGGTGAATATTGAAATTAAGGTGCATAGAAGCTCAAAATAATAGCATAATAATTATTATTATCTGATTTATCATAGTTCTATATTACAAAATTTATTATAACGAATTAGGTTACCTACCTGTTAAGTTAAATGCACACGATTCATGAATAGTGAAACAAAAGAAAAGATTTAATTGAATTGAACTTTGATTATTTTCATTAATTTAAATTTTAAGTTAACTGTGATAAATAATTACTATCATCTAATATTAATTAATTAAGAAATAAATTAACTAAAATTGATAAAATAGTATAAAATAATGGTATGTTTGTAATTTATTCTACTAGGTAGGTATTGGTGTATTAAATAAATAAATTTAGTTAAGATGCAAATCAGTTTTATTCATTCATAAATCAAATCAAATTGACAATAATTAGTAATCTTCTTTTTTTTCTATTTCCTTTTCTGTTTTTTGTTTCGTTTTCTTACTTTTTTAATTTTATTGCTTGTAATCGTATTCTTCTTTATTTTTTTTATCTTTTACTTTCTTTTTATTCATCTTCTTTCTCTTCTTATATATTTTTTTCTTTTTCTTATTTGTTTAACCTTTTTTTTTAATTATAATTTGTAAAATAAATCTTTCTTCTACTTATTAATCATTCATGCATTATTCTAATGAAATTAAAATGTAGATAAGTACCCATTCATTCTAATTCCTCTACTACATCGTCTTCTTCGTCGGTATCTAGTAATTGGTCTACTACTGTTTTAAAATGAGGCAGCGAGTCATTACGTAATAAATATTGTATTTACGACCAAATATTCTTTCATACTATGGTGATACGCCCTTATTAATTTGAAATAATTAAATAATGTCATATACGTCAATTTTTTTAATAAAAATGGTTTTGGTGAGAAAAAAATCATGGGGGTAAAAGCCATTTTTTTGGGAATATTGAAATTTTAAATATACAGATCGATAGAGCATCGAAAACTAAACAAAGTTGCATTATTAACTCATTTTGGCCAAAAGTGGCTTTTACGCCCTTTCTTCCCCGAAGTAGCGATTATTTAAACTGAATAAAATATGCAATGTCTAAACTTCATAACCCTATACAAATACCGCATTGAATTCAAAAGCCGAAGAGGTGTGAAAGAGGGTTCTCCACTCTTTGTCAATATATAATAGGCATTGTACAGATCTATCACGATTTCAACTATTTACACATGACCCCTACAACTGTATGCAACACCCCTATAAGGTACACAATATATAAAGCAAAAGAGATTGTTGTTTTTTTAAACGCGTAACTACCAATCAGATTTGAATAATTATTTTTGCGTTTGATAGCCCAGTTACTGAGAAAGGATATAGGCTATGTTACATCACGCTGCGAGCGATGGGAGCGGAGCAGTAACCAAATATGTAACTTAATGCGTGTGAAACGGCGCTGTGGAGCGCTAGTATTTAATAATTCGCGGAGTATGGTAGTTCAAGATAAATTGGTCAAGACTTTATATATCATGCGCAGATCTATTCAAAGTTAGAATTTTTTTGTTTTATTTGTGAGGGGATAGAGTAGCGGCAAATGTTTTAATGAATGTGTCTATGATTTTTTTGTCTATGGTATTAAGAAGGCCGATTTTTTTTTTTTTTTTATTGCTGACAGTGGCAGACAGTCCACGTGATGGTAAGTGGTAACTGTCGCTCATAAACACTTTGCGAAACCACTGCCTAACGTGAAGGGAATGGGGTAGGTGAAGGAATTGAGGAAAGAGTGGAAAAAGGAAAGGAGGGAACGGGCCTACGAATAATATACGAATTAATAATTATTTTAATAGGTAAGGATTTAGATCTAAAAAGGCTTAGCATATAAAAAAGAAATTGCAAATGCGTCTTAAGAAGGCGTGATGATTAATCTGACTCTCCGCTCGCTACTGTTATCTACTGAGTCCGGTTTTTTCCCCTAAATGTCCGGCCTAACTAGCTGGTCTGTCCGGCTATTAGGTTTGACGACCTGGCAACCCTAACTGAGTTTTATTAATCACTATTCCAACGAAGTTTAAAAAATAAACCAGCCTATCCATACTAATATTAGAAATGCGAAAATAACTCTAGCTGTCTGTCTGTTTGTCTATTAGGCTTTCACGCCTAAACCACTGAACCGATTTTGATGAAATTCGGTATAGAGATAGATTAGACCTTGGGGAATAACATAGTCTTTTATCGCAAAAAAATTATTGAAGGGGTTGAAATAGGGGATGAAAGTTTGTTGGAAATATCGTCATTTAAAACAGAGATTTGTTCATGTGCCATATAACCGACATTCACGCAGCGAAGCTGCGGGCAACCACTAGTTCCTTATAACTCAGCTAAGTCTAGATGGAGTAAGTAAAGTGATTAAAAACCCAATTTTAGTAAATTACCCTGCCTCGTCACTTTAATCCTATGAGAGTGTCGAAAGTGGTTAAGAACTTCGCCAGACGATGTCGCGAGGTCCCTATATACTTTATGTTTAATAGTATCACGACTGTATTCTCAAAGGATTTGTTTGTTTGTTTAAACGCGGTAATCTCTAGAACTACCAGTCGGATTTAAGAAATTATTTTTGCGTATGATAGCCTAGTTCTCGAGGAAGGTTATAAGGCTATGTAACATTATGCTACTGGCGACGGGAGCAGAGCAGTAAGCAAAAACGTGGGTGAAACCGCGCCGCTAGTGATAATAATATAGTTGTTTAATTATATTTGCTTGTAAATTTCTTGGCCATTATTAATTTTAATATTGCGTACAGTGACAGTCTAGTGAATAACTCATCTGATGGAAAGTAGTAACTATCGCTCATAGACTTTTAAAATTGTAGCAGCTTGGGAAAACCCACATAAGGCTCTTTGGTGCAAGAATAGTTTAAAGAAAACATTACCCTCCTTGACCTCGGCAATCGGGCAAAAATGAGAAAGATATTGATGCTACAACATGGTTTACAAAACAAGTAAGACACTGTTCCCTGTCTGTTTTTATTTAGCAAATTTTTCAATTGTTCTGGGAAGTGTACACATGTAGTACATACAGTTGTAGTGTGCTACGGCTAAATGATGATTTTTCGAAGCTCTCCACAAGCTAATCACAGCCACCACACACATCTCCACAGCCCTACGTCCAGAGCAATTAGACTAATCAATGAGTTTCTTCAATATAAGGTAAAAATGCAGATATATTTTTTGACTCCCAAAGTATCATCTTATATCATGTTGATATGTATATCAATGCAAAAATTTAATATCATCTTACATTATTTTTTAGTTCGTATATTTTATCCTATATTAAGGCTGTTTTGTTTCTATATTTTATCTTATTTCTATTTCCTTTCCTTAGTATATGTTGTTAATATTGTAGTAGTTAATAATTTACTATATTTTAATTAGCATAGACATAAGCGATTTGGTGTAAACTTATATTTTATAAATAAAGTTTATTGTATTTAATTTGGTGACAGTACTTTTTTATTCATTTGTTAAAACATAACGTTTAATTATGTACAAGTTTAAAAGTAACAAAGAATAAAAACTAAAACAAGGATTAAATCGCGTCGAAGTACTCCTCCGCATCGCTGTCATCTGGCAACGTGCCCAGAAGACTGGCAGCATTGCCACGCTGAATGGCAATGCTGATTCTTTGGCCAAAGAATAAGCCAGAAATAAATAAATGAATATGAATGAACATTTATTACATCTCAAAGTCTTCTAGCACAGCAGTCATACGTATTTCTTAGCACCACTGAAGCAGTTCTTTACTCTAGTACCCCAGTAGTAGGTACACCTTTAACCACAGCAAGGAGGTTGACCACATTAAAAATAAACCAACAATTCTATACAAACTTCTGTCAGATTACGTCAAATGAACGTTCAATTATTTTCCAATGACATTGTCATAATTATTGTACAAAAATGTAGCTGGTGGTGTGTGTTTTTGCCGCAACAGTTCCCAAAAATACTTAAAATCATGGGTAAACATAAGAAACACAATATTATTACCATCCAACACTAAAATAGTTTAACCAACATGTTTTCAACAAAATTTACGTAGACTCCAAAATCTCATAAAATTTCATTTTATCTATACAAAATTGTAATTATAAATCTACTAAAATGAGAGCCGATGATGGTAAGTTAAAAGTCCATTTATCAATTATTTTCATCTCTTATCATCTCATATCATATCTCACCTCACCTGCCTTGTTCCTTCTATTTTACAGTAGTAGAGCCCGCAATCTCTACTCGGCTAATAGTGCCGCCGTCTGTCGAATTTGGCCAATTTGTAGATTATAACCATTTATGTCAGGATACTCAGCTTAATTATTACTACAAGAGTAAAGTTCTATTTTCATATTGACTGCCTCTGTGGTTCGGCGGTACTGTGTATAGACTGCCACGCAGAGTTTGCGCGTTCGATTCCCGCTCAGTGCAAATATTTGTGTGCATGAACATGTCTATTTGTATTGGTCTGGGCGTTTCTATGTATAATATGTACTGTATGTATTTCCAAAAAAGAAATTATGTATGTATATCTGTATTCTAGAACCCATAATACAAGCTATAATATATGCTTATTTTGGGTCTAGATAGCGTTGTGTGTAGTTGTGATGATATTATTATATTCATGTATGTGGCGGCGACTGCTAGTTGTTGATAGTTTTGGCTAGCTCCTTAACTTACTAGTTAGAACCGGCACGCGCTACAAGTCCATAAAATTTGTAAAAAAAAAACATTTTGTTTGGGCTAAGAACTGCCTCGGGCGTCCCCACAACGCCAACAACAACACGCATAAACAATGGGTAGGCAGAGGCTATTAACCACCCACGTTTCGCCATTTTCTCTTTGAGTCCCATGTAACATGTGCGAACCTGTTGCCATATATCTGCTACAAATTCAGACTCCGAAATAATACTGAAAATTTCTCGACAGGAAAACCCAATATCACTTTACCCGACCCGGGGATCGAACCCTAGACCTCTGCCTGGTAATCCGTACCCAGTACTACCGAACCACTGAGGCAGTAATTGATTTTTATAAGATATTTTTTTTTTCTTATAGACGAACAGGATGATGTGCAAACTGCCCAATCCAGATACCCTGTTATGCCCTCCCTAGTAGCGCTGCAGCAGATGAGGAACCGGCTCAGTTTAGCTTATTTAGGCAAGAAGTTGATGAAGTGGACTGCCTTAGCAACCGGCAAGGAACTTCGGATCATAGCTCATGAAATTAATGAGTAAGTTGTTAATTATTATTATTAAAAAAAGCTTAATTAACTGATTGCCCGTGTCTCCGGTCTAGAACGAACTATCGGCTTATTCCGTTTATCTTTAAAAGATTCATACTCGGAAACGCGTGTCTATCTTTTCACCCTGGATGGGGTGGATAATCGGAAGTCACTCTCCGATTGTTATTTTTGTTGTCACTCTCGTTCAGGGTGGATAGATATCTACGTGTTTTCAAGGTATCCACCTTAGGGTGTTTTTTATGGTAGCTAAATGAAATAAGCCGAACTATTCTATTTCTTTCCCTTGGTGTCGTAAGCAGCTGGCGTAATGCCTGGCGTGCCAACTATTACGAGTAAAACTATGGTCACTATCTCACCTGTCAAGCATGGCTATGACATCCTCTCTTTGTAAGAAGCCTATGCCCTGCACTGGACGTCTTCATCTTGTACCTTGATTGACATTGATGACGAAAAGGTATATAATGAGAGCGTACGACTGCTGTGGCATGTTGGAAACAATAAGAAATTTCATGAACCTTCGCAAAGCTCCTGGCATTGCAGAAGTTCATGAGCGAAAGTTACCACTTACCATTGAGCTGTTAGCTCATCTGCCACTGTAGGCAATAAAAAAAAACTGGTTGTATCCATTCTCTGAGTACTTACAGCAAATGAGGTCGGTCTGTTCATCACACCTTTTATTTGTAGAAAAATGCAGCAATACGATGAAAACGTGGCCAAGGCGTTTATGCTGCTGGCTCGAGCGAGATACTTCTATCCGAACTTGAACCTTATAGTACTCGAGAATTGTGGGCAAAAGGTAAGTAGATAAGTCTGTACGCCAATTTGTGTTTTATAACAATTAGTTTAAAGTTTATATTTTGGACTGTGTTAAATGTACATAGGGAAATTTCGAATATTGAAGTTTATTGCAAAAATTCGTAAATTTATTTGTATCAATTTTTTAAGCAAGAATAGCAACGGACCTATATATTAGTGATTGTGTTTTAGATATAAATATTTTTTTAATATGTAGGTATTTTAGTTTAAGGTACATATTTACTATATGGCCATCATGCCTGAAATAAAGGATTTAATATTATTAAATTTACGTTTCATAATTGTTTAACATAAAAACATTAGATTATGATGGCCAATTTATATTTTAAACTTCACAGAACTAAAGGATGATTTACATTGACACAGTAGCTGGCGCCAGCATCACTGGATTGAAAACGTTTTACATTAAAACATTGCATACTGAATGCTGGATTGGATTGATACAGTATTGATCCAGTGCCGGCATCCAGTGGTGCTGGCGTCAGCTACTGTATCATATCTGTATGTAAATCAGCCATTGTAAACTAAGTATTTTTTGTGGCTTTACATTGATACACTGGATGCTAGACTGGACTGAAGACGTTTAGAAAGAAAGAAAGAAGAAGAAAAAAAATAGATTAATACTTTCCAAGAAAAGAAAAACAAAAAATATAAGAAAAATAGGTTATTTATATAAACAAGAGGCTGTAGCAACTACAGTCTTGTCCAAATCCATTTTCGGACAATGTAAACAAACAGTCTTTTTAATATTTTTCTATCAAAAACTCCTTAACCGATGACACATAAATTTATACACATTCTGTTCACTATATACTTCATTTTGCAACTATTTTTACTAATGGTTAATAATCAAATCTAGATTATTTAATAAAATTACAAATTACATTTTGCGGTCGAATAAAGACGTCAAATTGATTAACAGTTTTATTTTTCTGTACTCTCTATTGTCTTTGAAAATCAATGTTGTAATTTATTAGAAGAAATAAGTTTAACGCATATCTACATATTATCATAGGTACATAATATTTTGTAATTCATCATTTATTTTGGGTTTGCCCTCGCAGGTCTGTTCATTTGTTTTATTGTAATATAGTACCTATAATAAAATCGTAACATACATACAAATTCCATTTAGTCCATATTTCACAAATTTTCATCGGGCGGGTAAATATTCAAAAGTATCTCTGTCAGTATTCCATTTTAGTCCGTGGTCAAACAGTTGCATTTAGAGGGCAACGCTTAATTTAAATTACATTTATTTATTAGATTAGGTACTACATTGTTTGTCCTATTATCTTAATGTTTATAAATAAACGGTTACAATAAAATACAATACCATATATTTTAACATAAATACAAATATTTGGAGTGATAAGTTAAATAGAATTAATTTGTTACGCAAATAGAGTATTCGTAAACGTAATATTTTTTAAAAATGTAAAAACAGGGACGAAAAATAATTATTTAACAATGTATTGATGTCATTAATTTTATTTTTATTATCCTTGTCCTCATCACTAGTAAATTCATGAAACCATAGACAATGGCAATAATGCGGATTGTTTACATTGTACGAAATTGGAGTTGGAATGGACTTTAGGTGTTAATTCAGCATAAGCCAGGTCACTGGGACCAGGCACTGGTTTTCTATTGACACCTGTTAGTAGTGACATCTTCAACTGCCACTAATTCGATAATTTAGTTCAGGTTAATATTGTTGATTCAGTGCCGCTATTCAGTGGTACTGAATAAACTAAGTATTTTTTGTATTAAAAAGTAAATAGTGTTATTTTTTGTGCAAATCACTTCTACTATACCTATCACAAAAAACAGAGGATCCAAATTTAACAATAGCATTTAATAATTAATTATATAATAAATTATTATCTATAAAAAAATAAAATAAAATATTATTTAGATTTAGCGCAATATGAAATTACAAAACAGTGAATATCGCCCCCGGGTGGGCTTGAACCACCAACCTTTCGGTTAACAGCCGAACGCGCTAACCAATTGCGCCACGGAGGCGTTGTGTGTTTTCTCGAAAATATAGGTCAAATTCTCTAATCTACTTATACCTACTTTAAATTATATATACTTCTGTTATCTACAGCAAGTATTACATAACAATTATTTGTAATATTACAATGTTGCTTTATTGTATGCTAAAATTACACTTTTTTATACTCAACCTTTTGATTACCAGTTTAAATAATAATTTTAGACTAGCTTTCTGTAGCGCGATTTCATCCGCGTCCTTGCTTACTGCTCTGCTCCCCTCGCCAGTAGCGTAATGTTACATACCTTTCTTTTATTTATTTATTTATTTATTTGTTTATTACACACGACAAATTACAATTGTTACAAATGTATAACATAAGAATAGGTATAAGATTTGATCTAGATTGTAACTCAATTAATATGTGTAATTAGCAGTGATCGGAGTAGGTAGATTGAAATCGGGTCATTGATCCGAAACGTATATATTAATATGGACATTCCTCCGGAATTGGTGGATTATTAAAAAAAAACCGGAACTTATGTAGGAATTTTATTCTGCCAGAGTGGAAGGAGTCATTTGATGATTTGCCATCCTCAAAAAAAGGTAGGAATTGTAATAAAATGAGCAATATTATTCTTTATTATTCTTCATATTTTTTTTAACGGCACACAGTCACGATTTGACAAAACCCAACGACCAATCAGAACAAAGGATCATGGGTGGTACAATAACCGGTTATCAGAACAATGCGTACGCCCGCCGACGACATGCCAGGTAGCTCACTCGTTTACTTCGGTTCGTAGAGTGCGCATCTTTGTTTGTTACTGTGTTGTGAAAACGTTACTTGACCCTGGCTTGTGTACATACTGACTTCTGGAATCTGCTCTAAACCACGATTTGGCTCGAATATACGGACTCAGATTTTTCACTATTGAATTGGATCTACATATTTAAACCAAGCTTTGGTAAGTAATATTTTACTAGTTACAAGGAGTATGAAGCATGTTTGGATGTACTATAAGAGTATTTTTAGTATTGTGTTTGTTCGCTTAACCTGCTGAACATACCATGAGTCTTAATATTGTTAAATCTTCAATAGAGTATGAACCAGTGAGCTTAGTGCGAAACAAAATTATGATATTCTAGTAATGTAGTCGCAATTCAGCTAACTCCACTATTAACCGACATTTTACTGGAATCCGTATATAATTTGAATGCCCTGTGTCCTCTTGCAATGTATTGGTAAAATAAATTACTATAGGCCTTATCTACTTCTCTACAAAATATTCTACGTAACAAGCCCTTTCATTTGATACCCATATTGATGGTATTGAAAAAAAAAAATAAGTTGTCCGCCATCTTGTAGCGGCAGCCATTTTGGATTGACAATAATATTGAATATACATAATTGTATTGTCACCAGAATCAAAGGCGAATACCAAATTTTAGATCAATCGGTTGACAGGAAGAGGGTGAAATTTCAATGACTAAATTTGATCCACGAAAAATAAAACAAACGGAGTAAGCTAAATAAACTAAATAAAATGTAATTTTTTCATGTCTTTGTTTTAGGTGATATATACGAGGTTCCATCTCTAAAACAAAGTTCAGATATGGCAAACGTCAAGGCTGAAACTGTAGAAAAATGGATATCCGGTCATCCCGAACTACTTTACGATCACGCTAGTGGTACAATATACTGTTTAAAATGTAAAAGCCATTTGAAAACCATAAATAAAGGAAACGTTAAAAGACATATCGAAGGAGCAGTACACCAGGGAAAGTTTAAGCGGCCCGAAGAGGAATTTTATTTCGATCTTATAAAATTTCTCATTTTGTGCAATATTCCGTGGTCTCAGATGAAAAATACTACTTTTCAAGATTTCTTTAAAAAATATATGTGTAGTACCTGTTGTTGTACGTGTACTAATCGTACTCTGCCAGATGAATCACAGTTACGGAAAGTTTACTTGGACAAGTTTTTTAAGAATAAAATCAATTCGATTCGGCAAAATTATAAAAATGAGAAACTATGGATATCATTAGATGAAACGACAGACTTTTTAGGTCGCTATATAGTCCATTTTTTAATAAAACCATTACATCCTAGCAATTTGACTAGACCTTATTTGGTAGCATGTAAAATGCTAACTGTAGTTAATGGACAAACAATCACGCAATTTGTGTTAGAATGTTTGGAAAACTTTTGGGAAGATTCTTTTGAATCGAAGGTAGGTAACTCCTGTCCTCTGCATTGATAGCGTTGCATATATGCTGTCTGCAGGACGAAATTTAAAACAATACTTACCTGAAATGAAGCACGTAACATGTTTGGCGCACTCTCTTCATCGCGTATCTGAGCAAATTAGGTTAGAATATCACGATGTTAACATTTTAATAGCAAATGTTAAAAAGTTATTTTTGAAAGCTCCAAGTAGAGTCAAAATTTTAAAAGAAAAATATCCAGATTTGCCGCTACCTCCCCAACCAGTTGTTACAAGATGGGGCACTTGGTTAGAGGCAGCATTTTATTACGCTCAAAACTTTGAAAAAATAAAAGAAGTATTATCTTGTTTAAGCAGCTCTGATGCGGTATCTATTCGATTTAAGATTTAAATTACATTAAAGACAATTATTTTATAATTCATTTGTCTTTAAAAGAATTGCAAAAGCATAATTTATCGTTGACAGATTCACTTTTAGCATTTGACAACGTCAGAGATGCTATAAATCAGTGCAATTCAGAAAATATAAAAAATAAAATAGAACGTGTTATGGAACGAAACCCAGATTTAGACACACTTAGAGAATATAGTGAGGCCATTGAAAAAAATTGAAGCACATAATTTAATACCTTTTTTAAAATTTGCTCCTTTGACATCGTCAGATGTAGAATGGTCTTTTTCCATTTATAAATGGACTTTAGATGTTAAAAGAAATAGGTTGAAAATAGAAAATATAGAGAAACTCATAGTTATATATTTTAATTGTAAAGATCAGGATTACCAGGATGCTGACATTGTAATCGATGAAGATTAAAAATGTGAATAAATGTAAAATGTACATATTTAACAATAAACAATGTTGATTTTTATCTTTTTTCTTTATTCTACCCCTTTTTTTTGGTCCTAAAATCTGACTAAAATCAACCTGTTCCTTCGTATGCCCTTTACGTTTCAGAGTCGTGGTGCATCCTTAGAACAGTCTCACGACCCCAGCAGGCATAGGCCCTCTATGGGGCCCCGTCATTTATTCTACCCTTAATGCAAATTACCATGACCCCTATGAAAATATTTAAATTTAAGTGCAACAATTTATGTCTATCTATAAAAGTTCTAGCCATAAAAGGCTAAAAATAAAAAAATAAAAATTAAAGCTTCGATCAGAATTCGATTGTTTTTATTATTCAACAGATAAATAATGAATTAATTTAGTTTTGATACCTTCCTTTAAATTTTGAATTGAGTAGGAATAATATCACTACAAACATTAACAATATTTAATTGAATCCGGAAATACCGGAATTACTTTCCGGGAAAATGGCTTATCCATGTTATTCTTTCTGTGTGCATTTATGATACAAGTACCAAAAATCAATCTACCTACTCCGATCACTGGTAATTAGCAAAATGAGTTAGACGTGTCAGTTATACAAAATTCATAATAAAATTATCATGTACTTAGACTATTAAAATCAGCGGTGGACCGCGCGAAGGCTGTGCTTGTCTAATGCCAGTTGAAAGGGGATGCTAAATTACACTTGAATAACAATAACATTCAAACTTAATACTAGTCTTAAATGTAGCTGGTTGAAACAGTCTGACTCAACGACATGGTTGAGCCTGAACTGCTAGGATAATCTTACGGATAGAGGATATCTTTTAAAGTTTTAATATAAGAAGAGAATTTAGGAGTGAAGATGTCTTTCTCGAGACCTGTACTATCATACGCGAAATCATCATACGAATTTCCACAGACTGGTAGTTCCACAGATTAGCGCTTTCTAACAAACAAGCTCTTTCGCTTTATAAATAATTATTTTTTATGTGAATATTATTATTGAATGAACTAAATATTGATAAATAAAATAAGTAAAATTTAAGTAAAAAAATAAAAAATATAAGTACCCACCTACCGATTTACAGAAATTCAAAATAAACTGACGGACTCATAAACTGCATCAAAGTTCAGGATTACTTTGAAATGATTTTTTTTAATAAGTATGCAAACTTTTTAAATTATATAAATATGGACAGACTGGCTCATAATCTTAAAAAAAGCAAAATTTAAAAATAGAACTGCAGTAAAAAAAATGAAAAGAAAATTTACTCGTAGTATCAGATTTGCGTGTTATTTAAAGCAAAGTTTTAAATTGATTCGCATTAATTTTTTATTCTTTTGTCAATTGAATTATTGTTACCAGCAGAATTGTTGGGTTAGTTTGTTAACTCATCGAGAGTTTTTGAACCATAATATGGATACTTCATCCGAACAAGCGGCTCAAATTGTAGCACTGGTGCGGGAGGGCTTGGCTCAACGAACGATTGGTAGAAATTTAAATTTAAACCAGTCTACGGTTTCTAGAATATACAGAAGGTTTGTGGAGACAGGTTCTTACAGAAGGAGACGTGGTACAGGCAGGACTCGAGCAACCACCGGTCGTGATGACCGATTTATTGTTACAACTTCCCTGCGAAATCGTTTCCTCACGTCAGTTAACATCAAAACAGAGCTTAATGAAGTGCGTGGAGTAAATGTGAGTGCACGAACAATAAGAAGAAGGTTAAAGGAAGCGGATATCATCCCTTTTAGACCAGCAAATGGTCCAAAGTTGTCTGTAGCTCACAGACAAGCTCGTTTAAGATTTGCGCCTGATCACCTAAATTGGACAGAAGAGCAATGGGCCTCCGTATTCTTCACGGACGAGTGTAGGACATGTTTATATGGTGCAGATGGTCGCAGAAGAGTCTATCGTCGACGTGGGAAGCGATATGCTCAAAGTTGCATTGAGGAGCGTGTTACTTTTGGAGGCGGTTCGTGTATGGTCTGGGGTGGCATATCGATGAACGGGCGAACAGAACTTGTGTTCATAGACATGGTCCGTCAAAACGGTAATAGAGGGGTTTGTGTGCAGTCAAACCCCTCTATTACCGTTTTAAACTTAAAAAACTTAACTAAACTTAAGGATATGATCCTACGCTGTTTTAAAGTTCACGAATTAATCTAGAGGTTTCAATTTTAATCTGTATAGAAAGTATGCATACTTGGTTAAAATATTTATTTCAAAGTCGTCTATTACTTTGATGCAGTTTATGAGTCCGTCAGTGTAAAAACTACGCAATTAAAATAAATTTATTGCATGAATTAAATAAATTAATATTTAATTTTATTATCTAAATAATTTTAGAATAATTATGAAAACACATTAAATATTGATAATTAGTAATATTGGTATTAGTCAGATTTGTACCTACACACCACATTATGCAGACGAGGCAGGAGTATTAACCACAAAGCTATTACGAAATGATAATTAACTAATTAACATAACGTTAGAATATTAGTATGATTGAATAGAATCTTTCTCCTTACAATTTACATAATCGGCATTATTACTGCATGGCCTAAATTATTTAAGTGACTTAAATCGAAAGGAGTATGTAAAGGTGGTTTAAATATGTGTTAAGGATTTCGTTTTAAATTTTTTTGCCTACCAAAGCGACTCCACCTCGCCTGATAGTAAGCAGTCAGTGGAATTCAGAAGTGGTGGCCACCATACTAAAAGTCATCGTCTTAAACTGCTGGTATGGTGGCCTCCATTATAGCGGCTGGGAATGGGGTAGGGGAAGGGAATGAGGAAAGTGAGGAAAGAGGAAAGGGGGAAAATTTTGTCTCCGGCGCTCTCACTCACCAGTAAATGGAGTAGTACGGATACTACTACTCTTACGTCAATCTTCTATGAGAGGGTAGTACTGCCACGGTTGATTCGGCCCATTCATGCTGAAATCAGCGTGGATCTACTACCGTAATAATAATGTATGTATGCTTAGAAAATTTACTCCTTTGCATGTAACTGTTACCACTTTACCATTAGTTCAGCCAATCTTGTTTGCCTCTAAAGTTGTATCAAAAGAAATGAATGCTTCGGTGGATCAGTGATACTGTACACGGACAGCCATGCAGAAGTCTCGGGTTCAATAGCCGGGCCAGGTAAACTTGCGTTGGGTTTTCTGTTCTACCCCGGAGTCTGGAATCGTACGGCGAAATAAGTCTAAATTTCAGAATTCATTGTAGGTGCTAATCTAAAAAAAACTTTTACTTACCAAAATGACGGATTTTTCATACGTCATACATAATATAATTTTAACACTGACAGAATTAGTACACTTACAGGCTGAATTATTGGTTTTCCTAGTTTGGCTCAGGAACACTAAGTCAATGAATGCCATCAGGCTTGTCCCTATTATGGCACTAATGAGATGTAATGGCAGCTGATGAAATTTAGCTGCACACCTTAACTTCCCTTCCTCCCCTACTTCCTTTAAAAAAAAAGGAAATGCTGTTCTGTTATTAGAATATTAGTTTATATAACTCGTGCAGAGATTTGATTAGTCAAACACGTGATTATCTGATAAAGAACCAGTGTGACATAGCCAGCAGACTAAACAGGTTGAAGTAGGGTTGCTAACATTTCTTCGTCGAAATATATTGTATTTTTCAAAATAAGCTAAAAAAAATATAGTACACTTCGAAAAAATATAGTATATTATGAATATATAAAAAAATAGACTGGTATATAATGGCTTCACGATCATAAGGTCTACGTAGCAAAATGTTAAACTACCCTAAACGTCCAATTAGCAATACGTCCAACCCGCAAATCGACGCTTCACGATCATAAGGTCTGCGTAGCAAAATGTCCAATTAGCAATACGTCCAACCCGCAAATCGACTATGTAGCGAAACGTCTAACTATTGAAACATCTATGTAGCAAAACGTCTAATTAGCAAATCGTCTAATTCTCATAACGCCTGGACACTTGGGTGTAAAAACATTTAGTTACCCGGCTGCGAAAAGTAAAGGGTAATGTTACAGGTAACCTAATACCTAATTAGGTAGGTATAATTCAAATTGGCAAGTAGGTTGCATAGGTTTAATTTATATTCTTAATGTTTAATTTAATTAATTATTAATTAATTTAATTTAATTTAATCTTATCTTTAATTTATATTATATTTATATTCTATTAAGGTTGGCATAGACGGTTAAATACATTTATAAAACCAAAACCAACCCTACTGCTTTTCCTTCATGCTCTCAGGAAAGAAGCCCGTTGGCAAGACCGCAAATTTAAAAATATTATGTTTGAAGGCAATAAACGAAGAAAAATTGATATATTGTTCAATGAAAAGTACAAAAGAGAGATGAAAAAGCTAACAGGAAAAAAAATAGTAAAATGCATTTTTTAAAACATGTTGGACATATCGAACGGATCCTAAATTCTTGGATAGTAATTGAAAAATAAAAATAATTGGTTTCATAATTATCCATTCTAAGTTAGAAGAAGAATAAAACTTCGTTATTTTTTTTGCTTTCTTTCGTAATAATACGTTTTTTTTTCTAATAAAACATGTTTGTGACTGTACTCCTTTAATTTTAGATGATTTGCTAATTAGACGTTTGCTACATAGATGTTTCAATAGTTAGACGTTTTGCTACATAGTCGATTTGCGGGTTGGACGTATTGCTAATTGGACGTTTAGGGTAGTTAGACATTTTGCTACGTAGACCTTATACTCGTGAAGCATTGATATATGTGTTACTTATTTATTTTTATAAAAACTATAGCTATAACTATGCAATTCTTGCATTTCTTTAAAAATAAGGATTTTTTGTTGGATTTCGGTGTTGAATATATAGTATTTTTGCTCCAATACTATATATTATTCAGCGTTTATACCTATTCAGCGTAGGCAACCCTACGCTGAAGTAGCAATGGGCTGGTCAGATCTGCCGTAGGACTGATAGTCGATGGATTAAAAATGTCTTAGACTGAAGACAGATTCGGCAAACGTAAGGCAGGACGCTCTCCAGCCAGGTGGATAGTAGACGACCTGAAAAAGGCGGGTGTAGACTGGATGCGACGCTGTTTATTCTGCATATCAATGACATGTTAACCATTGAGAACATGCATTGCTATGCAGATGACAGCACGGGTGACGCGCGGTACACTAGCCAACAGAATGTCCCTCGGAGCTTCGTGCATGAGAGACGGTTACAACTTGTGTCTGAAGTTGAGGGCTCTCTCGGGCGGGCTCTCGAATGGGGTGAGAAGAACTTAGTTCATTTCAACCCCACGAAGACACAAGTATGCGCGTTCACTGCGAAGAAGGACCCTTTTGTTATAGCGCCTCAGTTCCAAGGAGTTTCTCTCCATATCTCCGATGACGTTGGGATCCTCGGCGTTCAAATATCCAAGCAAGGTCCAATTTGGGAGTCATTTGGAAGACAAAGCCAAACTGGCGAGCAAAAAGCTGGGCGTCCTGAACAGAGCCAGACGGTACTTTACGTCATCTCAACGGCTTGTGTTATACAAAGCACAAGTCCGACCGCACGTGGAGTACTGTTCTCATCTGTGGGCAGGAGCCCCCAAATACCAGCTCTACCCACTTGACTCCCTCCAACGGCGAGCTGTTCGAATCGTCGACGATCCCAATCTCACAGACAAATTGGAGTCACTGGAGCAGCGGAGGGACTTTGGCTCTCTATGCGTGCTCTATCGTATGTTCAACGGGGAGTGTTCTGAGAAACTGTTTGACTTGGTGCCATCGTCTCCTTTCTATCATCGCACCACTCGACATCGCAGCAAAGTTCATCCATACTACCTGGACACGATCTCGTCTAGCACGGTTCGTTTTCAGCGTTCATTTCTCCCACGTACGTGCAGGCTCTGGAACGAACTACCAGCTGCGGTGTTTCCCGAGCGCTATGACATGTCCTTCTTCAAACGAGGTTTAAAGAGAGCATTAATATCACGGTAGGCAGCGGCTTCGCAGAGCCCCTGGCATTGCAGAAGTCTATGAGCGACAGTTACCACTTACCATCAGGTGGGCTGTTGGCTCGTCTGCCACTGTAGGCAATAAAAAAGAAAAAAAAAATGCGAAAGGCGGATGACCGAGTGATAAGGCGTAAATTGGAAGATGTCTATGACCAGCAGTAGACTGCGATAGGCTGATTGAGATAACTCGTCAATAATCGTGAAATGTAGGTAAAAGTTATACACGCTTAGAACGGCTTCGTATGTATTTATGTGGGTATGTATGTATATTTCTTTGGCACGCTCTACAGCCTAAATAGTTTAATAAATTTTAACATAATTATGAGGTGTTATTAGATTCGTATTAATGGTGGGAATGACATAGGGTAGATAATATTTCAATGTAGCGTCAGCACAAAAAAAAATGGATTTTTTTCATTTTTGTTTGTTTTAGGCAGACAGGCCTTTTGTCTTTTGATAGTACATAGGTATTGCTTGTCTTTGCATTGTTTCTGTGATACTTTTAAAAAACACAATGTTGTCCATGACTTGCGGCTACCACTTAGCATCAAGATATGATTAATGTGGGCCCGTATCGAATAGTTGTTTGATACTTTTGTTACATAAAAAAGTTTCCCTTTTATATTATTACTAGCTGTTGACCGCAGTTCCTCCCGCGTGAATGTAGGTTATATCGCATTGTCCATACAAAATTTCACCCCCTATTTCAACCCTTTCAAGCCATTTTCGCCCGATAAAAGATAGTCTATGCTGTTCCCCAAGGTTTACATTGACGATTTTCCATACAAACTTTCAAAAACGTTTGCCTTTTTTTTTCGTGGGAAACGCATTATGCGCACACACCCAAAGCGCAAGATGTTATTTATCATCAAAATCGGTTCAGTGGTTTAGGCGTGAAAGCGAAACAGACAGACAGACAGATAGTTATTTTCGCATTTATAATATTAACTTGTATGGAATTATGGATATTAGTGACTAAGCCATCCACTCATCATGTTGTAATAGGTACTTGTGGTTTTAGTTCGTCTATCCAGCTAAGGAGAAATGACGTTACTATTAAGCCTAATTACTCAATAAGCGTCTTTAATATGCATGCGCTTAGGTTTATTTTCCTTTTTAAGAAGGTATTATGAAGTCTAATATAGCGGGGATTTCCCCGTATTTGTATTATTTGTTTACTGTGACCTTTAGTGCTAATAACAGTTCTTTATTATCAATATTATCTTTTATCTATTTCGAATTATAACTTTAATTTGATAATTAATAAAATATTTTTTATCAAAAAGAAAACCGACTTCAAAGAGGACGGAAACTAAAAAGTAAAAAATAAATTTACATAGCACAAAGTAATTCGTATTTTGATTTAGTTAATCAGTAATAATTAAATAAGTATTTTATAATTTTGAAGTAGGTGCCAAGTAAAACAATAACTAGGTACCTATAGGTATTATAAATCTTAATTTGCTAAAAAGTAAAAAGGTTCTTATAGTATTCTGGTCAGCAAACAAGTCTTACATGATGAGATTTTATGATTAGTCAGTAGGTTTAGTTTTGCTTTTCCTTTCAAAGAGATATGCAGAAGTTATTACACCGACTCGACAGCTATTACGAGTAGGTTCCACAGTACTGCGCACTATTCTGAGCGTAATGTTACGTCAAACTTCTATTGTGTCCTCGAGATAAGACACTATTATTGAAAATAAAATGTATAATAAATTTTGAAATATGACAAAAATGAATTTCGCCCCCGGGTGGGCTTGAACCACCAACCTTTCGGTTAACAGCCGAACGCGCTAACCAATTGCGCCACGGAGGCGTTGTATACTTGTGTCGAAAAGAGTGATTTTATTCCCATTAGTTCTGTTAGCAAAAACATTTTGTACCGACCGAACTAGTGTGACTTTGTGATTCCCACTAGTTCTGTTCTGTTAAAAACACGAGAGGTTTCGTTCTGGTTGACATTGACACAAATGATTTATTTTTACTTCAGAAAATTAAATATTTAATATGCTACTTAATAAACGGACACTTTCTGCCTCTACTCATTAATAGAATTTTCCTCAACTTCGCTTTAAATAGGATCTTTAAAGTTAGGTACACGAACCACGAAAATGGTCCTCGTCCATACTTTTCGCCGTTTGTAACAAAATACCGCAATCTATTTTAAGATGCACCTCAGAAGACGCTTTGAGTCGTTGCCGGGATACGTAGGTATTTAACACGAAACCGTACTGTTATATTTAGATGCACAGAGAGCGCTTACGCCTTTTCGTATTTTTAAAAGTTAAAAGTTTCTAAAATATCGGTCGCACTTTAAGCAAGGGCTTTCTGCTTATGACTTACAGACCTACCAAAATTACATAGGTATTACATGTTAAATTAAAAAAAAAAATTAAGTACCTCTATCGGTTCAATTATCCCGATCGATATACAATTCAAACACTTAGTGCCAGCTCTATTATTGCTTTTATACTCCAAACGGCACAGCCAATGTCACTTTACTCAACCCTGTGATGGCCACCACTAAGGCAGTTCAGACAGACTAGCGTACCGACTCCACTCATCATACAGGTCCATGCGTGTACAGGTAACAGGGTACGCAGGGCAGGATAATAAATGTGCCATTGTCCGAGTCTGAGGGGAAACTTCTGCCACCCCTTAAATACTAACACCGTGGCGTATAAAAAAAATCTTGCAAACACTAATTTCATATCTAAGTCCTTTGGTTAGACAGAAATATAAAGTTTTGAAGTGTAGTCTCAAAGACTTTTAGATTATTATAAAGTATATAGGTATTACAATGATATGTTTAACTAAATCTATGTACATACTATTGAAATATTTTGTCTCTTAACATAGATATTAAAGGTTAATTTCATGATGAGTATCGCAGGCGCCGTGGCTTAGTTGGTTAAAGCGCCTGTCTAGTAAACAGGAGATCGTGAGTTCGAATCTCGCCGGGGCCTAGTGGATACTTTTTGTTGTTTATAATTAAAATAAAAAAAGTAACAAAATGATGAGAGGTGTTAAAGGTGTAATAAATCGCTGACTAGAAGTTTTTTTTAGCATTATTGGTAGCAAGTTGTAGTTATGAGAGAGAAAACACCTATTATCAGACCCGGGCATCATACCCGAGACCTTTGTGTAGCAATCATACGTATACCTTCCACCTAACGATCGAGACAGAGAAAATAAAACACATTTATTAACTTCATAAATACCTACTTTTAATTAATTATCATAATATTCTACCTTCACTGGTGTGTAAATATCTATTACAATGAAATTATTTATTATCGTCTAGTCATTAATATCGATTACATGTGAGTAACTAAAGAATAACAATTTGGTACATATTTTATTAATTAGAATTACAATCAATAATTATATTAGTCCATTATTAATATTCCACTGCGAGGTAAATGCATCTTCATGCACGCTGCCTTACCATTTTGGAATGTAGTCATTTTGAAATGTGGTCATTTTGAGAAGTGGTCATTGTGTGCCGAAGAGGTTTCAGGGAGCATCTGACTTCCAATAAGGTTTATCTACATTTCAATAGGCAAACTGTGCATGATCATTGCTTAAAAAACGCTAATAACAGGACAATAAATATATTGACAAAGTTAGACAACAAATTGGACAATAACCAAGACGCTTCACCTGAAAGACTAAATAAAAAATATTAATATATTCTAGTATTTTTTAAAAGTGGGTGGTTAAGCACATCTGCCTACCCCTTTGGGGATAAAAGGCGTAAAGCTATTTGTGTATATAGTATTTTTTTCTCGACATAGTGCAAGCGCACACTTGCACCATCATGCCGCTGGCGCCTATGGGCATCTTCATATGCAGAGAAAGCATTAGATTAATCACCACGCTTACTAAAGACGAATGGCAATGCCAGATATTTTCATTTAGTCGCCTAATTCAACAAAAGACCGCTTTCATCAAATAAAACCAAAATCCGTACATCCATTTCGAAGCTATAATGACACAAAGACATAAATATTAAAATGTTATTTTAACAACTTTGCATTGAAAATATCAATAAGGGATCAACATTGTTAGATAGATAATACATTGCATTATATAATACTTATCTATAATAATAACGTCATAAAATTATTTTATTATCAAGTGGTTATCTATGTGTTATACCTATATATTATTATAGTAATAGTGACAGATAAATGTATTATAGAAAATCACTGCCACTATCAACTTAACTTTAGGAATTATTTAAGTACGGAATTGATATTCACACATCGTCATCTAGTCCTAAGCTAAGCAGAGCTTGTGTTATGGGTACTAGATAATTGAAAATATAATACATATACGTACTTCTTTTTTTGTAAATACATACTTAGAATACATAGAAAACACCCAAACTGAAGACAAATACAAATGTTCATCACACAAATATTTGCCCTCCGCTAGACCAACACGGTGCAGTCAAATAAGTACGTATATAAGTAATACTAGCTTCACACGGCGCGGTTTTACCCGCCTCTTTGCTTACTGATCTGCTCCTGTCGCCAGTAATACAATGTTACATAGCCTATAACCTTCCTCAAGAACTGGGCTATCATACGCAAAAAGAATTTTTCGAACCCGGCCAGTAGTTCGAAAGATTAGTGCGTTCAAAGAAACAAACACTTTCGCTTTATATAATAGTATCGATACAAGTTTAGTGGTTTTACGGTAGTAGAAACTTGCTTGTTTCAGCATAAATGGGCCGGACCGACAGGCTTTACCTCATAGGATAACGGCGTAATTAAATGAGTTCCATGCTAATTTTATTAGTTTAGCAAAATTAAAAAAGAAAATTACATTTATAAGTGACACTTATGTGATTTAAATTAAACATTAACCCCAAGTTTCTGAAAGGCTGATCAACTAAAAAGTATTTTTAGAAAAAAAATGAAAACCGATTTCAAACAATACCTACATGTTCAACCCTTAACTAAAAAGTAGAAAGTAATATTTTAATTACTTCATAGCAAAGAGCATTAAAGGGGAATCAACGCAATCCTTATACCTATAATACTTTACTATTTATAGTTTTTAATCAGTTATTTTGGAGTCGGTGCCAGCCGAATTTTTCAAATCAGTTCATAAATGACCGAGATATGAGGTAACAAAAATACAAAAAAAACAAAACATACGACCCGAAGATAACCTCCTCCTTTTTGAAGTCGGTTAAAAATTGACTAATAATTAGTATAAATATATATTAATAGTAACTAATTAGATCTAATTTCCCATGAGTTTAGCATGCTTTACTAATATAATATTTAGATAATTCTTATTTAAAAATTTAAGTCTCATTTTTGACATTTTGATCCTATGGCCTCCGTGGCGCAATGGTTAGCGCGTTCGGCTGTTAACCGAAAGGTTGGTGGTTCGAGTCCACCCGGGGGCGATTTCTATTTTTACAATTAATATAATTTATTTATTTATTGAAGTATGCTAACAAAAACACTCATCAAACTGCTAAACCGGTTTCGTGGAGCACTATATTATAAATATTATTGTAATATTAAGTATTAGTTTAAGTTATGGTTAGGACTTAGTTTTTGTTTTTATAGACTTGCATTAGGTAAAACCTGTAATGATAGTTGTAAGTGATTGTAAATAAATAAATAAAACTGTAATAAAGAAAAATAAACCGCTAGGTATTATTTAACTAAATGCCTGGGCTTTACTATAATTATGTATAACCTCTAAAATGCATTTTTTCGAAAATAATTAGATACTTCCTTCACTTTTAAACTTTAAAGTAGGTTGATCGTATCTACGTAGTCTTTTAGAACTCTCGTCTACCCGTGGGAGTAGAGATGGCGAAAGGTTTTTCTATTGAGATTTGGATCCCTAAAAAGACCAGACTGTGAGAGTATTAAAAATCTTGGATACAAGTATACCTATAGTAAATATAGGTATTGATGTCTCAGGCGCTGTGGTTTAGTGAGCTTAAACGTTTAGAAGCCTAGCCTAGAAGAGTCTCTTTGGAGCAGTTGTAAACTTTAATAAGCTATATTATCGATAGCAAAAGCATTAAGTGTAAGCTTAAGCTTGGAACCAAGCGCTGGTTTTCAGATTAACCTTTTGTGTGCGTTCCCATTGAGGGACCACATCTGAATTCTAAGCTTTTAAATGCGTCAGCCTTTAGTAAAAGTTCTCAAACGATTGTAAATTCAGTCTTTCATTTGTAAAAGTAGGCGGTCAAAAGTTGCAAGCGGTCAAAGGTGATCCCTCAATCGTGGCTGACAGGCATTCATATCTCAAAACCTTGTTTAAATTTACAACTGCTAATAATGACTACTCTTAGTAAGAGATTTGTTACACTACTTTATTAAATATCAGCCTTGCCGGTTCATTATATAAAAAGAACTAGCATGCAGAAGATGGTCCCTCAATCGATCACCATAACTTCACATAAGTGGAGACCACAGTGGAATTTGGAAATTTCGTATGGCTCTAGTGTTAGTAAAAGTATTTAAACGGCTGTAAACTTAATCTCTAGTTTGTAAAAGAAGCCCTTTAAAAGTTACAACAGGTGAAAGGTGGTCCGTCAGTCGAAACGCTTCCCATAAGAAACGATCAATTTACGTAGCATTCGGCAGTCAAATAGCCCATTGCTACTGCCTATCCTTTAGTAAATGTTTTTACTAACGGTTACTTTACTAAACAATATCAAAAAAACCTACAAATTTTGCTTTAAACAATAATAAAATTCCTGCTAAGAAATCTAGCATCGGGGTGACCACACAGCAGGTTTATTTTGGGATAAATAAAAACTAATGATCTTTTAAAGGGCTTCTTTTACAAACTAGAGATTAAGTTTACAGCCGTTTAAATACTTTTACTAACACTAGAGCCATACGAAATTTCCAAATTCCACTGTGGTCTCCACTTATGTGAAGTTATGGTGATCGATTGAGGGACCATCTTCTGCATGCTAGTTCTTTTTATATAATGAACCGGCAAGGCTGATATTTAATAAAGTAGTGTAACAAATCTCTTACTAAGAGTAGTCATTAATAGAAGTAGTAAATTTAAACAAGGTTTTGAGATATGAATGCCTGTCAGCCACGATTGAGGGACCACCTTTGAACGCTTGTAACTTTTGAGTGTCTACTTTTACATATGAAAGACTGAATTTACAATCGTTTGAGAACTTTTACTAAAGGCTGACGCATTTAAAAGCTTAAAATTCAGATGTGGTCCCTCAATGGGAACGCACACAACCTTTTGACCTTTACAAACGGATTTTAAAAGATAATTGTTTGAAGAAGAGTTCTTCCTACAGCGATTGACGACTTGTGTTTCTTAATTGTTCCAGGCTCCCGTGACGATCGAGGAGGGCCACAGGAACACAGCTGGCGTCAAGCTGATGGTTTACCGCATTATTGATGTAAGACATGAATAGATATTGATAATTAGCTTTAGGCGCTAATGACTTATTGCGCACACTGATCGGTAAACGATTAGCAGGTTAAGCACTATAGAGTGCAGCTGGCCCATGGATGGGAGACCGCATAGTGGTATTCGATCTGAGCGTCTCCGTGCTTCGGAGCACACGTTAAAAGTTAGTCCTGGTTGTTACTAGGTCAAGTAGGATGCCTCTATAATAAATTATGAGCGACCTGAACAAATCCTGACACTAGGTTGACCAGTAACCACTCGATATTTTGGGATAAATAAAGATACTTTTGTATGGGAATATAGAAAAGTGTTTTATTAGGCAATTTTTTAAATTTTCTCTCCGTAAGAACCATCCTCGTACTTCAAGGAATATTATAAAAAAAGAATTAGCGAAATCGGTTAAGCTGCTTTCGAGATTCGCACAACACATTCAGCGATTCATTTTTATATTAAAAATTGTCCTCAGTGCGTGAGTCCAACTCGCTATTGACCGGCTTTTTCTTCTACAGACCGAAGAAGACGCATACGAACACCTTGGCATAGCAAGTGGAGGCGCGGCCATATTTGAAGCTAAGCATGCTTGGCGACAATTGCTTAAGAACATGGTAGACTTACTGCAACTAAGAGATTCTTTTCACGATCTTTGGGTTGCCAATAAAAACGCTACCAAGTAAGTAATGTTTAATCTATGTGTATGGCTAGATGAGCACATTAAATATTGGGTTATATAAAGCAAATTCAATGTTTTTCTTGAATGTTTCTCTAAACTTAAATACAGTTTTCATTATCGTTCAAAGCATTTCTTACAGGAGCCTTATAATATAACGCCATACTTATATCTTATCTAGTTATATACATAAAATCGTTTACGTAAAAGTATCTGTCAAAATTACTGAAGTATACGGAAGTATGTCTTGTTTCGTATAAGGTGTGTTTTTGAGCCACAATAATTTCCGATTTTCTCCTACTTCGTTACGTTAATCTACTACTGATTCTAAGCCTAGCTGGTCATACCCTGATCAGTTACTGACCCTGTTGAAAGCATTTTTTAAGACTAACGAGCTTCGTGATCTATACTGTCTAATAGCCTACAATAGATATAGGCGATTAGAAACATTCTGTAAAAATCAACGCTCATTGAAACACAAGTACACGTTTAAAATTATTTTTTCTAGAAGTAGGTACCTACTAGTAATAATTTTTGGGTGATATTATGAACTCTAAAGTACAAAGTCGAAATAGAATATTATTATGTTACAAGGTCACGAATAGCGATTGATTTCTTTGAAAATTATTATGATTGCAGTCTAAAATGATAATGACAGTGGTAATGATAATAATGGCAACGATAAAGAAGATAATGGTTAATGATTAAAAGTATGAATAAGTTTGTTAGGCAAAATCTTCAACGAATGGAACTAAAGTAATTTTGACAGATTCTGTAGGATTATTTTCCATCTGTCACCCTAGAGGGACAAATCAGAAGGACAGATGGGAATAATCCATTCTGTAGCATATCTTGTAGTTTTTTTTGTAGAATCTATCAAAGTGGATGAGATGTGGTAATTGATAGTATTTTATCGAACCATTTCCAAAATTTACTTTGGTAGATGTGGTTTGCAGAGTCGAGGGTTATGAAAGTACTCATCTATTGTGCGGTTTTTTTTCAACATTATGTTCTCGAAAAGCTCAATAACCAAGACCTAGGGTAGCTTAGAGTGTTATGATGTTAAGGTCTAATGCTCATGGGATCTAATCCTATGCAAGTGTTCTGCATTATTAAATATGGAAAAACACATTTTATTTGTGGAACTCTTTCTACTACTTCGTGGTCAGATTGTAACACACTTCTTTACTATATAGGAAAAGGAAAAAGTACTCAGTAATACCCCTGTGTAAAACTTAACAATTGAAACACCCTCGACTTTTCAACTTGTTTTAGACTAATTACCGTGTTTAGTGGACAAATGATAGGCCAAATGGTACTCGTGTGCAATCGTGCAAGACTATGGTGATGTAATTTGAATTATAAACAAGAATTAACGCGATTATGCAATAGATATTTACATTCATTATTTTGCTTGACGTTTCGATCAGCTTACAACGGCTGTCTCAAGCTGATCAGTGAGGCGATGTTATACCGAATAAAAAAGCGTGAATACCCGTTTAAAATTTGAATTATTTCATGCAACGGGAAAGCTTAAAAGTAAATATAGATGGTAAAACATTCTGCAATGTTCAATTGTCCTCTAAAGCACGGTTAGTTATTGCCGCACTAAGTAAGAAAGGTGTAACTTATTACACGATATATAGAATAAACACTTCTGTTCTTAACACGTTAGGATCAATTTGCTGCAAATTTTATCATATAGTTGTGTTTTCCTGTCTTAGCACGGCATGTATATAACGTAGAGCCAAGCACCCGATGAACTCACCCTTCCGTCTATCTAAGGACTGTACGAGAACTTTTAACTTATTTAACTGTTTAATAATTTGATAATAAACATGAACACCCAATTTAGGACCCAATTTAGGTAGTTGCTTTAGCCAATCTTCAGAAATTTAACCTTTAAACTTTTTCTTCGTTTAGCAAAAGTACATATCTTAGTGTTCTTTGAAAATGTTAAATATGCAAGAAAAGTGAAACGATGGTTCTTGCATGGTAGAATGCAATTTTCTCGCTGACTTTTCTTCTTTCTTTCTTTTATATTGTATACTTATATGTTACTAGCACCCGGCACGCGTTTGCAACGCACTTTTTCACGTAATTTATATATAAGTATAAAAAATTTTGCTAGTCTCGTCCCCCAGAATACCCTCGCAAAGTTTAATTATAATCTGATTCTATTGGTTTCGGCACGCATCGAGGACAAATGTACAAACATAGATTTTCATACAGGGCGTCCCACGGCCAATGCCACATGTAGGGAAAGTACATTATATATAAATTAAAGATAGGATTTACTGACATCAAAACAAAGTTTGGTTTTGCAAATCATGTCCGTTACCACAATAGACAAGGTTCGCTATTGACGGACACGTCAAAGAGGACTTTATCTAAACTTATATTATAAAGAGAAAGATTTGAATTTTATGTATGTTTTTTGTTAGCAACGATTAACTGAAAATCTACGTTACGATTTGATAAATTCTTTCACATTTGTAAATCAATAAATGAAGCGGGTAACATAGGCTATATTAATTTTATTATGTTAAACAAATTTTGTACCAATTTCAATACTTGTAAATTTGCAATACAGAAGACAGCAAAAGTAAATGTGCAGTATACCCAGCAATAGTAGCTAATATTCAATCATATTTTATGTAGGCGTTTGTTGTGTGACCTGGAGGCCTAGACAAGTGTTAAATATTTCTATTCTATTTAAAGAATAGATAAGAAAATATATGAGATTGACATAAGCGTTGGCGTTAGCTTATGTCAATCCAATACATTTTTTAATCTATTCTATGAATAGAATAGAAATCTTTGCCACTTGTGTAGGGCCTCAGAATGAAACTTTTGATTTTGAAGCGAAGCGAGGGCGGGCGTCTAGTATAATATAAATAGAATGCGGAAATACAAATACCAATGCAATGTTCATGCATACAAATATTTGCACTGAGCGAGAATCGAACCCGCGACCTCTGCGTGGCAGTCCGTACACAGTACCACTGAACCATAGAAATTATATTTTGTTTTATTAGTACTCTCATGTGAAGCCTGAATGTATCACTACCTCATAACAAGTTTGCACTTCTACAAAATGTAAAATCCTAAATACTTTTAGTAAAAGTATCGTAATAGGCATTCCCTACAAATTAAATCAAATGTAATCAACTAATCATGCTATACTCGCAAAAAAATGGATAGAAGTAGACAGTGTCTTGTCTGATATAATACTTTTTAAGTCTTTACTTCAGATTATCTTTCTTATGTATCTATACTATTATATAAAGCGGAAAAGCCGGATTACTACCAGTCGGATTTAAATAACTCATTTTGCCTATGATAGCTATATAGATAACTTCACGCTACTGGCGACTGAGCAGTAAGCAATAATGCTATTAAAACCGCAGCGCGAGAAGCTAGTAGGTACTTAATATTGTATTCTACATCAAACAATATTCCTAGTCTTTCAATTCTAAGTAAATACTCTTCATTTACCTAAACGCATATGCCAGTCCGATTTATTTAATTCTATACTATTAAATGATAACTTGATATATAAATTTTACTTTAAATCTGGTAAGCAGGAGACCGTAATATAGAATATTAGAGTTCATCGACAGTTTGGCTCAAAATCGTCAAAGTTCATCGGTATAGAATATGTGAATATAGAAGAGAAATATTATAGTAAATTTTTTACAGTAAATTTGCTTATAAAAAGCCGTCCAGTCCTTAAATAGCAGGAAGACTGAGAATTATGCAGCTCAGTGGGATTTAAGTTCTTAAAATAAAACCCTTTTAACAGGAAAAAGAATGGTATGTTAAGAATCGTTATCCCAAGACTCAAATCCACAATTAGCTACATAATAGAGGCACTCGAAGAGATCGCACGGGAAGATTTCTATAGATTAAAAAAGGTAATACAAACAAAACATAAAAAAATACTAGAAAAGGAAGGAATTACCGAGGAATGCATTCAATCAGAATTGAAGAGAATTTGTTGCAAAGAAATAGAGTCAGACAATGTGTGCAATGCAGATGTATGCGAGAAGCATATTTGTCCTAGTGAACCTGTAGAAAAGGAAACAATTTCTACAGACAAGATAACATGCCCAACGTGCAGTGACAACGCTTCAAGACTGTCTAAAGAAAGACAACAACGAGAATCTATTAAGGTTCTGCTCGAACAGATGACAGGAATAATGAAAGAGAATGCTCAAATTGAAAATAATTCAAATATGGGACAATTGTTACAGTCAGCTCAATCTATGATAAATTCATTGAGTCAGCTATGTGGAAAAGTTGATGACAAGAACACGTGTTGTTTTAAAATAAATGCACAAAAAGACGTAAAAATTTTAACGAATATGCCTACAATAATATTACCAAAATGTGAAGAAGAAAATTTACCAGAGAAAGAAGTATGTAGTTGCAATTCTGAAACAGAAAAACCACCTTCAGTAAAACCTCGCCGCTCTTTAACAATGTTGCCGCCTTCAGAAAAATCACGTCATTCATTAACAGTGAAACAGCGGTCACAAAATTTTGAGAAAGAAGCTTTAATTAACGGTAAAGATATTTGTGCCCAGAAATGTTATCTTCAATCATCAAAATGTGATTCATCAAAACTTTCACGCACATCAGATAAATCTTGTCGGCATTGTGCTAAATGTGGCTATCATAAAGGTGATCCAGAACCCGAGTCACAAGAACTTGTTTTAGATACATGCGAATGTAAATATTGCCGCCATCCTGAGTATCCAAAATGTAAGCATCAATATTGTAATGTAGAAGATATAAGAGAATATTTAAATCACTCATTGCTTAAAGATGATGATCGTTGTGAGTGTCAGTATTGCGCAAGAGAAGATGCATCATGTTCAAAAGCACAATCAAAGTCTCATAAGTTCAAATGTAAGCACCGCAAGTGTAATTTAATTCGCGATTCAAAGCTGTCAGTAGTCAGTAAGAAATCCCGAGAAAGCTATAATGCAGGAATCTCTTCGACTACCGGAGTTTCAGAATCAGAATGTAAAAAAAGGCATGATAAGAAATCCAGAGAAAGGTGTGATGATGAAATACATAAGATATCAAAATCTACGAAGTCTAATGCAGGAATGTCAGGATCGAGATGTAGATGTGAAAATATGGATGATAAAAAGACCGATAATAAACCAAACGACAACGCATATGCAAAGGCGAAAGATTCAAAAGAATTACTTAAATACAAAAGCACACGAAGTAACCAAACAATAAAATCAAATCTTTCAGGCAAGAGTAGTCATTGCAACTGTAAAAAAAACAAAACTAAAGTCGAACCAATACTCAGTTGTGGGCATCCGATACCGGATGATTCAAAAAAATCTGAATCAGAAAAGAGCGAATATTGCAATTGTAAAAAAGAGGTCCCACTTAAAAGTACAGCCCAACAACCACAACAACTACCCTCTGCCGCTTCAAAAGTATCATTCAAACAGCAATGTCAAATGTGTGGCAGAATTTTATCTGGGTCAGATTTGTCTTTAAAAGTAGCGCCTAATATTCCAAAGTCTGATGATGCTTCATCAATTGCTTCTCAAGCTGAATCGCTTCGAACTTCAAAGTCTTTAACTTTAACTTTAACGCCTGTCGAATCTATGGAAATGGTTGTAATTGGCAGTAAAACGCCATCAAATACTTCAATCACAACGTATCTATCAACTGAACCATCAAGTTGTTGTGAAACTTGTATAAGAAGTACCATTACTACAATAACTAGTGTTAGAACCGAAGATGGTGTAATCACTAAGAAGAAGGAGGTCATCACATGCAAACAACTTATCAAAGACTCACCGCCATTGAGTGCGTTAACAGTTAATTCTTCTGATTTTACGCTGCAATCATCGTCTTCAAAGAAAGTTTCAAAGCCCTCTAAGAAAGTTTCACGTACATGTTGCAAGGAAAAAATATATAGAGTATTTGTTAAAAATCATTCTTATGCACCCATTTTTAAATCGTGTTCACATACTAAAAATCAAACTTTGCCAAAAATATATGTTGAAAAAATGCGTCCAAATTCTTGTTCTAGTATATACACTTATTCAGAGGATATCTTTCTAAATTTTATTGATAAAGGTGCTTTTTCATCTCTGGCAAATAACAATAGTAATGAATGTACAACTTTACAAAATATGAACAACAATATGAGTAATATAGGTTTGAGTGAATCAGAAAATAAATTAATTGCTAATACTAATTCAGCACATATCATAAAATCACATTCATTGAACAATACGACACAATCATTGAAAAATATTTATATGCCTAAATGGTCGTTAAACTCTCTTTATAATAATGAAGATAATAATTCTTGTCAGTAAGTCTGTTGTATCATTATAGTAAAAGATTAATATAATAAATAAAAAACTGAATATTTAAATATAGATAATGAAAATGAGAGCTAATGAAAAAAAGCTCGAAGTTATGTTTCATAATGGAGGTAATGAAGCATTATCTGTTAAAATATAAATAATAACTTTCTAAAGGTTGTGCGTTAAAAAATATTAGCGCAAGAAAATATAATATGAAAGTTATTCTTGTATCGTTAAACAAAAATAATTTGGGTTGGTGATTCAAGTAATAATAATAATAATAAAAGTCTTAATCAAGAAGAGTTTTTGAATTGTCAGTTTTTCAAAGACAATTTTAAGAAAGCAATAATTATATTTTATTGTAAATTTAATAAGTGTAGAAGCTTAGAGAGAATTTTCACTTTACTGAAATAATATTATATACTAAAGTCTTATATGATCGAAGAGAAATATCACTTACATAAATATGGCTAACTCACCATTTATCTATGTCTGTGATGACAAATCTCAAGAGTTAGAAAAAGAAGAAAGTAAAACCTCTGAGTCTCTTGAAGACTTACTATTATCATGCAGATATTGTCAATCTAAATCTGTTAAAGAAATTCAACCTCTAAGTCTACCAAAGCCATGTACTGCTTGTTACCCAGAACAACAGGATCAAAAAGAGGGTAGTTGTTACAATTTGAATTCAGAATCAGCAAAAGAGGGTAGTTGTGCCAGTTTAAATTCACCTAAAGAATACAAAAATTTTTCAAGGCAAGGACCGTCTTCAAGAAAAGTAAATAACGAGTTTTTTACAGAAATCACAATCGTCGTACCAAAATATAAACCTAAAAAGAATACCGGGCCGTGTGAAAATGCCTGCAATGTAAAACTCAAACCAATATATTGCCCTATTTGTAAAACACCACAAAAAGTAGTGACGCCAACGAAGCAAAAGAAAGAAGTAAAGAGAAATGTTTACCATCCGCCAAATTCAGTATCTACTGATAAGTGTAAATTTTGTAAAGAGATTAAAGAGGAAAAACAAAATTCATCACAAACTTTAGAAGCAGATGTGGCAGGAGCAGCTAAACAGCAGCCATGTGTTATTTGCCCACCGGAGTCACGTTTACGCAGATACACTAATAAGTGTAAAACTTTTGATAATAAAAATTCAAAACCTCTCATACCAAAAGATTTTAGTATTTGCGGACCTTGTGGAACTGTTGAGGAGTCAGAAACATCTTCCTGCCGAAATTCTTTACCTTCAAACAGTTGCAAATCTAGTCGGTTAAACACAACCCAGACTAAAGAAAGTGGAAAGAAGAAGAGTGGAAACCTATCTATTTGTACGAGTGTAAAAGAAAAGTATAAAGTTGATAAAGAAAATAAGACTGCATTAGTAAGTAGTTTCGAAAAAATTTCTAAGAAAATAGTTAAGGTAAACCGGTATATAGATAAAGATGGTACGGTAAAAGAAGAAAAAGAAACTATAAATATAAAAAGTTCTAATTATGACCCTTCAAAAATATCAATAACTTCTGATGAAAGTGCTGAGATTGATGTGAAAGCAATTACAAATACAAAGTCATTGAGTATGACTTCTAAACCTTTGAATTCGTGTAAAAGTACATGTACAAATACTCCAATAACTAAAGGTAAAAATAAATCAGTACAGTATGATATAAATTAGGGAAACAAAGTCAGTAAATCCCAAACTCAGTAAATTTTATTCGAGTCATCTATTCTGATGAATAAAACAAAAATATACCCTGTATGTACATTACCATCGCAAAACCATATTGATAGCGTTAAACGAAATTAAGTTATTTTGAGACAAGCAATTTTAATTTAAGGGTTTCGTTACTATCGAAGTTTATAACGCTCTTTGTAATAATTACAACTACATTTTAACTAATTTTACTTTCAACCATGTAAATGCTAAGAAATCTGTTTTTATATATTAACCTCAGACGGTTAATTAGAAGTATCATACTGTTTAATTTAAATAAAATGTATAATTTACAAACACAGCATGTTTTATTGTTTAAACTTTTAAATAATAGACTTGGTAGATGCGTTCTAATATTTGCCGCAAATAAATTTCTCTGTCGCTAGCACCATTACACTAACTTTAAAACAAAATGGTGTATTTTGTCACAGGCACACTAAACTGAGCCTATCTCACCAACACAAATTACTCACGCTAATAAAAAACAAAAGACATCGTCATGTACCTTGGTGAGAGAAGAATACGTACGAAGGTTGTCTAGGTTAATGGTTATAAATTTAGTAAAGATACTGAAAATGACAAAACTAAAATCACTCTATGTTATTTGTATTAAGCTAATAAGATATTCTTGAAGCCATAGATTCATTTCATCATCATGGTATTATTATTTTCAATAGTCATAGGTTACCAGTGTTTCTTTAAAATTTTCTTGCGGGTCTTTTAAAGGGGAGCTTGAAAATGCATCACAAAAAGCATAGTGAGGAGCACCACGATAGAAGTTTGTCACGATGGCAATTATTGTGATGTTGTCCACTAACTTAGTCCTCTACTCTAACCATGAGGCTTAAAGTAGGCTATTGAGCCTTAGTCTTTTTGAAGGAATGATATTTTGGTCAACTGCCGACGTCAAGAAGGTAATGTTTCCCGAGCGTATGTATATATGTGCGTAAGTATGTATCTATATATGTATATGTCTATTTCTTTCGCATGCTCTACCTATAGCCTAAATGGCTTAATGCATTTTATCTTAAGAGGTGTCATCAGATTCTTATTAATTGTGGGAGTGACCACACACACGATATATAATATTGGAAACTAACGTCAGCACAAAAAAAAGGGTTTCTTTCTTTTCATTTTCTTTTAGGCAGTCGGGCTTTTTGTTTTTCAATAATATATTTTGCTTGTTCATAATAGCAACTGATATGGTGACTATCATAGAATCCATTGACTGCTTACCATATATACAAAAAAACATACAAACCGAGTTGAGAACCTCATCCTTTTTGAAGTCGGTTAAAAAGTCAAACTACCCAAACGTTTACTTATCAATACCCATAATTAGCAAATCGTCCTACTATTGAAATGTCTACATAGTGAAACGTTGAATTAACAAAAGCCATCTTTCAGTTTTCACCATTATTTAATTTTTGCAAATAAATTTGTGATTTGGTTATTTAAGAATTTCAGACAGTTTTATAATTAACTATGTATTTGTAAAATACATGCATAATTATAATACCTAAAGCTGTCAATTTTAAACATCGTTATTATGTTGCAAAAAACATATTATTAGGGGCCACAATGCTAGCAGTTTATAATAGTTTTTTGAATGGTGACTACCACTTCTGGATCTTACTGACTACTTTAAAAAATACTTATCATCAGTCTTATTTTAGTTAAAGTACCTTTGTCCGAATTCAGAGAGCGTCACTGGTAATTCTATAGAAACAGTTCACCACACTTAATTTTAACTCCATTACAGTGCTTTTACTGCTCAAATATAGATATGGTTGCACCTTGATCACAATGATGT
Organism: Parascotia fuliginaria; assembly: GCA_963082885.1. Taxonomy (NCBI): domain Eukaryota; kingdom Metazoa; phylum Arthropoda; class Insecta; order Lepidoptera; family Erebidae; genus Parascotia; species Parascotia fuliginaria. The sequence continues at coordinate 5,996,680 of OY720198.1, read as the reverse complement.
TGATGAAGATATTGAGGGTGTTAAAGTAAAAGTTCTCTCTTAGGAGAGAACTTCAGGCCATGAGGCCTGAAGTTCTCTCCTAAGAGAGAACTTTTAATTAGAATGTAATTAAAAAAACGAATATTTACGATACGAAACAGAATACGAAAGGGTGAGTTCAATTAAAATAGTAGAAAAGTCAAAATATCAACAAAAGGTTTGTATTTACAGAAAGAAAAATTGCCTTCAAAGGTTAATCATACCGAAAATTATCTTGGCAATAATATACATACAGAGTGAATTAGAAGAATTAGAAAGAGAAGAAACTTTCAGGTTGAAAATATTTAAAAAGGCATTGATAAGGAGAACACAGATGAAGTTACAAGAAAGTAAGGATAAGGAAAAAGCCAAGAGGCAGGTCGAGGAAGATTTGTTAGAGCCACACATAATAAAATCAGATGAAGTCAATCCTGATGTTGAAAAGCCTGATGCAGAGGTAAAAGTTAAGCCCGGTGATATTACTGCCGATGAAATGCCTGTCTGTCGTATCTGTCTTGGTGCATCTGCAAATATTTTGGACAAAGATAGAGATCAAGAACTATACATGTGCCCTATTTGTAGTTCTGCTGTAAGAACTGCAAAAGCTCAACAGCTCGAAGTTAGAGAAAATAAAGAACGATTGAAATGTTTATTGGATCATGTGAATGAAGTTATAAAATTGTCGCAGAACAATAATTGTACTGAACCTGATGATAAAGAAGAAATTTTTAGTTATATGACTGTAACGGATAAAGTTGAACTTACTCCATATTCTCGTAAGTGCACTTGTCCTCAAGAGTTGACGGAACTATTTCTTGGAAACGTAAAAGGTGCTTCCGAGGAGATAAGAAATACTTTTTTCAAGTCTCATAGATCGGAGGAAGGAAAAAGCCGTACCGGTGAAACTGGTCAATCCTCATTACGGCCTTCAAATTCTGCAATGGTCTGTAAATCACATGAATCATTGTTTTCCACAGGCGATTTTCTTAAAACCTGTCGATCGCATCGTATATTAACTTTTGAAAACGATACATGTGAGTGTGACGATTTATCTAAAATCAAAACTCAGAAATCTGAAATAGATAGTGTTAATTGTCCATGTTCATCAAAAAATACTGCGGAAATTGGTGAGGCATCTATGGAAATTCCTGAGAGTCATAATAATTGTTGTCGTTACTGTCAGAAAGATATGCCAAGTTCACGTGCCGCTTCTGAACGAATTATATGCCGTAAATCTTCACAACATCATACTGATTTGCCTAAAAGTGTACTAACGTTTTCTATAAAATCGTCGGACTTTACTGATAATTATACCATTGCTTATAGACATAAGCGACCTTGTTCAAAAGAAGGAAAATGTGGATCTTGCGGTATCAGTATAGCCAATTCATCTAGCAGTTATTTCACTAGAGATTCTTCAACTTGTCTTACTCCAGTACCTCGAAAGAATAAGTCTAGCGTACCGTGTACGCGTGATGGTAAACCAGGGCCATGTGGTTTATGTGAGACAATTGAGACTACCGATTACATCTCCAAACCATGTATACGACAAGAAAAGCCTGATTCAAATAGCCCAAGCTGTTCTGCTTGTAAAGAAGATCCAAATAAACAAGAAGCTAAACCAGAGCCATTTGAGCCCCCTGAGCCAAATAATTCATATCACAGTAAAATGTCTAACTATATGGCTTTAGTCACTCAACAGTATTCACCATTTATGGCACATAACATTTCTAATATATCATCGTTTAGCTCTCTAGTTCATCGAACGCTAGTTACAGCATTTAAAGAAGTCAAATCTAAATCATATGGTTTCGTAGACATAACAGATACCAGTAGTTCATCTAATATTAACCCAATTCCAAATCACTCTGCAACTTGCGTAGCTAACGTACTTAAACAATATATAGCAGCTGAAGAGGAATATAATACCATTTACTGCAAATCTAAAGCCATAAATAGAACTAATAAAACACGTAATCATTCTCATATATATATGACATTAATACCTGAGCCAAATACACCATTTATTTATAATATACATGAAGCAGTTTGTTCTGAGTGTGAATCAGATGATGAATCTGATACAAATGAAAAAAATACAAGATCATGTTCTAATGAGTTAAAAACCAGTACTTGTATAGTTGATTCTACAATGGCACTATATTCATTTAAAATATTAGCGCCTAATCATCAAACAGCGCTTGAACCATTTACTCGAGAAGGAGAGCCAGGCCCATTTGATATTAGCGTTAGCTTTACTTCTAAAGATCCTGATTTTGTAAAGGAGCCTTTTACACGAGAAGGCAAACCAGGCCCTATCAGTTTCTGCTCAATGGGTGTTATGTCTAAAGAACTTCATGACGTAACGCAAGAGGCATTCACAAGAGAAGGAAAACCAGGCCCATTTGGTATAAATGCAAGCTTCACTAATGATCCTCATTTAGGAAAGGTGCCTTTTACACGAGAAGGAAAACCAGACCCCATCAGTGTCTGCTCAATGGGTTTTATATCTAAAGAGCCTCATGTAGCGCAAGAGGCATTTACAAGCAAAGAAAAGTCAGGCCCATTTGATATAAGTGCAAGATTTTCTAAAGATTTTCATTTAGAAAAGGAGCCTTTTACACGAGAAGGAAAACCAGGACCTTTTGGCATCTGCACAACATCTATTATATCTAAAGTAACTTATTCCATACCAGAGCTTTTTACGCGAGAAGGAAAGCCAGGACCATGTGGTATTTACAAAATAAACTTTACGCCTAAAGACTCTTCATCGACTCTAAAACCGTTTACACGAGATGGAAAACCAGCTCCCTTCGATCTTTGCTCAACTTCTATTACATCCAAAGTACCTCACACAACACAGAAGGCATTTACAAGAGAAGGAAAGCCAGGGCCCTTTGATATCTGTCTAACACCTGCTTCGTCTAGAACATCTAAAATGGAGAATGCATATGCACGAGAAAGAACACAGGGGCTTATAGACATCTGTGCATTATGCAATACACTTAATTTATATTCTTCAACCAAAGAACCTTATACACGAGAAGGAAAACCAGGGCACTTTGGTATTTCTGCAACGACCAAAGGTCATGGAACAAAACACAAAATGTACAGTGATATTGGTACACTTAGAGACTCGTGTAGTTATATGAGTAGTCGATCATCATTCATGTCGTCACCGCACAGAACTCAATCAGTGCTCACTGTAAATTATGTAGTCTGTCAATCAAATGATGTAGAAACGGACAAACCAGCTTTATCCAGACCACCTAATTGTATATGTGGCTCACCTAATAATTATACCGCACTTCTACCAGACATACAAGCTAAGATTGCCAAAGCATCAGTGGTTTATATGTCAAAGACACATAGCCAAAACAATGACATGGGCATTGCGATTTCGAAAGCATCTGCTCCCTATTTAAAGAAATTAACTTCTGGCCAAGATGAAGCGTTTGTAAGTCAACAAAGTTTGCCACAGAAACTACAGACTCCATCTTCTATTGGTAACACTACGTTACCAAGATGGATTGCACCATGCTCTGGCTCACCTCAAGATATTTGTGCGCCTTACTTTAAAGCTGTGAGTTCAACATCAGCACCTGCAGTACATGCCCAACCTGAAAAATATGAAAAACCCACTGGGAAACTATGTAAAAAATGCCTTGAAAAACAATATGAAAAACCTGTTTCCCATAAGCCATGCTGTGAAACGTCTCCCCTGTATAAGCCGGCAGCTGAAACGTGTTACACAAAACCGAAACCAGATAAAACTGACAAGGAATTTAAGCCTGCACATGTAATTCCTTCTCTTTGTTCTCTTTGTTTGAAGAAGAATACGAAAGCTGTAAAACCTGCGGCACCAACGAAATCCCCATGCTCATCCATGAAATCTGTGGCCCATGATGGATCTTGTTCCAGCTGTACCTCTACCGAATTAAAGTCTGATTTAGGCTATTTTGAGACTGAATTCAAAGAAATAACAAAAGTTTCTAGATATAAGAATCCTGATGGTATTATCATAGATGAAAAACAAATAATAACTATTAAAACTGAAAAAAAATATCCCCGAAAACCAGCTGATGAAACAAATATTGGGACATGTATCAGTTGTTCCCAAGAATATGGTATCAGTAACATGCTACAAGATGTAGATAAAAAAAGAAGTTACGAATGTCAAATTAACGAAGACAAAAAAGTAGATAAATATAAAAGTAACCCTGATTGTACTACTAGAATGGACTGTGAAAATAACTTTAAGCCAAATAAGCCAGAATCTAAAACCTGCTGTGAAGATAGTACTATGCCAAAGTCTAGAAAGAGTAGTGAAACATGTCATAAAACAGATAAACCACAATCAAAGACCTGCTGTAAAGATGCGCCAAATAAAGACGTATTCGGTACATGGGCAGCTGGGCCAGATATTGAACTCACAATTACTAGAGTTTCAACACCAAAAACAGATTCTTGCATGTCCACTCATATATCATGCGGTACCGGGTCTGATAAAAAAGAACAGAAAGATACCGATCAAGATTGTGAATGTAGTGATGATCCCTTGAAACCTAAAACTTGTAAAAATACTGATAAAAAATCAAAACAGGACTGCAAATGTGACTATATGACTTTCCTCGCGCTGAAGCAGGCGCCATTGATAACACCTAATATGCCTTTATCAAAATTGCTACCTAATCTGCCTTGCATCACAGACAATGATCAGAAACCACGTAGGCTGCAAAGGTTTTGTTCTCTGAACAATGATTCACAACAGAATTTCAAAAAAAAAGAAACAGATTTAAAAGAATGTGTCTGTAAGAAAGGAGCACCGTGGAAATTTATTACCCCATTACATGGTTTTACAAATAAATTGAAAAGCTCATACTACGATTCAATGCCGACCTGTCCTATACATAATCGATCAAAAAAGACTCTTCCAGTTCATAATAACAGGGTTGAAGCTACGGGCGGCGGTCTAAAATGTCCTTGTCCTGAAGAATCGCCTCCAAAAAAAAAACACTCAAAACGTGCTTACAGAACAAAAGATACAGACAGGAATTTAATATGTCCTTGCTCGGAAGACTCTCCGCCAAAGAAGAAAGAACCAATATGCGCTAACAGATTAGAAGACACAGACAGCGGTCCAAAGTGTTCATGTCCGGAGGATTCCTCTCCCAAGAAGCGAGCCTTATCACATGCTAACAGATTGAAAGGTACAGCCAGCAATTCAAAGTGTCCCTGTCCAGCCGACTTACCTCCAAAGAAAAAAGAACTAGTATGTACTAACAGATTAGAAGACACAAACAGTGGTACGAAGTGTCCCTGCCCGGAGGACTCCATTTCAAAGAAAGATTTCAAATTTTCAAAAAAAATTAACGACTTACAATGTGGTAAGAGACTGAAAGATACAGTCAGCGGCTCAAAGCGGCTCAAAGCTTTGAGAAAAACCGCTTGTAGCTGCCCGAAATATTCTTCCATTAGTATTACTGTTAAGCGAAATGACCAATATGGTAGTAGCATGCATACCTGTGAAGGACAACTAAAGCCAAAAGTAGATGACAAATTGAGTTCAGTTGCAGTTTATAAAACTGATGAAACCGCACAACAATTAGAGCCAAAGAAATCTTTAAGATCATGTTTGTCTAAAAAGAGCTGTTCAAACACTTGTTCTGGAGAAGTAGTTTCTCCAGTAAAGTCGAAACACTCCCAAACTGCAGCAAGTGTAGTAGCAACGGTGAATGTGTGTAGTTCCACCACAGATTTATTTTCTTCTCGCTTAAAATTAATAACCCCTTCTGCGAGATCCTTGTGGAAAGTTGGTTCAAACACAAAAAAGAATAAAGAATGCCACCCTAATTGCCCAATAAAACTATTGAGGAAAGCAGCTAAGACTCGTTGCTGTGATACAGAAGAGGACGAAGATATTGTAGTTAAAGGAAGTATGATAGATACTTTAAGAAAAATATTATTATATAAGTCGCTTCGTCGCGATAAACCAGAAGCTCAAAACACTGCGTCCGCGTCTGCACCATTTACACATTCTTGTACCCTTGGGCTCTTTCAACAGCAAGAATGTGATCAATCATGTGCATCACATACTGCTGCTGCTCAAGAAACTGACGAAGATTCAAGCGAGCATGATTATTGCTGTACTAATTATGTAACAATTTCAGAGTCACCATCCAACAAGAGTGTTGGAGTAGATTTAAATACGTCATCACGTTGTCTATCGAGAAACCAATCAAACCCAAGTAAGGTGGACACACAAACATTCTGCGATAATACTCTAAAATGTATAAGTAGCGATGTAAGCTGTTTACAACGATATGGACTGGAACCAAATTTGAATAAACAAAATTATTGTTCAAAAACTCCTTCAACTTCACCAAAATGTAGTAGATTTGATTGCAAGTCAGCGAAGAGAGGAAAGATTGAACATATTTTTTTGGATGACGAAAATAAAGATTGTTTTAATCGCTCCGATTGTCACATATCTGTTTGCGGCAACAGTCGCTATTCGAAAATTTGAAAGCATCCAATATAAAAATGTGGTTACACTACAAGGAACAACTTATAGTATTTGTCTGGATGAAATGCTTACGCCTTGTATGTGCTAAAATATTACGAGACACGGTCAGAGGCTCATTGTAAAGAAATCCGATCAATACTGCTGTCTGAAAAATATGTTGCACATCCAGATTTCGAAATCTGGATGTGCAACATATTTTTCAGACCCATCCCGTGTATGTTTCGTGTATAACAAACTTTTAGAATACGATAGCAATCATAACTGTATATCATAAATTTTATCTCTAAAATATATTCTAGAAAACGGTGAAAATTCGAAACGAGAGTCTTAAAAATCAACACAACTGTTGTTGTTGATACTGTTATAGTTTTACTTAACCTTTTAATGAAGCTTAGTATTTAATTAGTACAGCAAATACTCGACAGAACGATTAAATTCTAAATATAGACTGATTCATAATAATTCGATTGGTTTAATCATTTCAATTTTAAATCGCTTTGAAATTAAATAAATTGTTGTGATCACCAGATTTGTCCATCTATCCTTAGCGAATTAATTTTACATCCAATAATAGAAGTCGAAGTCGTAAATCAAAATTAAGCCAACACGACCAAGCAAAATTGCATCAACAAGTGAATAAAACAAAGATTTCAATAATTGTCACGTCATAAACTTAACATTAACAGAAACACGTTGTGTTATGTGAAAAGTGATGGCAGCGACATAATAATAACAGGACAGAAACACAAATAGATAGAGCAGATATAAACAATCTATCAAAAGCATCAAAACAAGAACACATACACATGGCTTGTGATAGAAACAGTGTACTGGTTTCAGCAAATACCCACTCCATAGATTGTTCATACCAATTTGATTGTCAGTCAGTACGATCATTATATAAGTGTAGTTTTCGATTTCCTCAAAGTGTTTAATAATAAATAACCTGAAATATTTCAAAAATAAAAACATTGTATCATACTTACTTTTTTTTTTATTTAAGCTCCTTATTTTACTTTTGCATTACAACTTATCTTTCAATTTTTTATTATTGTTTTCCTTTACCTTATGTCAGTAATTTTAACGAAATCAGTTATTTTTGTTCTAAAAATATCTGATGTGGTTTAGATAGACCACAATCCTTTTTTTTTATTTGCCTCCTACTCTCATGGCTAGTTACATTTGCACACTAATAATAATAATAATAATAATATATAGTTTAATTCGGAAAAACATCCATAGTGTGTTAGTAACAATGCACTTAATAACTATGTTAGTAGATGTAAAATTTATGTTTTTGATCTTCCCGTGATGACCCTCACCCAATGAGCCTGTACTGGGCAGTCATAGCGGGATGCTATCATTTTTAGAATGCTGTTATTGCTACCCCGCAGTCTCTGGAACAGTGACGCCACTCTCTTGCGAATGATTGCGTGAAAACCGTCCACTCTCGCATTCGCAAACATTTGTGACGCACTGTTACGCCACGGTAGCCCTAACAGCACTCTAAAAGCATTATTATATTGAACGCGCAAGGCGTTGTAGGCTCGTTGCGTATATCCAACCCACAGGTTGCTCGTGTAAAAGGATTGGCAGTAGGCCCTAAAGAGGGTTATTTTGACTTTCTCCGTGCAACGAGCAAACCTGCGGGCAAGCATACTGCCCCTATCCGCCAACGCCCTGCGCTCTCGTTCAATATCTAAGTCATCCTTTAGGTCGTCTGAGATCAGATGACCTAGATATCTAAAGCTCCGTACTACCTTAAGTGCCATTCCATTTAGTGTGATCGGAGGCACTTCACTAGGCACTTTAGAGCCAGCCTTAAAAATAAGCACTTCACTTTTTTGTGAGTTATACAGTAGTCCATGTCGGGAGGCATACTGTTCGCACATTGCTACGAGCTTTCTGAGCGCACTGACCGAGGGGGCCAGCAGAACCATGTCATCTGCATAACTAATGTTATTTACACAAACTCCATCAATATAACATCCAACATGAGCTCTGCTGAGTCCCTCGATCAGTTCGTTTATATATAAATTAAAAAGACCCGTAGAGGTAAGCCCACCCTGTCTCACTCCACAATTAAGTTTATACTCGTCAGACAAGGTGTTCCCCCATCTCACCCTATTGCCTTGATGCTGATACCAAAATTTTAAAATATCTATATACTCCGCCGGCATACCTGTCTCCTCCAGCTTATTCCACAAGACATCATACACCACTGTGTCAAATGCTCTTGACAGATCGAGGAAACAGGCATACACGGGGGTCTTTCTATCTGTGTAGTACTTGACAGTATGCTTGAGACATAGAATGGCACTCTCGGTAGATAGTCCTGCTCTGAAACCAAATTGCGAGTCATGTATGATTAAGTAATGCACGACTGAAAATTTCAAATAATTTGATTGTCAAATGTGGTATAGGCTCTTTTCATTCCTTTCTTTTCATTTTTCTTTTACCACACAGTATGTTACGAAATGAACTTCGTAACCAATCTGATTTTGTACTTTCAGTGGCATAAAGTACGGAATTATATACCTTCTTATCATTATCCCAGAGTTGAAAATTGCAAACCACACTTTTCATTTTAGATCATTCTTCCTTCCGTGTCGTATGCAGTCGCTAAACTCCAGGCCAGAATCCAGAGCGTGCCGTCTAGACGTTATGTAAAACTAAATAAACTAATTAACTAAATTAAATAAACTAAACTAAAGAAACTAAATAGTTAGAATTGATCGAATGCGTGGCATTGGGAGCAGATAATTAGTTGTACGTAAAACAACAAGTGTGATCGATTTGCTTTTGTTTTGTCTGTGGGTGCGTCTGCGCAAGTTACAAATTTGTAGTTTAGGGTTGGCACCTTTTACTTTTCTTTAAATGTTTATTTATAAAACAAAATCGCAGCTTTCTTCTGTTTCTCTGCTACTTAACTTCCTTTAAATTGCGCAACCGATTTTGATACAGTTTTTGCTTATGTTTATTCCCGGAGATTTATACGCTGTGATGGATCGCTTGTTACACAGAATCTGATTACGCAAACCAAGGCAAAAATACTAACAGAACTGCTAAAAATAGAAGAGGTCATGATAGGTTTGCTCCCAGGGCTCCGTACTTTAAGCTCTACCTACATATAGGATCTGAGAAAGAGATTCTAATAATCATGCTATTTGGTGTCTCAAGTACCCAAAAAGCTGATACTTTATTAAGTTTTCTGTAAGATAATTCAGTAGGATTATTAAATAATAATATGCAGCATTTTAAACGAAATTTGAGAATAAAATATTTGTTATTTTTGTAACCCATCCGTTTGTCGGCATTCTACCATGTCTCTTACCTGTAAGCTTTCTATTTCTGCCAGCCCATAATGGCATGTGTCCGTAGTACGGCGACCTGACGTCACAGGGCATTCCTTTGTACTTGCCAAGGTATAATTTTATACAGTCTGTGCGGTGTGACCGAATACTATTTAGATCAAAAGGATCTTTGTTTTATTTGGAATGTATCTTGTTAATACTACTGGCGTACGCACTAGAACTAATATAAATATCGATGGAAGTTTTACATGTACGACTTTTGGAATAGGTTCATTATAAATTTAAGAGTGAGGCTCGTGTCAGTGGAACTAATGCAAATCCTACGACTTCTTTCGATCTGAGCCACATCCTTTGCCTCCTTATACGACATGACATCAGAACTGTTTAATTTGGCTTATATAGTTTATTTGTGGTGCTCTCCTGATAGGTAAGGTAAAAAAAGATTGAAAAATGTTAGGAATATGTAAGATTGCCGAAATTTACGTTTAATAATATTAATAAATTGCTATAATATAATTTCTCATTCTTTCTCGTTTTAAACATTTTGAAAAATTAAGTTGTTTCTTCCTTTTTTGTTTATCTTTATTGCATGTCCATGAATATGTTTTTGGTTTCTTCATCTTCAAAGTACTGCTTCGAATAGTCTCATGATGATTATTTTCTAATTTTCAAAAAAAACCCTTAGTTACCATTGTTTCCTGCAAACTTAAAAAATTCAGTGTTTTATGGAAAGTTCAAAATAACAGTTTTATTTTGCAACTGCCTTATCATTGAAACGTTTAGATGTGACGTTACATTCACTGTCTAACATTAAAAGCTGTACCATCCAAAAAAACAGTAACTACACCACGACAAAAACGAAAAAATACATTCTAAGGCTAACACATGTCATACTATAATAATATTTATTTATTTACATAAAACTTAATGCACTTAACGTACAATGGCGGACTTAATGCCAAGGGCATTCTCTACCAGTCAACCAAGTTAATGCAGAGACAAGCGAAGTAGGTGCAATGAAGTTATATAATATATTATGATATGAAAAAAAAAGGTTTAAATCAAATAATAAATAGTATAATAATATCACAACCACTACACACAACGCCATCTAGACTCAAACTAAGACGCCCATGGGAATGCATGAGCATCGATTATGCTTGGCGGATTAGCAATTTTTTAGACTTTTCCAATTCAAGTTTCGTCACGATCGTAGGATCATTCCGCTTAGAACTATAGTCTAGATCCATTTTGGTTCCAGTGAGAACTTTTTTCTCCAAGAACTAAATATGGAGATATTGGTTATATTGGGAACTAAACTGACGGACTCATAAACTGCATCAAAGTTCAGGATTACTTTGAAATGATTTTTTTTAATAAGTATGCAAACTTTTTAGATTAAATTATATAAATATGGAGAGACTGGCTCTTAATCTATTTAAAAATAGAACTACAGTTAAACAAATGTATATAGCCGGGAAAAGAAAATTTACTCGTTGTATCAGATTTGCGTGGTATTTAAAGCAAAGTTTTAAATTTATTCGCATTGATTTATTATTTTTTTGTCAATTGAATTATTGTTACCAGCAGAATTGTTGGGTTAGTTTTTTAACTCAAGAGTTTTTGAACCATAATAATAATATGGATACTTCGTCCGAACAAGCGGCTCAAATTGTAGCACTGGTGCGGGAGGGCTTGGATCAACGAACGATTGGTAGAAATTTAAATTTAAACCAGTCTACGGTTTCTAGAATATACAGAAGGTTTGTGGTCACCTAAATTGGACAGAAGAGCAATGGGCCTCCGTATTGTTCACGGACGAGTGTAGGATATGTTTATATGGTGCAGATGGTCGCAGAAGAGTCTATCGTCGACGTGGGGAGCGATATCCTCAAAGTTGCATTGAGGAGCGTGTTCCTTTTGGAGGCGGTTCGTGTATGGTCTGGGGTGGCATATCGATGAACGGACAAACAGAACTTGTGTTCATAACGGTAATAACGGGTTTGACTGCACATCGCTACATAACAGAGATCTTAGAAGATCACGTGGTGCTTTACATGAGATTCATAGTCGAAAATATTACTTTAATGCAGGATAATGCTCGGCCGCACGCTGCTGCACAAGTTCGGCAATATTGCAAAGAGGTTGAGATACGTACAATGAATTGACCAGCACGCAGCCCGGATCTTAATCCCATTGAGAATATTTGGGACAATTTAAAAAGAGCTGTATATGCGAGAAATCCTGTGCCCACGACAGTGGCAGCACTAAGAACAGCACTTTCAGAAGAATGGGACAATATTCCGCAAGATCTTTTAATAACCCTAATAAAATCTATGCGGAACCGATTAGAATCCGTAATAAGGGCACGTGGAGGTAATACAATACACCTTATTAAAACATTAATAAACCCTTGCATAAAGTTTGTGTCTATTGTTAAAACCATTTTTTTTATTAAACCAATATTCCTTAAATTTCTGTTTTTTTTTTTCAAAATAGTCTTAAGGTCCTTTCCAGTACACAAACTTAAACTTAAGGATATGACCCTACGCTGTTTTAAAGTTCACGAACCAATCTAGAGGTTTCAATTTTAATCTGTATAGAAAGTTTGCATACTTGGTTAAAATATTTATTTCAAAGTCGTCTATTACTTTGATGCAGTTTATGAGTCCGTCAGTGTATATTAAGTACCTACCTACCTGGATTCATTAATGGTTCTAGCGAGAATTTTTCTTCATATTACTTAATTATAGTTAGAGTACCAACATCTCCATATTTGGTTCTAAAGAGAAAAATTTCTCGTTGAAACCAAAATGGATCTAGACTATGTTTCTAACTGGAATGATACCGATCATCGATGCGTTCCTTCACCCCCTATGCTAAGTATAGGTGTAGGTAAGTCACTTTGGTACTTGCCCGATTTCGAACCCACGACCTCGTGTATACTAGGCGACTTAATCACTGTGCCAATATTATTAAACTAGAATAATAGGTGACAAAATACATAAAGCGTGACTGGCCTAGTATAAGCAATGCGCCCAATGTTGTAACAGACAAACATTTGTAACAATTCTATTATTACTAATCACTAATTGTATGGACTTGGTCATGACTTGGTTATATGGTTTAAGATAATAAACAGTCATTACTGTAACCTATATTTTACTTTTAAAAAGGATTGCCTTGTCACGGGACACTTTACAAAAGCCCAATTAACCGACATAAAGTGCACCTAGATTTTGAACAAAATATTGGATCACTACAAAAGTTCACTCTTTGCCGGACCACGGGGAATTCTATTTTTCATTGTACGGTTAACCGGACCATGGCAACAGCGGTGTAAAGGTTAGTCGGTCGGGAAAAATATTATCATCCGTGACCGGACTACGGAAGATAGTATTGAAGTAGGTTTTTTTCCACATTCACACAGCGCTATCTAGCACCAAATTAAGCAATTATATTTGCTTGTATTATGGGTACTAAACAACTGATAAACTAGATAAATTCCTTTTTTGATAGATAAATTACACCCAGACACAGAACAAACAATCATGCTCATCACACAAAGGTTTGTCCTGGGTGGGAATCGAACCCACGACCTCCGGCTTAGCAGTCAGGTTCACTAACCACTAGACCAACAGGCCAGTCTTAATTTCAATATTTTAATGTTATAAGTGCCACTCATAAAGTTTATGAAAGTATTTTATTTATTGTTGACATTTTCATTACTATAATTTATCTAACAACATTCCTAGTTAGCAAAAATTTAATTAAGATGAGATTTTAAATTAACTTACCTATATTAGAACGGAACAATCATGCAAGGAGTCAAAATATTACATTTATCAATATTATACACGGGCAGTATCAATGCACTCGTCTAACTGAAAGAAAGAGAGAATAAAAAAAGGAAAAGATTTATTTTTGTACACCAAACGAAACACACTTAAATTATTACAAAGAAAAATAAAACTAAAATCAGAAAATAATGTACAAAAAAAAAAATAAAAAAAAAAAAATAATGCTCACTGGCAACACCAGATGTTTATGTACGAATTAACAAAAAGTCAGTTTGTCAGTGAGCAGATTACATTATAAACTTTAAATGAAAAAAAAAAATTGCGAAAATTGCGATCATGTTTAGAAACTGAGTCGTTTCCCTTTATTTCCTTAGGCATTACTGCTTGGCACTGCTATCTTATCAAACTATTAACCTCTGGCACAGCAGTCGCATGGGTTTGTTCTGTACACTACGCTACCGAGACAGTCAAAAGTCTGCCTCTGTTTTCATCTGTTTCATCCCTTTGCACGACTTATGCCCAAAAAGAATAACGTTCAGAAATACAAATGTCCAAAGGCATGCCCAACTGATAAAAATATCCAACCATAAAAATGTCCAATGATAATATCGTCAAAATATAAAAATTACTAGAATTAATACAGTCCAACTATAAAAATATCCAGTAATAAAACTGACCTAACTCAAAAATGACCGGTAATAATATAGCCCAACCCTAAAAATGTCGAATGATAAATATAGCCAATGATAAAATTGTCCAAAAAAACAAATGTACAAACACAAGTCCAATGATAAAATTGACCAATCATACAAAAGTCCAATGATAAACTTGTCCCAGCTAAAAATATACTTACTAACTATGGCTAAAACCACGGCACCCAAAAATTTCAATACGTTCATGAGTTCATGACTTTAATTGTAAATCTATACCATTATATAAAGCACAAGAGTTTGTTTGTTTGTGTGAATGTGCTAATCTCTGGAACTAACAGTCGGATTTAAATAATTCTTTTTGCATATGATAGCCCAGTTCTCGAGGGAGGTTTAAGGCTATGTAACATCACGCTACTGGCAACGGAAGCAGAGCAGTTAGCAAAGACGCGGATGATACCGCGCCGCGGCAAGCTAGTACATTATAAAAAATTATGAATGCAAAAAATTAACTGTCATAAATTTAAAGAATAACTATTTACTTTACCCGGTCCAAACCAACTGAAAATGTCTTTGAGCTGTGAGAAACGGTCAAGGGTATTAGCTAAATAAACTGACAAAACTGTGAGACAGAGTTAATATAATAAACAAAGTAGATTACAATTGGACATTTTTATGCCTGAACATTATTAGAGTTGGTCGTGTATCTGGTTGGTTATAACTACAGTTTGACATTTTTATGACTGGACGTTATTATAGTTGGTCATTTATCTAGTCGTGTATACCTATAGTTTGACATTATTTTGGCTTGACGTTATTATAGCTGGTCATAAAAGTTGTCGATTGTTTCTATAGTTGGACATTTTTATAGCTGGTCGAATTACAGATTATACTATTTTTCAGTGATAGACGTTTTTCTTTTTAGACATAAGTCGTGCAAAGGGTTTCATCGCTATCTTCTTTGAAACTTCGCATTGTATTTTGATACTGCTTTTGCGATCGTGTTTAGAAAATTTCTTTTGTAAGGTTTGCTGATATAGGTAGATAAAACATGCATATTTAAGTAATGAAAAATCCAGAGTTTTTAAAATGTGTAATCATGTCGTATAAAATATATTATTAAAAAACAAAAAGCCTAGTCTAAAAACAAACTGAAAAAAAAATAAACACATTTTTACCCCATGTCACTCCCAAAATTGATACGAATCTAATGACACCTATAGGTTAAAAGCCATTATGCCATTTAGGCTCTACGGCGTGAAAAACATTACCCTCCTTGACTGCGGCAGTCAGGCAAATACTAGTGTCCTCGAATTTTTTTAATTTGTTTTTTTAAGGATTAAAAATAAGTGGTATGTTCATAGTGTTGGTGTACAACGCGTAAATACCTGACCAATACTTATCAAGAGACAACAATCGTATTGCGTACTTGATTATTGCGTTTGGTCTCTAGGCACTTTGTTAAGGCTAGGCTCGCACTAAATTATTATATATTATTATGGTGAAAGTAAAACTGAGACGATCTCTCATCACTTGTGTGTAGGTGTATTGGTAACGGATAACTGTAGTTCCTTTTGCAATAATTAGTATACAAGCTGCACGGCTTCGCCTGCGCGTAAAATGAGTTTTGTGTCCATCTGGAACCAGATCGATGTTCTGGACAAAATATAGCCTATGTCCATCTCCGGCACCAAATCTACCTACATAATTTGTATCAAAATCTGTTCAGCCAAACATACACACAAACTTTCACACTTATAATATTAGTAGGATTGCTAACGAAGAAAAGATTTAACTAAGCTAATCACTTAAATTGTAGGTAACTGTATAAAATACTAAATAAATACAAAACAACAAAATTTACATATTTTTATTTAATTAATAGATTAATTATTCATTACACTCGTGACATGTCCTCAGACGTCGTAGACTTTGCTGGCATTCATCATCATCACATTTAGCTGGAAGATGGCCACAGCTGGACATAGGCCGCTCTCAATTTTCACGAGCTTGATATAAATTAATAATAATTCATACGATATACCCCTTAACACGAAACTCGATTGCCATCACGAATTGACCTAGCTCTGAACCCGCACAGTGTCGTATTACAACATCTATTCTGCTTCATTACTCATATTATTTTGCGTTTAATCACCATTAGACTGCTTCAGTGGTTTGGTGGTGTGGTACTGTGCACGGATGCCACGCAAAGGTCTCGGGTTCGATAGCCAGGTCGGGTAAAGTGATATTGAGATGTTCTGTGGAAAACTCTTAAAATTAGCCCAGAGTCTGGAATCGTGCTCGATAAATGGGAACAGGTTCGCCCTCTGTTACATGGGACCTACAATAAAAAAATGGCGGAAAGTGGGTGGTTTACACTTCTGCCTACCACATCGGGATAAAAGGCGTGAAGCTATATATGTATGTAATCACCATTATAGAAAGAAAGAAAAATGATTTATTTTGATATAAACACACGACACATAAAAACAAATAGTTATCGAAACAAAAATTAAATTAAATAGAACAGTGCACACAGAAAACAAAATAGGGAATAACATTTACTTGCTTCATGTGTAGGCTCAAAAAGGACAGCATGTGTCAGGCAAAATGCCTGACGCTGATTTTCAACTAAGCCCATAAGTGACCCATAACCGCCAAAACAATCCACATTAAAATAATAGGAAAACATGATCTTCACACACAACATACAGTAACATTAACAAAATAACTAAACCATGCTATTTATATAATAAAAAAGTTACTTTATCAAACTTTATGACATACACCAACAAAAAATACAATACAGACACACACATAACACATACTCGTGCTAAGCTAATCAGTTATCTATGAAATGAAATGAAATGCATTTATTTGTTCAAATGTGGATACATATTGGTGTAATTATTATCTATATATATTCTATATATCTATATATATATTACTATTATCGAGTGTTTAAGAGACGGTGAGTATTGATATCGAGGTCAGATACTAGATGGATCAACGTTTGAGTTGAAAGACGTTTACTGTTGGATAAAGCACTAACTAAAGTAAAGAAATGCAGGTCCAAATACCCTCTCGGTCTTCTTCCTTTTTCTTCCTCATCCCCTTCTCCGTGGTCGATAATGGCTTGGTTGTGTTTTCTAAGAATTATTTTTGCAATGCTTGTAGAACATAGCCAACTATGTTACGGTTATCACTTACCATCAGGGGGCCTACAGCAGTATTATTTTAATCTTAATGTGTTTTGTCTTTTTCTTTTGTACCATTAAAAACAAGGATAGAAACTAAGCTTATAATCAGATTGGTATAAAGGTTGTGGTAGGGCCTCAGGTGCGCCGTATGCTTGTTTGCCACCAAAGTTTTAAGAGAGGTTTTGTGATAATAGACTTGCTGTAACAGTATCACATGCTCATGGTTATTTGAGTGGGATAATTTTCTAACATTTTGTCATTTGGTTCACTGTTTGCACTAATGATGTATAAATGTATAAAGCGGAAGAGTTTTGTTGAACACAATAACTCTGGAACTACTAATCAGATTTGAATAATTATTGTTGCGTTTGATAGCCCAGTTCTTGAGGAAGGTTATAGGCTATGTAACATCACGCTACGAGCGACGAGAGCGCAGCAGTAATCAAATATGTGACTTAGTTTGAGTGGAACCACGCCGTAGAAAGCTAGTAAATATAATCCTAACACTTATATACCTATAGACGTTTAAAAATACAATATAGTGTTGCTGATATAGTTACTAACGTTGTTTCCTCGTGGCCAAACTATTTCGCCAAACTAATTTGGCTATGAGGAATTCTATTTCCTTGTGGCCAAACTCGAGGGATCGTAGAGTAGTCCTCTAGTAGCAAGTGCTTTTCGATCCCCTGGGGTATGAAAAATCAGTGGATCAATAGTACTAGGCTAGCAGAAGGGTGTAGGAGGTTTGCATGATCGAAATACAATAATGTTTAAATGTGCTCGTACAAGCTACGTACCATATATCGTTTGGTAAGAGCGCGGCAGACCCAATTACCTACGCTCTGACTCTTCCTTATTCTTCCCTTTCCTTCCCTTTCACGATTAGCATCGGCTAGGTAGTGATTTTTGCATTGTTTCTGTATTATTAATTCTACTAATATTATAAATGCGAAAGTTTATGTGTGAGTGTGTGTATGTTCGTTACCACTCAGCGCTTAAACTGTTAAGCCAATTTCGATGAAAATTGGTATGTTAGATTCAGTGCTACTTTTTATTCCAAAAATCAGTTTAATTCCCGAGGGATGCAAAACATATTTTACGCGCGAAAATTCAAGTATTTATTTTGTAAATTCCTTGCATCAGCTAAACTTATGAAACAACTTTATATTAGCAATAGCGTTGTGTAGTTATATTATTGCCTTACCACCTAGTAAGTTCCATACCTATCACATTTCGTGTAACTCTATACAATCTGCGACGCGTTTATAAAGTCGTCAACATCTTAGTTTAATTAAAGGAGACGGGTGCGCTCGAGTGTGACACGTTAAGATAAGGAATGTTGATAAGGTTTGAATTTGGATGGATTACCACCGTGAAGTGTTTCTTTTTATTTGCCTGTGTAAACGAGGAAGTGGGTGTTTATGTGACCATTAAAAGAAAGGTTTAATGTAGGTATAACATTCTTCTTAATATCTAACCTTTTTTTGCAACTATCTTTGGTTTTTCCGACTTTCTTTTGTTTTCCCGGTTTGCTTTTGTTTTCCCGATTATAAAGATAATAATAAAAAGTGTTAAACAAAAGTGTTTGCCCGATTTTCTTTTGTTTATGTTTTGCAATGTTTGTATTTTTTTTGTATTTGTAATTAAAAATAAAAGGTTGTGACAGTGGTAATTTTTGCTGTTCTAACAACTTTCAACTTTAATAGTAAGTAGGGAAATTCAATTACCGGTGTTACTACTCTTAGTAAGATTAGTAGTAACACGGAAATAAAATAGATTTTGTTTGCAATAAAAATGTGGTTTATACATGAGTTCAACAATAAAACTTTCAACACGTTTTGTCATGCAAATATCAAATAGAAATTATAATTGTTATAAACTTTTTTAGATATTATTTAATTAATTAAATGTCACATTCAGGTAGGTCTCATTAAATAAAAATTAATCTGAAAATTAATCATTGTTTAAATATTCATGTCACATTCAATTATTATAATACCTATACTAGTTTGCCGCGGCGTGGTTTCACCCGCGTCTTTGCTGATTGCTCTGCTCCCGTCGCCAGTAGCGTGAAGATTTATAGCCTATAACCTTCCTGGAGACCTAGGCTATAATACTCAAAAACATTTTATCAATCCGACTGGTAGTTCCAGAGATTAGCGCGTTCAAACAAACAAACAAACAAACAAACTTTTCCGCTGTATATAATAGTATACATTGTCTAATAATTCAACTAATTA
This sequence comes from Parascotia fuliginaria, assembly GCA_963082885.1. NCBI lineage: Eukaryota > Metazoa > Arthropoda > Insecta > Lepidoptera > Erebidae > Parascotia > Parascotia fuliginaria. Next base: position 5,976,929 of record OY720198.1, on the reverse strand, counting down.
TATTAATTATTAATGAATTTATTTACACTATAGAAACATTCTTTTATTAGCCATCCAAAGCCAATTATTACATTCGAGTAGCTTTTGACATAATCACGTAGATTGACAATCGCAGTGGCTGGAATCTTATCACAGGGTAGTAGCTGTCTTATATTTAATTGTTTTTAACCGACTTTAAAAAAAGGAGGAGGTTTCTTAATTCGACCGTATATATTGTTTTTAGCGTCATCTCATGACATGGTTAGTCTGTCATCATTTCAAAAAAATCCGGCCGAGTGCGAGTCGGAGTAACGCACAAAAGGTTTCGTAGACCATTATCTGTAAAAAACGATTAAAAAGAAAACATGTTTGTTGTATGGAAGATCCCTTAAATATTTTTTTTTTTCTGTTTTTTAGTATTAATTAGCTAAGTTGTGGGTATTATTGAGCATATTATTAAACTAGATACATTCTCGGTACATTTGTGGATCTTATAAATATTTACTCTAAATAGAAATCAAACCCATGACATAGCAGTATAGTGGTAGCCAGGAGGCCAATATAACCGCTAGACTAATAAATAGATAATAATATGTAAGTGCACGCAGTATTGTATTAGTGACAAGATCACTATAACTAAACTAAACTACATTTTAATAATGTAGCGGACATTAATAATAATAATAATAATAATAATATTCTACCACATTCACACAGCGCCATCTAGTCCCAAATTAAGCAATTATATTTGCTTGTGTTATGGGTACTAAACAACTGATATACTACTTATATACATTTTTTTTTTGTAAATACATACATATTATAGATAAATTACACCCAGACACAGAACAAACAATCATGCTCATCACACAAAGGTTTGTCCTGGGTGGGAATCGAACCCACGACCTCCGGCTTAGCAGTCAGGGTCACTAACCACTAGACCAACAGGCCAGTCAATAATAATAAAATGTAGTTTATAATTATTATAATAATAAACCTGAACTACCGTTTAAACATTGTAACATTATCGCAGTTGATTTAACACGCTTGCGTGTTTGTCCCGGCGCATCTCAAAAACTCATGTGTCGTTTTACATCATGTCAAATTCAAATCAGTCTATTTGGGTTACGTATTATAATCCACTGCTAAGTCAGTTGACCAGGTTAGTTATCAATTGTAGTTTTCATCGAAATCGGTTCAGCCGTTTAGGCGCTGAGTGTAACAAACATACACACATACACACAAACTTTTATATTTATAATGTTAGTAGGATTGTGTAACCCAGGTATGTAGGTACTCATATTTTTCAAACATTATTCTGCGTTACATTACATCTCTGGCTACACTTTTGGGAGGATGGTGTCATGTTTATTTGTTTGACAGAATTTTAACAGTGTATCTGTGTTTTGGCGCTCTGTGGTAGATTGTTTCATTTTTAGAGTTACGTACCTTAATAAGAAAAACGGTAAGAATTTACTATGTAGTTCGTCGACCTCTAATACTTACATAAGCCTTAAATTCCTTTGAAGTTGCATAAATCTCATACATTTTCCTATTTGCCATCATACCATGTTGTCAATTTGACGCCACTGACAGATCGGAATGATTTTTAAGCAATTATATAAAAGTAGATTCCCTCAAAGTGGTTTCAACCGCGTCTTTGCTTACTGCTCTGCTACCGTCGCCAGTAGCGTGATGGTACATAGCCTATAACCTTCCTTAAGAACTGAGCTATCATACTCAAAAAGAATTATTCAAATCTTACTGGTAATTTCAGAGATTATCGCGTTCAAACAAAGAAACTCTTCCGCTTTCTATAATAAAATAGATATTACAAATTAATACGGAATTGGCGGTGCAAAATTAAATCACGCTTGCCTTCTGTTTATGACACCTCTGTGCTTAACACTTAAGTGTGGGTATGGGGTTGAAACGACCCAGTTGGCAGAAGTATGGGGTAAATGTCATTACTTGGGCTGGTACTTCGTTTTAACACGAGAAGTTTTAGTACATATTTATTGCATATTTATACCGACGCAGTGGTGATTTTTAAGTATGACCGGTTTTTAACTTGAATTGGGTACTTTAAATTGTTTTTTTTTTGTTCATTGTTACAATCAAATGTGTACACATCCAGAGGCCCTAGACAAGTGGCATAGAATATTTATATTCTATTCATAGATAACATTAAAAAATGTATGGGATTGATATAAGCTAACGACAATATTGGCGTGATGGCTTCAGCATACATCAATCCCATACATTTTTAAATATATTCTATTAGCATTTATGCCACTGGTGTAGGCCCTCAGGGATTTTTGGACTAGATTTTTTTAAAACGAGCCATATGTAGGTATTACATTTTTATATAATTTGTAGAAATTTAATGGCGATCTTTTTCATATTAGCAATAAATTGTGTGGCAAACGACTCGGAATAGAACAAGTATACCTAAGTAACTGCATGTCGCTCATAGATTTCTGCAATGCCAGGGACTCAGTAACACCGCTGCCTACCGTAATAATAATGGTCTCTTTAAACCTCGTTTGAAGAAGGACTTAATCCATACTAATAATATAAAATGTGAAAGTAACTCTGTTTGTCTGTCGGTCTGTCTGTTACGCTTTCATGCCTAAATCACCAAACCGATTTTAATAAAATTTCGTATATGGATAGAATACACTTTAGAGAACACCATAGGCTATATTTTATCGCGAGAAAATGGCTTGAAGGGGTTGAAATACGGGATGAAAGTTTGCATGGAAAATGCGATATAATCGACATTCACGACAGTTAGTTATTATATATACGAGTATTTCATAGCGTTTGGGAAATAGATTGATAAGTAGAATATTCTTTATTGTACACTAATTACATGTTTACAATGATAATAGATGAGATAGTACACAGAAGATAGTAAGAAGTTGTACAAAGGGCGGTTTTATCGTTAAAAGCGATCTCATCCAGACAACATTTTACACTAAACATTGCGGTAATTACTAATATACAAAAAAAATGTCTAAAATATTAAAAATTAAACAGATTGCCTATCCCATTAATATTATAAATGTGAAAGTTTGTATGTATGTGTGTGTGTCTAAACTCAGCGCCTAAACGGCTTAACCGATTTCGATGAAAATTGGTATGTAAATTCGGTGTCGGAGACGGACATGGGGTACTTTTTATCCCGAAAATCGATCTGGTTCCCGAGGGATACAACCAAACATATTTTACGCGTAGGCGAAGCCGGGGGGCGCAGAGCTAATAAACCTTAAATTTGGCACTTGAAAACCGACTTATCACAAAACGAAAGCCGTTAATACGCAACTACAAGCATAAGATTACAAACTCGTCTGTCTCAGAATCTACGACCTCAAAATGTAGGTTAAGTTGAAATTTTTTGAAGTAATAATAATAAATATTGTGGGAATAAGGTACGGAGTGCCAAGAATTCTTGAGTCGTGCGATTTTGATTGTGGATGTAAATTACGGAGAGTAATGTTAACGTTTAAGAATTGAATATTCGACAGTATAGTGAGAAATTAAGAAAAATAAACATATTAGGTGGGGGAAAAAGTCTTTTCGCATTATAGTATGTATGAACTTGTAATAAAATCTCTTTGGCTATACTATTTGTATCTGGCTGGTTTTAATATCATTAAAAGTTTAAATTTTGAAGAAGATAATGCCTAATTTAAATTAGGAAAATGAATGATTTTCATTTGATTTTCTTACCGTCAAGATGAGTGAATCTAATGAAGAAATTTGTTACATTTTAAAATTTTATTACAAAAAACGTAAAAATGCAACGCAAGACGCGGCAATAATTTGTGATTCTTATGGACCTAGTGCAGAGCTTAACGTTCATAAGTGTTAATTCAATTAACCCAAATTAATAAATGTATTCGACTTTGACTTTGATTTTATGGCAGAATTCGTTGTTTTAATGATTTGATTTAGATAGATCAGAAAAGCTTTGCATTTAACTATTTTTCTTATCTTTTTCTATTTACGTTTTTTGTGTGATAATAAAATTATTTATAATTATTTTCTTTTAGGCGGATAATATAAGCAGCTTACTACTTACAACCCTGCTAAACTATACATACCTACAAGAAAAATATACTTACATTTCATTTAACAAAAGACAACATATTCTTCGATTTAAAAGAAAGACGTCCACTGCTAGACATAGACCTCCCCCAATTTTTGTCACCTTGGCCAGTCGTTAGCCGCCCTCATCCATCGGTTGCTCGCCACCATTATAAGGTCGTCGGTCCATCTTAACATAAGTATATAACTGACCAGCTTTCCACGGCGTGATTTCACCTGCGTCTTTGCTTACAGCTCTGCTCCCGTCGCCAGTAGCGTGATGTTAAATAGCCTATAATCTTCCTCAGGAACTGGGCTATCATACGCAAAAAGAATTAATCAAATCCGACTGGTAGTTCTAGAGATTGGCGGGTTCAAACAAACGAACTCTTCCACTTTATATAAAAACTAATGTAGACTAACTTTCGTCCAGACATCTTTTCATCTGCCGTCAATATTGAAATAAAATTATCAGTTAAAAAGGCCAGTGATTAAGTAATTACTAAGTACTAATTACGGGTCGGTAGGAAAATGACTAGAACGCAGAATGTCCACTTATGATAAACGACAACATCTCAGAATGCACACAGATCGATTTGTAAAATGCCGAGGTCGTTATAAGCCTTACTCGCAAAATGACTACATCGCGAAAGTACTATTTTACTTGCATGTCGTCAAAAGCCTTACTCGCAAAATGACTACATCGCGAAAGTACTATTTTACTTGCATGTCGTCAAAAGCCTTACTAGCAAAATGACTACATCGCGAAAATGCCATGATTAATGTATTTGCATATACATACTTTAAAAACTTTATGAAAAAACTGTGCATGAATACGTCGATGATGATGAAGGTGACGGTGATATGATGCCATCTTTTAAATCAGTAAGAGATACGTTACACAGGGAGCAGAAAAAGTTTTTGAACGTAAATAGAACACAATATTCAAGATCTGCAGATGTGGAAATTCCAAATATTATTAGTGAAAACTTTCTTGTCGCCGAATACAATTTAGACTCTGAGAGAAAGGTATTTTTATTTCTAATAATCCTCAGGCAGTGTTCTTTGGTGATGGCATATTTAAGCAGGTACCTGCTCCTTATGTCCAACTGTTCACAATACATTTAGATGTGGCGAGCGATGAGCATAATACAAATATTATTCCTATAATCTACGCGCTATTGCCAAATAAGACTCAGAACGCATATACCGCCTTATATATATATATATATATACGTGATATATATACGTGATGTGATGGGGGTGAACATCAATAGATACAAATGTGATTTCGAAATTGTACAAATAAATGCCTTCAAAGATGTATTCCCTGCTGGGAGTGTAACTGGATGTTTTTTCCATTTCTCTCAGGCGGTCTGGAAAAAAGCAGATGAATTGGGGCTGGCTAGTACCAAAAAAGGAAGAAGCATTGTGAGACTGGTATGTAATTTACCACTGCTATTATCGTCCTTTATAATAAATGGCATAGTAGACTATGCAGGCAATTGCGCTGGTATGCATTCATTTATGGATTATTTTATAAAGCTATGGCTCAAAAATACAACACTAATGTCATGTTGTAATGAGAGGCACCGCACTAATAATGCCTTAGAAGCTTGGCATCGTCGTCTTGGAGTGCGAATTAATCGAGATTCCACATTAATAATTTTTTTATACAAACTCAAAAGAGAGTCGAGATTCCAGGATATCAAATTAAAAGGGTTGATGTTTAAATCACCAAACAGGAAAAAAACAGATATACTTTTTGACAGACAATACCGGCGAGAGCTAAGTAATCTTCAAAATGAGATAATAACTACGCTCGACTTTCTTATTAATATTTCACAGCTCAAATATAATTTATATACAAACTAAATAAATTATACATTATCTAGGTAATTTATTTTGGATATTGCTTAAGTCAGCCTTTTTTGTTTTAGCTATGATTTCATAGTAAATAAGTAAGTGTTGTGTTTTTTCTAGAATTATAAGGTCATATATTAACGCTGAATCTCATTAAACTTTTCTTATCTTTTCTTCGTCTTTCTTTTTAAACCCATTTTTCTCGTGGCCAAATTCAATTTCCTTTTGGCCAAACTTGTTTTAAAATAGGCAAAGTGAGTACAGTTAATACATAGATTGAACACTCAAGGACTGACTAAAAATTTTATCGTGGAAGTTGTTTTAAATATGTGTGTAATAAATGGTGTCACTGCTTTATTTCCAAGCGGGGTAGGCATAGAAACTCGCTTAGCGGACACCAACATTTCACCATGGCGATGCGCTCACCATCTATCACGTTGGGCAAAATAATTAGCTTTAATGGGATGTAGTCATTTTGCGTCTAAGGTGTTCTTAGACGTAGACAATAAGAGACGATGAAATTATACGATTTAGTCGTTTTGCGTGTGAAGACATTTTGCGATTACGGCATTTTGAAATTAAGACTTAAGGCGATATTGACATTCTGCGATGTCGTCGTTTATCACAAGTGGACATTTTGCGTTCTAGTCATTTTCCTACCGACCCCTAATTACCTTGACACGTATGTCACAGTTGAACAAGATACGGTTGTGAAACTTAATAAATAACGTCTGGAAAGCTTCTTGACGCGTCACGCGAATATTATGAGTTTGTGTGGTGGAATATATAGGTTGTAGCGTTTTCAAATCATAGATTTCTACTTTGAAAATTTAATTTCGGCTAGTTTAAGTCGAGAAACGCAACGATTCATAATCATAATATGACAACTAGCGCCCTGGTGGCCAATGTTACAACTAAATTTAGTTCTAATATTGACCGTAGGGGCGCTAGTTAATACTTAACTGTCAAATTTAGTTCTCAGTATCGCCACTTGTAGCGCTAGTTATTTTGTTAAATTCACACATTGCTTTCAATTAGTAGTATACATTTTACATCTTCCATCTTACACCACAACCTGAATGCCAGCGTCAGGTGCTAATAAGTCAGGCTGTAACTGAATAACTGGATGATGCGCGATCATCCGTAAAGTGACGCGAACCGGTACGCAAACCCGACCAGTGTTGAGTGAAGTCAAATGAGAGTTTATTCAATAAAATTGTGTATTTTGGGGAGTTTTCGGCTTCAGAATTAAAATTTAGGTCTATCCTGAAATATTGTAATTATTGTATGTATTTTATATTTATAATTAAATTAATTAATTGATTGAGTATAAAATAAAGTTGTTTTTTGCCGATGTCTGTTTCGTAGTTCTCCTAAAGTACCTAACGGATTTTGATTTTACTAGCGTTCAGAGAATTTGTTTTGGAAGTATTTTATATATATTTGTATAGAAAAGTCGGCAATGTTTAAGATTTGTAATATCATAATAATCCTTCGTCCAAAGTCACGGCAAATCTTTAGTATTCGATGAAAAGAAGGATTTGTCACTAAAAAATTAACAATGCCTCTTAATATTTGTATAAAGAATATTAAAATATTCTTCTAAAGAGGCTTCGCTCGCGCGTAAAATATGTTTTGTTGTATCCCTCGGGAATCAGACCGATTTCCGAGATAAAAGTAGCCTATGTCCGTCTCCGGCACCAAATCTATCTACGTACCAATTTTCATCGAAATCAGTTCAGCCGATTAGGCGCTGAGTGGTAACAAACACACACAAACTTTCGCATTTATAATAGTAATATTAAATAGGATAATACACATTATCTATTATTTAAAATGTCAGTAAATAACACAAACTTGAATTCAAAAACATTAAATAAGTATAGCCTTTTTATAATTACGCATTTTCGCCAATTAGTTCGCTTTTCCTACTAATTGGTGCTTTTGACGTCCTTAACAATTTAACATAAACTGACTTCTATTAAATTCTGTTGCTTGGATGAACATCAAAAATTAAATTTTATTTGTTAACGATTCTCAAAGACATTCATTTGCGTAGCTTACTGATTTCCTTAAAAAGGCTTTTGCGACATTGTAAAACTACATCTAAAATTTTAAAAATGTCTTATCAAAGATTTTTAATAACTTGAAATTGCCCTAATTGTTGGTAAATCTAGGTAGCGAAAATTGTATGTAAGTAAAAACTAAATTGAAATTCTTAACTTAAACCTACTTTTTACTTCTTTCAGAAATAATTGTGTAAGTTTCACGTGTGTATCTGTTTGTCTGTGGCATCATAGCTTGTATACAGAAGAACTAATTTAGATTTAGTTCTTTGTTTGAAAGGTGACTTGATCGAAAATTTTCTTATAGATCATGAACATTTTCCTAGTCAATAAATTGATGTGGGTTCTCAAAAATATGACTTAATATTATTTTAGACTAGCTGACCCGACGAACTGTACTTTATTTTTCTAAAATAAAATAATTTTTCTAAAATAAACGAAGCCTAACTTACTCCTTATTACATCAGCTACCTGCCAATTAAAGTCGGTGTTAAAATTAATCGGTCCAGCCATTTCAGAGATTAGCCGGTACAAACAGACAGACAGACAAAAATTGTAAAAAATGTTATTTTGGTGTATGTACCGTATATATATTCATATACATGTAGTAAAAAACAGTTATTTCAACATTACAAACAGACACTCCAATTTTATTATATGTATAGATATAGAATATTCTGTAATATATAATGTTTTTTTATAGGTATCTCGAACATATATAGAGCAAAGTTTATCTAACTTTGTCTTGTAACACTGAAAGAATTTGGTCATTCCTTATTCCGGTATTACCATACGAAAAATCATACAAAATTTAAAAAAAAAGTATGATATTTGACTTTAGAGTTTGTGTGCAGTAAAGATTTTTCTATTTAGTTTAAATGCTAGATTTCTAACATTTCATACATGACGTGCTACCCCATAAACTTGGAATCAAAGTACGGTGCGTCACGGGTCAATGACCTCAGGGGTATCCCACCCCTACACGGCTAGACGCTGGTTTATTTATAAAACTAGATCGATTCACACGGGGTGGATTTGCTTCTATATGTCCGCTTATTTTATGAAAGTTTAAAATTTGGGTGAATGTTGAGAAGGACTACTCACGCTTATTCAGCTCTATTCAGCTTATGCTCCTAAAAAACAATGATTTTGTATGAAAACGCGTACTTATCCGTTCAGCTTTCCGCATGCGTACACGTCTCTATACAAAATCGTTGTTTTATATGACCATAAGGTCGAAATGGTCCAGTGGATAAGGCACCCGCTTCGTAAACACGAACCCACTACGGGTTCAAATCCGGGCAAGTACCAATGTGATTTTTCAAATCATATGTACTTTCTAAGTTTATCTTGAACATTTCTGACTGACGGTGAAGGAAAACATCGTGAGGAAACCTGGACTTAAAAAGTCTGAAATTGCCAATCCGCCTTGAGCAAGCGTGGTGATTAATGCTCATACCTTCTCTAGAGAGGAGGCCTTTGCCCTGCAGTGGGATAGTAAAACAGGCTGGTATTATTATTATTATATGCTAAATAGAGCTGAATAAGTGTGAGTAGTAGTAAAGCAGCAAGAATAAGCGGGACTGCTTGAGTATGCTCAAATATCGTAACTATAGTAACAGCTCCCGTACCCGCACAACACACAGGAAGATTTAATTAACGCTGCTGACAGTGCAGTAGCCGTAGCTAAGGTTAGAAGCTTTTGGGTGATGCAATAACAAGATTTGCTTTCGACACGAAAAGAAGAACAATAGCTGCATCATTAGACATGGCTAAGTCCTCTAAGCATTGTAGAACAATGCTAAGACAAGCAAAATATATTATACTTGCCTTCCTCTACATCTTTGGTTACTGCTCCGCTCCCGTCGTCAATAGCGTGATGTTATAACCTTCCTCAAGAACTGGGCTATCAAATGCAAAAACAATTATTCAAATCTGACTGGTAGTTCCTGAAATAAGCGCGTTGTTTTATTAGTACAGATAGAGGTCCAATTTCGCAAGCAACAGACCGATGCAAATAGCTATGTTCATGCACACAAATATTTGCACTAAGCGGGAATTATTAATTTTTATTTTTTTCATTATTATATCAAACTAGCTGCGGCCTGCGGCTTCGCCCGCGCGAAAAATGGTATAATGTTTAATTAATGTAACTCGAGAACCAGACCGATTTTCAAGATAAAATGTCACATTTTTGTATATACCAATTTTCATCAAAATGGATTCAGCCGTTTAGGCGATGAGTGGGAAATTTACCCTCACTTATACCCTACATGAGAAAGCCTAACCATACACAGTTTCAGTCTTCGGATTAATATTTAGATTTTTTAATAACTAGAGCCAAGGAATAAACTCAAACCTATGCGTAGCAGTTCGTAGAATTTCGTTCAATTCCAATAAATAGCAAAACTTCATCTTAACTTTGTAATAATAAATAGTAACTTATTAAATTACAATTATTTAAATAATTTTACTACAAAATATTTTCTTAATATCTTTTAAATCAATAAGCAATAATATTATGCATTTAAAGTTCGTTACTGTGTGTTAATAAGGCATCTTTCTCTCTCCTACTATACCGACTATGCTGTGCCCGACAGGGTCCATGATTGTTACATAATTAAGATTTATTTACCATCTGTTAATACATTGTGGAGGCAATAAACGATTTAGTATTGAGTATAGACAATATAACTGAACCACACTAGGTAGTCAGCACTTTACATAATATTTTTTTTAATTCAAATAATAATATTACATATTTTTTTACATAAAGGTTTAATCCAACATGTAGGGACAAGAGTGGGTGACGTTTCGGACACAAAATGTTCGGACACTTTGACCCAATCGACAAATTATTTTTTTTTTAAATGTTTTTACTGACGTTTCGGACACTAATAAAATATCCTGTTTTGTACGGTTAGACAAAAACATCCAGCGATACCTTAATGTTGAAATCCTTTTCTTCCGCCTAATATATTTTAAAGCATGCGACATATTTTATACAGGTAAAAAAATGTAAAAAAAATTTAAAAAGATTTTTATGCACATTTTATTTAAACCTTTTTTTCTGGCTGTACTAAGCAGCTACTATGAATAGGCAGTGTCTGCAACGACAGAGAAAATAAAATAAAATTTAAAAGTGTCAATTCGGCCACTGTGTCCGAACATATTGTGTCCGAAACGTCAGCGACCCAGGGACAATAATTATGAGTATTACCTGAACTAAGATAAACCTGTATTTCAGGTGTGAACAATGCATATTTTTCTAAACAATATTTTCAAATGCTTATTACTTAAAATCAATATTCTAAAGTTTCGACTGGCCTGCTGGCTCATTGGTTAGTGACTCTCACTGCTAAGCTGGAGGTCGTGGGTTCGATTCCTACCCAGGACAAACCTTTGTGTGATGAGCATGATTGTTTGTTCTGTATCTGGGTGTAATTTATCTATAATATGTATGTATTTACAAAAAGAATGTATATAAGTACTGTAGTATATCAGTTGTTTAGTACCCATAACACAAGTAAATATAATTGCTTAATTTGGGACTAGATGGCGCTGTGTAAATGTGGTAGAATATATATATTATAAATTATAAAGTGAATAAATATAACTTACATAAACATAATTTACCTATAGTGATGTTTTCGTATACATAAATAAAACTAAACGAAGTATTCTTTTCACTAAGCAAATTCCAATGTATTTCAATACCTAGGTACTAAAACAAGGTAAAACAATATGCATAAACATCTGAACACAAATGATTTTGGCCCAAGACTGAGAAAATTATGTCAATTCAATAAACAGTAAAAATATTTTAGTAATGCTTCAACGTAAAGTGTAGAAATCGGCTTTCTTTTTCGTTTTAGGAGATACGAGTAAAATTACTGTAGATTTTGGTTTCAGCACGAATAGACTGAATTGACCAAATATAGAAAATAGCTCATAAAATATCGGCGTAATTTATTTATTAGTTTCATACTGTTGCGTTTCGAAACTTTCTGTTTCTTTGTCCTTCAAGATAGGTAAAATAATGGTTATGTTTTTACCCTTTGTTTTTGTAATAAATAGAACAAGTCCCGTTCATAGTTAACGATAAACCCTAATTAGAGGAAAGAAAGAAAGAAAATACATTTATTTGACACAGACAAAAAGACGCTAAATTACGTGTACCGTATGCTGTTTTGATAAATGGTATTACATATAGTATTGTTGTTTTCTGTTGGGTACAGGTAATATTTAGGTCAAGCTATTTGAATAGATATGAAACACAAATAAAATACACACGAATCAGAATATTATAATAAGTCTATGTAATAAATAAACAAAAACGTCAGATAAGCTCCGGTCCGCACGTATCGCCAGCCCCGCTGCCCTAAGTTCTTCGTCGCTAGCAGACCATGAGTGTTACGTACTAATTTGTCAAGCTATAATAGCCGATGTGCACAATTTATATCAGAGTACTATACATTATCATATCAAACAAAAATAATAGCAGAATGCTGTTGTATAAAATATTCTAAGATTATTTTTACCTAAGGGTCTCAGCACTTCAATGTATTCATTTGTATCTGAGCCATAATGGTACCTACATAAAATCAGTGTGGCGGCCATGACAAATTTTATTTTGATACTGTTTTCTGTTTTTCTTCATAATTTGATTGTGAGATTTTGTGTGCATTGTCTTTATAGTTTTTTTTAGATAAGTAGACCTTTAGAAAAAAAATGTCTGAATGGTAATAACAGTCTCATCACATTTGTTGAGTAGTTTAGAAGACGGTCCACGCTGTGCAGTTACCCTAAATCGTCAAAACTAATCGCTAATATACGCTGTTCCTTATCTCATTTATAAATGCAATAAGTTTCGCGATACATTCAGGAAATTGAGTTGCTCAAACTCACGATAAATTTGATAGAGTTTGTTTTATTATAAGGGTGTTGTCGTATTTACCCTTTAATTTATTTATTGATTTATAGGTTTACTGGTCCATAGAGGTCTGAATTAGATACGTTGTTCTTTTTAATTTTATAAAAATCTACTATCTTTCCGCAGCGCAGTTATACCTGCATCTTTGCTTACTGCTCTGCTCCCGTCGCCAGTAGCGTGATGTGACATAGTCTATAGCCATCCTCGAGAACTGGGCTATCATACTCAAAAAGTATTATTCAAATCCGACTGGTAATTTATGAGATTAGCGCGTTTAAACAAATAAACAAATTCTTTCGCTTTATATAATAGTATAGAATAAGTACCTATATTATTTAATCTATGAGTCATATTTAAATGACATATAAATAAAGACACAGCTGTTAGATTTTTAGATGACTTTTAAGGCGAGCTTTTCCCACAAACGCCCAAAAACAGGTTCTTAGTTTTCTGTTTTATTCCTAAACGAGATGGAATAAAAATCTGAAAATCATATATATCATTATTAATTCTTTAATCTATAAATTTCGGTAATTCAATACGCAATTTCTGCAATTTGGCTCGATCGATTTTAGTCCCAAAGATAAGTCTAAACTAATTTTCAAACCCATTTCATTCAGTGTATATTATTTTTGTGTAATGAAACTTATATCAAATGAATTGTCGTTGAAAATGTGAGGGTTTTCGGTAACCAATTTTTATCCTTGCTGAGGCTGCCGCGCTCCTCGTTCAGTCCCGCTGGGACTGCGTCAGAGGTCGGACCTGTGTCAATTTTTTTGTTATCCAGAAAATGCGCGTAAAAAAAAAAATAGATTTACAAAGGCTAAACAAATAATAGTAATAGAATAGGTAAATAAGTATATTTTAACATTATGTTTCTGTTATGAATTTATTTTTATTATAAAAACTAATATTATTTAAAAATGAATTGTATTTTGAGTAAACTGACGTTTCATTGGTGTCACAATATAGAAATGTTGCAGTAAGTAATTACATGTAATTATGACGTCACGTTTGGACTTTGTATTACAAGTTAGTACGAGTACAATCACTGTCAATAAAATTCTAAATACTATTATATAAAGCGGAAGAGTTTGTTTGTTTGTTTGAACGCGCTAATCTCTGGACATTTTTTTGCGTATGATAGCCCAGTTCTCGAGGAAGATTATAGGCTATGTAACATCATCACGCTACTGGCGGCGGGAGCAGAGCTAAGACGCGGGTGAAATCATAAATTTTGACAAGAAAAATAAATTAAAAATTATTTAATTTATATGTACAGACTTTTGCCTGAAATTAAAATATATCCTCCACAAATTAGAGGAATGACAGTAAGTAACATTAAAATGAGCAAAAATTAAGATTATAATGAAAATATAATGGCTCTTTTATTTCTAAATCACTAATTATTATTTATTTTGAATGTTGAATGTTTGAAATTATTATCCTATTCTATCCCATACTAGTAAGTAGGCTATTGTTTTATCATTTGCAAGTAGTTATGTGAATTGTTAAAAACTTAAAATTTAAAATAATTAAAAAATATCATAAATAGCGATCAAACTATTTAAATAATATATAAATACTGTTGTTGTGACTAGCTGTTGCCCGCGACATTGTTCGCGTGATAATTCATGTGTGCCTGTATGAGGATATTGCCTGCCTGATCTTACGGCAATCGTACAATGTATCAGTAATAAAAATCAGTATAATCCGTCATTATGGTGAATCCCATTGAAATATATTTACCCGCTACCAGTAAAACTGACGAAATTTCACACAAACTTGCGACTCCTTTTTTCTTACTTAATAATGGTAATTTCTAAGTAATAAAAAATGAGTATTTTCTAGTAATTTGGCAATCCTAATAAAAAAACAATTACAACTAGGTAAAAACAACTTCGAAAGGGAAATCGACAGGAGGATTCAGTTGGGTTGGGGAGCGTTCCACAAACTCCGTCAAGTCTTTACATCGCCCATACCGCAAACCCTAAAGACCAAGGTGTTTGACCAATGCGTCCTACCTACAATGACCTATGGTGCTGAAACGTGGACACTCACAAATGGACTGGTCCATAAGTTGAAAGTCGCTCAGAGGGCTTTAGGAAAAGCTATGCTTGGCGTTCGTCTGACCGACAATATCCGCAACGAGGAGATTCGACGGCGAACTAAAGTTACCGATATAGCTCTCCGAATTAGCACTCTGAAGTGGCAATGGGCTGGTCATATTTGTCGCAGATCAGACAATCGCTGGAGCCGCAAAGTTCTGGAGTGGAGACCGCGTACAGAGAAACGTAGAGGGGGACGCCCCACCGCTAGATGGAGCGACGATTTACAACGGGCGGCTGGCAGAAACTGGAACAGCCGTGAATCTGACAAGATAGCGGCTTATGTCCAGCAGTGGACTGCCGTAGGCTGATGATGACGATGATGATGATAAATAAAAAACTTTAGAAGTTTCATACACACTTTGTCATCCCTTTAAACCCCCTTCGCAAGATCTCGTCTCAGTAAGCACCTATGTCCTAAAAGGAACCCCCATGCAAAACTTTTGACTTCTAACACTTGTATTTTCTGAGATTTCGTGATGTTTGCGCGAGTGAACGTTTGCTTTTATCTAAATATATATAGATTTTGTTTTTACTATTACCAGGCTACTCTAGCTTACTCTGGAGCATGCCACATACAACTTTCCTTTAAGTCTACGCCCGTTACCTTAAGAGTTTAACCTTGAGCTTTGTCTATGGTCACTCTGAAACAAACTTTGATGGGAAACTGCACTCTTTTGAATTAAAAGGGGTATTCGATGGTGTTAAAGGGAATCCTAGGAATAAATATCTACATAATCCTCTCGACAATAACCGGTCAGTATAGTTGTTTCGATTACATTACATTGTTTATTGCATTGCAATCTGGTACCATTGCATAATTATGGTGGACTTATGTTGCGCATTGGCTCATTCATATAGCGTGCCCTTCTGTAAAAGAAGTAGCCAGCGCTACCTTTTGACCCAGCTGATCAGCATCAACGTCCTGTGTCCCTATCGCATCTTGCAAGTATATATAACTGTCCGCTGTAAGCTGCGCCTGATTGTTCTTAATATAACTAAATTTTTTCGTTTTCGCAAACAACAAAAACTGGCTAAACGACAAGTGAAAACATAGCAGATGATTATCTTCTCCTTTCTTAATCATTACACGGTAGAATAAAAACTTACTACTAGCTACTACTAGCAGATACTACTATGTTTATATTACTGGGCTACAAAAGTGAAGTATCTATCCTCACCGTAGCAAAACAAAAGTGGGTACTGTAATTTACCGTATGATGGATTTTAATTATTCGATGCAATGATTGTGTCATCATAGTACTCAATGAGGGTGTTTAGAAAATTTTGCCACCAGTTGGCACCACTTCAACTGTAAATGTGACAGGACGTGTAATGTGGCCAATCAGGGGTTAACTTTTAAAAAAGCGCTTGACAGTTAGACCTGACGCATCGGTGCTGCCACCTGGTAAGCACCATTTTAGAAAACCATTTTAGTATTTTTTTGGTCCTTAAGCATGTAAATTATCCATTTTGTAAATTAAACAATAAAATTTGCGAAATGAGCAATGAAAAATATTTGTGATAGCACTGTCTACTAACTGGTGGCGAAAATTTTCTTAAACACCCTCATTACAATATCTACCTTAGAAAATTACTATCCAAAAATAACTATAGCAACTTCATTTGACGAAGGTTGATTGAGTTTTCAAACATGTGTCAAAATGAAATATTTTAAATCAAAAGCATTTGGGTTTATTGATATCAACTTCGAAGCAAATCATCCACAAAATTAACTTTTTTTCCTTTAAAGCCTCTTTAAAAGATGAATTTTAATAAAATACGGAACACATCTTCATCAATTTTGTTAAAAAGTGTTTATGTAAAATTCGAAGTAGATTGTATCGATATCTACGTTTATATAGGTAAAGGTGTGACACTTTTTGCTTAATTTTTGTATTAGACCGACGTCTAGTTGTTACTATTATGTTAATGGTTACTAAAACAAGTGTTTGTTATTTGGTTTATTTCATTATTTTCTTAATCATCAACTTACTAATATTAACTGTCAATTGATGAATGATTTAAATTGTGAAACAAGCCCTAAATTATATTGAACAATTTACATACGCAGCTTTTAAAATCAAGTACGTGGTCTCCAAAGATTTGTCTCTTTTGGCTTCCATCTCAGATTTTGATTCCGAAACATAACCCTAAACCGATTGCTAAAGAATTCCACCTTTGTACTTTCGTGCATGATGTTGAATAATTAAAAATGCAATAAAAAATTAAACTTTAATATGTAACGTTTATCCAACATTTCATTGTTACTTCGACAAGAGTATTTCATACCACCACTATACCTTCATTTTAGGTTTAATAAGCCTACATTAAATTGCACACAACACTGTAGCAAAATACTGAATTTTATGAATCATGTTAAAAAATATACCTACTGTATGTTTCTGCACTGTGGCGTGGCACGAGCTTTACAATACGGAGCTTGCGGTGCGCAAACTGTCAACGCGTGACGTCGCGCCGGGCCCGCCGATCGAATGATGATCGTAGATAAATACGTCGTACTGTATTGGCGAAGGCTGGGCTAGCGTTTATACTACCTTCGAGTGCCTATCTCCAGGAATACCTCGCCTTAAATTCACTCATTGCCACTCTGTCTGTACTTATAAAATGAGGAAATGCGCTGGAACTGATACATTGCATTTTCGTCACTGGAGTGGCAATAGGCAGAAGATAGAGAGCAATTAATTTGATTGCCATCATTTAGCTAATTTGTCCTGAAGCGCGTAAACCTTCGGGTTGGTTTTAAACTAAAAACATAATATATACCTTTACCGGAATACAATTATTATATACTTCACTAGACTTCCGTCCTTGCTTCGCTTCGGTATCAAAAGTTTTATTCGCCCTCGCAACAATCGTCTACTAAAAATATCATTGCAATAGTATTGCATCATTCAGGTTTACAAAGGCGCTTAAAATGACTGAAATATATGTTAAATAATATAATAAAATATAGCCTTACCCGTCACATTTGTAGCTATCTAAAGGTAAAAGAATTTTTCAAATCGGTCACGTAGATTTTTTGTTAAACTTTAACATACATTTTTGTTTCGTTTTTTTTTTATATCAGTCAGTGTCAGTCAGTGGAATCCAGAAGTGGCGGCCACTATACCAAAAGCCATCGTCTTAAACTGCTGATATGGTGGCCTCCACTATGGCGGCTGGGAATGAGGTTAGGGGAAGGGATAGAGGAAGGTGAGGAAAGAGGAAAGGGGGGAAATTGGGCCTCTGGCGCTCTCACTCACCGAACGAAACACAGTAGTACTACTACTCCTAAGTCGATCTTCTATGAGAGGGTAGTACTTCCCCGGACGACCCGGCCCATTCATGCTGAAATCAGCGTGGATCTACTACATTTAAAACATAAATTTAGTTCTCTATATAATATTACTTTTGATTTGTAGACAGTGGAATTATCACTTAAAGGAGTCTGCCCATTACACCGTACCATACTATGACCGTCCTATGAACGTGTCAGGCAAAAAAATCTTTGTATCTATTAAAAAGTATGAGACTATGCCCCGTACCGTCACCGATCAGCACCGTAGCGTGCCATGCACGGAACGTCAACAATTGTCGACGAGAATGTAATAATACGCTCTAGAGGGCACGGTAGAGCGTATCGTATTGCTAGCCGGTCCTGATACGTTCATAGCGCGGTCATGGTATGGTACGGTGTAGAGGACAGACTCTTTTAGAGATTCAAAGAGAATTTACTTCACTAAAATCTACAACGCTTTGCTTAGGGTGTACGCGACTTAATAGATCTGTTTAGTCATAACTCATAAAATCGTTTTAAATCGAAGGTGCTACGTATTAGGTAGCAAACGTGAGCTTAATTACCGAAGTTATACTGTGAGTTGTAACAGTGATGGTACTTTTAGAAGCAATGGTAATAAAATGACGTTTCTTAATTCTTGTTTAATTTACTAGTTTCTATTTAAGAGTTTGGTATGTTGTCTAATAACTGCCTCCGTGGTTCGGAGGTACTATGTACGAACTGCTAGTCTGCTACGCAGAGATCGCGGGTTCGATGCCCGATCAGTGCAAATATTTGTGTGCATGAACATGACTATTTGCCTGGGTTTTTCTATGTATAATTATGTATGTATTGATAAAAAAAGTATATAGTAGGATTATTCGCATTCTAGAAACCATATTACATGCTATTCATATAATAATGTGCTTACTTTGGCTCTAGATGGCGTTGTGAGGTTGTTTGATATTATCTAGTGCAAAGAATTTGTTTAAATAACGTTTTAATAATACCAGCCGGTTATTATTACACTGCAAGGAAAGGCCTTTTCTAATAAAAAGCTTTGATAGCCACGCTTATTCAAAGCAAATTGGTAATGATAAGTCTCTAAAGATATTCTCCTTCATATTAGCCAAAAGACATACATTGCTGGTTATAGGCCTCCCTCAATTTTCACTACCTTGGCCGGTCGTTTGCCGCCCTCATTCATCGGTAACCTGCCTTAAAAGATCGTCCCCTTATAATGTCGTCGGTCTTTTGGCTTATAATGATGATGATGATTCTCCTTCATTGTTAAACAAAAAGCATTACTTGTGTACCTACTAAATATCTTCATTTGAAGTCACAACCTACTAATCATGGTGATTATGTATAATGTCTAAAAAAAGTCAATAAAAAATCAAGAAGAAATAAAGAAAATACATTTATAAAAGACAAAAAATTCATACAAGAGTAGCGACGATACAATTACTTTAAAGACATCTTTAATTATAATTACCCAATTTCTCCTCTTTTCCTTTTACCACACATCCCTCAATCCTTTCATCTACTCCAATCCCTTCATGGTAGGCATTGGGTTCGCAGAGTCCCTGGCGTTGCAGGAGCAATGCTAGGGACTCTGAGTCATCCATGAGCGACAGTTACCACCTACCATCACGTGGGCTGTTTCCTCGTCTGCCACTGGCAGAATTATAAAAAAATACTATGCCAATTGATATTAAAAACCAATCAATTTTCTATTCTTATAATAGAAGACAACCATGACAATTTATAAAGTCAGAAATGACTGACAAACTCAGTTCTCATACTTTGATCTGCATGAATTATTAATTACAAAATGGACAGTCATTTGACTTCGATTGCGTGGTACTACAGGAAAATGGGAAAATTGCGGGTGAAGTATTATAGGGTAGTTGCAGACAGGTGATATTTATCGCAAGGTTTTTTTTTACGTATCTGTGTGAAGTCCACTGCTGGATTAATGCCAGTGATGTTTTGTACAAGTTCAGTAAATAATGAACATCAATAAAACATGGTTGTTTATAAACATTGCAGAAACGTTGACATAATAGAGAGAAAGCAGCGACCAAGGCAAGCGAAAAGGAAGGCGTAGTTGACGCCAATCACAGAGCGAAAGATTCTAGTATGAAAACGAATACTATCCGCTGATATATTCTAACTTGCTTTCCGCAGCGCGGTTTCATCCACTTTTCATCTTTGGTTACTGCTCTATTCCTGTCGCCAGTAGCATGATGTTACATAGCCCATAACCTACATCAAGAACTGGGCTATCATACTCAAAAAGAATTATTCAAACCCGACTGGTAGTCCAAGAGATTAGCGCGTTCAAACAAAGAAACAAACTCTTCTGTTTTATGTAACAGTATAGGTAGCAGGACATAAACTAATAGTAAGAATATTACGCATGCAATTATAATACACCACAATTTTATTAATTACTTCGTCGTGGTAAGGTCTTACATTACTTATTCTGTGATAGGGTTGGCCTCATAGAGTTACTAGCAGTTTTAATATCAAGGCACATAAGACTAAGCTTCGTAGTATAGGTGCTCTCGATTAAGATATCAAATAAATGACTCAATGACACAGAATTATTTAAACCCGACTGGTAGTTTCATAGATTAGCGCGTTCAAACAAACAAACAAGATCATACCGAAACCAGGAATCTACTAGGTACCTCATGACCGTGTGTAGGTAACTTTACCTCGTTTCATATTCACTGATGGCTTTTAAACTTTACCCGTTGTTTCCTCGAAGGTTATTCTTGTATCAAGAACTTGAGTAATTTCATAACTCAATAGCAAACGTAATAATTGGTATAAGTATTAAAAAAATATATTATTTTTTATTTGACATGGTGGTAGTGGTCGAGAAATGGCGTGGTATTTAATTTCACGTAGATTATTGAACCACTGCATTTCTCCTTGTGGGTACTGCGATTAAATGAAATGAAATGAAATGAAAATATGTTTATTTATATAGGTTAATTAAATTAACACTTATGATTGCAAAGTTTACAAAATGTCAGCAAACTAACCTACAGCCAGTTCGCTGACGAAGTAGAGCCATGAGAAGAACTGGCAAGAAACTCAGGCCACTCTTTTCAATCGCCAGGTTATTACAATTTTTGTAAGTTACAATTTCAAGTAGCATGCACAGTGACACAGGCAATACACTTAACTCTATAGGTAATTAATTACTTACAGCTTTCTATGTTGTTAAGAAAAATAAAAAGTAAAATGATTAAGTTAATACCAGGTAAAGGACAGCAGCATTTTTTATCAAATTCATAACAAATTTTCAAATTGGGTAAGTGTTTTGAGTTTATAAATAACAAATAAATATAATAAAATAAAATCTTTTGTGTCTTTATAATATTAGTTTTAAAAATACGAAATACAGTAACACACTTTGTCTACTTCTTTCGTGAAAACGACGTAAATCTAAACTAATAATATATAAAAAAATAAGATTTGATTTTTGTTTGTTTGTTTGTTTGTTTGTTTGCAATGTAATCTATAAATGAAGAGGATAACATAGAATATATTTAATTAGCTTTGTTTATTTATTTCTTTATTGCCTACTGTGGCAGACGAGCCAACAATCCACCTGATGGTAAGTGGTAACTCTCGCTCATAGACTTCTGCAATGCCAGAAGAGCTCTGTGAAGCCGCTGCCAACCGTGATATTAATGCTCTCTATATACCTTGTTTGAAGAAGGAAATGTCATAGCACTCGGGAAACACCGCAGCTGGCAGTTCGTTCCAGAGCCTGCACTGGAAACGAACCGTGCTATACGAGATCGTGTCCAGGTAGTATGGATAAACTTTGATGCAATACGACACTTTTGCAATGATATTTTCCGTAAGCGTTGGTTATGAAACCGAATGAAACTTTTGATACCGAAGCAAAGCAAGGACGGAAATATAAATAGAAATAATTTTAAATTAAAAAAAGGCTTAAAAGTATTTAAATTAACCTCATATTAAAAACCATTCCTGTTCGTATATTATTATCAAAAACATCTAATTAAATGTAAGTAGTTATTATATAAATTATCCATAAAATGTACGTTATATCGAAATAATACAAAATTAGTGGAATACAAACAAATAATATATCATTAGTGTAATACAAACAATAATTTAGTAAATTAACCTTATTATAAATTTGTTTGGTATATAGGTATGAATTTTATCAATAACAATATTATACATTACTAGCTGTTGTCTGAAAATGAGTATTTTCTCTTGCTTGGAAGAAGTTTCATACAAACTTTGTCACCCCTTTATACACCCTTCCCAAAATCCCGTCTAAGTGAGCACCTATCTATTTCCTTAAGGAAACCCCATGCAAAATTTGAGCGCCCTAGCACTTGTAATTTCTGAGATTTCGTGATGATTGAGTGAGTGAGTGAGTGACCTTTCGCTTTTATATATATATAGATAAATAAAGAAACATAAATATGAATATTTAATCTACCAAAACCTACAACTTGTTAGTTTCATTTTTCAATTATACTATTATATATTGCGTTACGGCGTAAGTGTGCCATAGTCATGCATTATTATTTATAACTAAATAATAACATTGATGATGCAAACACGTTAACGCGTTGCTCGTTGTCGGCACCAAGACAATACCTGCGGTTGCGTTCGCGCCCCTTGCTTGCCGTACCACAGGTACGAACGTGCACATCAAAATACGCACCCACGAGTCAGGCAGTTGCACTGCTCAACTCTCTGGTTGCTCAGTATCCAGACGCTGATATTTTTTTTACTAATATGAATATGTTTTTAAAAATTTGTGTCATTTATTTATCATGTAATTATGTGTATATAAATTTGTAATTAATAATCTGTAAATGTATCTATGTGTAATTCAAATGTAATGTATATAATGCAATAAAATATTTTGTAGTGGCTCACTACACGTTTTGGGAAACTGTTAGTGTAGTGAGTAGTTGAATTAAATAAATAAATAAATAAATAAATAAATATAAAGCGGAAGAGTTTTTTTGTTCGTTTGTTTGTTTGTTTGTTTGAACGCGCTAATCTCTGGAACTTTCAGTCGGATTTAAATAATTATTTTGCCTATGCCGTTTAAACAAAAAAACTCTGCCGCTTTAAATAATAGTACCTACTAACTTTCCGCGGCGCGGTTTCATTCGTATCTTTGCTCACTGCTCTGCTCCTGTCGCCAGTAGCGTGATTTTACATAGCATATAACCTTCCTCGAGAACTGGGCTATCACAAAGAAAATTTCATATCCGAGTGGTAGTGCCAGAGATTAGCGCATTTAAACAAACAAACATTTTTTTCCGCTTTATATAAAAGTATAGATATCAGGACATAGGACAGATTAGAAGCTAATAGTAAGAATATTACGTGTGCAATTAAAATACACCACAATTTTATATTAATTACCTCGACGTGGTGTGGTCCCACATTATTTATTCTATGATAGGGTTGGCCTTATAAGGTTACTAGCACGTAGTATAGGATAAGTTATAGTATTATTAAAGTTAATAGCAACGATCTCGTCTAGTACAGTGCGTTTTCAGCGTTCATTTCTCTCACTTACGTGCAGGCTCTGGAACGAACGACATGTCCTTCTTCAAAGAGAACATTGATATCACGGTAGGCAGTGGCTTCGTAGAGCCCCCGGCATTAATAATAATAATATAAATAATAATAATATGTGGACACTATCACACATCGTCATCTAGTCCCAAGCTAAGCAGAGCTTGTGTTATGGGTACTAGATAATTGAAATATAATACATATACGTACTTTTTTTTCGTAAATACATACTTAATATACATAGAAAACACCCAAACTGAAGACAAATACAAATGTTCATCTATTTGCCTTCCGCGGGAATCGAACCCACGACACCCGGCGTCGCAGTCAGTTACACTAACCACTAGACCAACGGTGCAGTCGCATTGCAAAAGTCCATGAGCGACAATTGCTACATAACAATAAAAAAAGATTACTCGTATTGTTTTTGCAAAAGGGATGGTTTCTTTTATGGCCAACAGTGGCAGACGAGCAAACAGCCCACGTAATGGTAAGTGGTAACTGTCGCTAATGGACGACTAAGAGTCTTTGCCATTGGTCCTGCCATGCCAGGGACTCATCGAAGCCGCTGCCTAGCGTTAAGGGAGTGGTAGGTGAAGGGAGGAAAAAGAAAAGAGGGAAAATTGGGCCTCCGGCGTTCTCACTGTTGTTTAATTTAATACTGCCATTAAAATGATGACTACTTAATATTTTAGTTAGAACTAGGTCGTAAACAAGCATATCTACTTAAGCTGGTACGCCCGCGCCGGTTCATCTAATAATAAATGGTCATTGAAGAGGACCGATAGGGTAGTTAGTCCTTTAGCGCTCTTAATTACAGTACGAGATTCAATAGTAACTAATATTCCTAGGGCCATTTTTATGAGTTTAAAGTACATCTCAAGGTGAACCGGTGACTTTGTAAGGATGGCAGGCAACTGATGGATGAGGGCGGCCACAGTGGCGAAATTTGGGGGAGGCCTATGTCCAGCAGTCGACGTCTTTTGGCTGATATGACGATGATGAAATGTACTGTTTCGATCAGTTCGGCACATTCCTACCAGGTACCACCTGGGCATATTTTTTGATGTCTACCAAAGTTACTTCATTTTTCCTGACGGAAAACAGAACTGTGGTTCAGGATCCTAATTGTCATAGTTTAGTTCTAACTGCTGGCTTGGTAGCTGCTATTATGTCTACTATATACATATATATATATAAGTCTGAAAAGTCGTAAGTCGCCCAGTGGATAAGGCACCCGATTCGTAAACACGAGGTAGTGGGTTCTAATCCGGTCAGGTACCAATGTGATTTTTCAAATCGTATTTACTTTCTAAGTTTATCTTGGACATTTCTGACTAATGATAAAGGAAAAGATCGTGAGGAAACCTGGACTCAAAAATCTGAAATTTCCTGTCCGCCTTGAGCAAGCGTGGCGATCAATGCTCATGCCTTCTCTATATGAGAAGAGGCTTTTGCCCTGCAGTGGGACAGTAAACAGGCTAGTATTATTATTATTATTATACATAAGTCCTCCAAGTTTCTTCTATGTTTCTGTACTCGACAACCCTACTCGATTATAAATATTATATCGGTATCGAGTATCGATTTAACACATTACTGTGAAATATACGATATTATTCATAACTGTCTTCGTTAATTCTACATTTGTGTTAGTAAAGAGTTATATTTAGAAATATGCTACAACATTTTTATGTCACACTGGAAAAGTAAAGGCAAATAATATTAGCAAATTACGCTTAGAGAATGCAATTTTAATTCTATGTCTGAGTCCGATTTATAAATAAACTAGCTGCGCCCACGGTTTCATCCGCGCCTAAAATATGTTTTGTTGTGTTTCAAGGGAACCAGACCGATTTTCGGTATAAAGCGATCAATGTTCATCTCCGGCACCAATTCTATCTACATATCAATTTTAACCGAAATAGGTTCAGCCGTTAGAGCGCTGAGTGGTAATAAACACACACACACATACACACATACAAACTTTCCCATTTATATTAATAATAGGATTTTGCTTTATCTACTTGCATACAAAAATAATGTGCCGACACAGATAAAATGTGTTGATTATCAAGCAAAATATATAATTAAAAACCAAAAACCCGCCTGTCTAAAACATACTGAAAAGAAAAAAACCCATTTTATTCGTGCCGACGCTATTGCAATATTATAAATACCCTATGTCTTACGAATCTCATGGCATCTCATAATATGTCAAAATCCATTAAGCCATTTATGTATGCTGTAGAGCGTGCCAAAGAAATAGACATACATACATACGCTCAGAAGAGATTACCCTTCGTGACTTAAGCACGAGTTCTTGTTACGGCTCTACGGGAAAATTTGGCTAACATTTTATTTTGATTATGACATTCGTAAATATTGTTCGTATCTTAAAGAATTATTAAATTTGACTTTGACTCTACCATTTTAATACAAAAAATATGTCAAGGTCATTAACCTACTAATCGCCTGCGCGATTTCCTTACCATTTAAATAGGTGATTATGTAAATTCAAAATGTCCGATGCATGAGGGAGGGAATTAAAAAATAAAATACTTCTACTATGGACAACAATAAATAAGATTGGGGCGTGGTTAACGCGACCCAGGCGGGGTAGTACAGTCTGTGCGTCTTAATATATAATGATTACGGTATTTATTTTACTTGATTTTAATGTAGGCTTTTAAGAAATTAAATTTGCTGAGAATCCAAGAAAAAATAATTCTTCGTTTTTTTACACCCGCTGAGTGTGAAATTTGGAAAAAATATAGTATTATGGAAAATACAAACATAGCATCCCGTTTTTTTTTTCAGTTTAGAGGTAGACAGCGGCTACTGTTTATAATTTACACGTTTTGTCAACAGAGGACGAGGCTGCTGGTCATCTATCTCAATTTTAGGTCAGAAAACCTTGTTTCTAAATTTAATAGACCAATATGTAAGTCACTACTTTATTTTGTCTTGGTTCCTCCCAAAAACAAAATTTGGTACGGTTTTCATTAAAAACATTACATACTATAAACAATATAGTATAATCAATTTAATAGAACTAAATTGTATATCTTGACCAGAAAAATAAATACCCTGTTCTGGAGGCGCTAAATTAACTATGATTATGGCAATATTAAGTATAGTCAGACAAAGCGAATTAGTCAGTGTACAACGTGTGTACAAATATAATAATAAAGTACGCACACTATCGACAACACACTGACAGACGACAATAATGACATCTCGTAAAGTCTGTTCTTCTTCTCCCTTTAATATGGCAACTAAGCCGACAATTGTGTCAGCTATTTCTGCCAGCGTCAAGTGTAAAATAATATGTTTGTTGATGATATTAATGGTATAATACAATGATAAAAAATAGAAAAATGTGGATGAAATTAAATGACAACCATCTTCTGTGAAAACAAAAGATGGATTTCCCGTAAAATCTGTTGTAAGTTAAAGAAATTAGCTCCAATAGTTTGCCACACTACGGCGAAGGTTTTTAATTTCCTGGTCAAGCTTTAACTAAAATACTAAACAGTTCTAAAAAGTCAAAGATATTCTCTTCACTGGTATGTCGAAATATTTTGCTCACAAAGTCAATTAAATATTCAGATTTGCTTCATTCTGAACTATATCGTGTGATCTGTTCCAAAAATATGCTGCTCTAAATACTACTGTGAAGTTTTGTTTTCATTCTTTTATTGATTGAGAGAAATGCTCCAATTCCGTGAACTTTTTATCTACCACAAAATGGCTACACTACACACTTTAATTTGATTGTCCCTGTAGCGCAGTGGTAGCGCAACCGACTGCAGCTATGTGAGAGGACAACTCACAAGGGTTCAATCCTCACGTGGCACAAAACTTTGAATGATACATAAATGTTTTTGATTTTGAGCCTGGGTGTACTTTATGTCTGATAATGAAAGTCATCCACGACACAGAACTTATCCTCTAGTGTGGGATTTGTCTTTAAAAATATCCCGAGTCTTTTAAGCGGGTCGTGAAAAAGTATCGCATAAAGCCACCATGCCAGCAGTAGGTATAATGAAAAAAATATATTAATCAACAAAATGGATTTCATGTTACTTTTACTTCTACAATTTTGAACATTAAAAGCTTTTAAATGTCGATGTAAAAGTTTAAAATAGCCACATTTTCTGTCAATTATACAAAATGAACTTGCTAGCTGGCAGTTTTTTGTAGAAAAATGGTATTGTTTAAAAATTTCTACAATATCGTCTGTAGCAAAAAATTTACTTATTTAAAGGACAATATTTTCTGCAATACATCAGATCGAGATGGGCTAGTAATAAATATTTTTATCGGACCTATTGCAGTGTTTGCGAATTTCAAAAATGTTGTGTTCTCAATTTTCACGCAGGACATAACTTTTAATAATATTTGTGCCGAGTCTTTAAATAATTTGTATCGGTTATTGCATGATGAGGATTTGTTTCCTTATTGCATTTCTTATCCTTGCCATTTTGAGTCCTTTATTCAAAAGCAGGTAGCTAGCTGCCTAATCCCTACATTTGACGAAATATTAGCTACTATTCATATAAACAAACAAATAAAGCAACCAATTTGCGTATTGCAAAAAATTGCAAATATTTTTTTTTTTTTTTTTTTATAGTATAGCCTACCAAAGTGACTCCACCCCGCCTGATGGTAAGCAGTCAGTGGAATCCAGAAGTGGCGGCCACTATACCAAAAGCCATTTAAACTGCTGGTATGGTGGCCTCCACTATGGCGGCTGGGAATGGGGTTAGGGGAAGGAAATGAGGGACGTGAGGAAAGGGGAAAGGTGGGAAATTGGGCCTCCGGCACTCTCACTCACCGAACGAAACGCAGTAGTACGGATACTACTACTCTTAAGTCGATCTTCTATGAGAGGGTAGTACTTCCCCGGACGATCTGGCCCATTCATGCTGAATTCAGCGTGGATCTACTACCGTAACAAATAAAATAAATATTGATGGAAACAGCAATACATAATATACCGTGCTATCTATGTTCATCTTTGTAAATTAAACAGAGACACTGCTGTATACTCCAAGTTTCTATGAAATATTCACGTGCGTTATTGTATCGTATATGGCATATGGTACGTTAAAGGTGTAGTTTTACGACGACGCCATCTTATCCTAATGAAGTATAAACAAACAGTGATCAAATTATCACATAAAAAAATGGAAAATTAATCATCCAATCGACAATGGGTAGCAACATTTTATAAAAATACTGCACTATGTATTTACAATAAAAAAAGTATTGATGTATGTCTACTCGCATTTTAGGACCTATAACACAAGCTATAATATATGTTTACTTTGGGTCTAGATGGCGTTGTGTGTAGTTGTTGTGATATTATTATATATCTATGTCTACAGATAGACTTTGACTTCTTGGCCGCTCTCGAGGTCCATAGCCCGCCATAACTATTCACCATGTGAGCCGTTTGTTTCTCCACCTTTAGCAATAACCAAAATGTTTCAAAATTAGCTACTTGTACTGTGCTAGACTGAGCCATATATCTAATCAAAGTTCCAAGTAAACTCTTTAAATATATTTGTCACCCATTTTCTGGTCAATACCTATTATGCACGGTCTTTTGAATAGAAGGATTACGTAAATTGGGTTCCTTTGATTGTTTCTATTTCTACGAAAGTGAATCTGTGTTTTTCTTTTGAGAATTTTACGAAATATTGTACTTATTGTCGTAACTTGTATAAACGACAGTAAAAGTATTTACTTATTATGTGATCTATTTGCAAACTAAATTCGAATGTAGTTTATCACTTCTTTTGTTTGTAAGCTAATAAAGTTTGCAGATACTTCTTTTTATTCAACCACACCCAAATGAAAGAAGATAGCACGGAACCAAAAGCGACCTTTCATGATACTCCTTGTGTTACAAGCGTCCATAGTTAGATATTATCTTATAACGCTTCTGGATACATTTTTAAAACTTATTAAATAATTTATTTTGCTTAACACTAGATACAAAATCATTTCCTCCCCCTTTTTATACTCAATAGAAAATATGCACACGGCCCACCTTATATTAAGCAGTTACCAATCTATGGAGTTTTAATAAGTTTTCAGTTTTGAAAGTATGTATAACATATTATTATTTTATTAGCGATTATTTCAGCCAAATGACGTCCACTGCTGCATGCACGGGGGGTTCCCGGCATGCCATGGCGTGGAGGCTCAGAAATTGTGGAACGTTTTCCATGGTGAACTAGGAAAAACCCAGTCTCCGCAGGGATCTCTCCGCATGTCCATCTGATCAGCAAGGGGCATAGTGGAGAGTCCGTGTGGGGTGGGCCTGTGTCAGAGCCTGTCTTATATCAGTTCTCCTGACACTGCCACGCCAACTCGTAAGCCTGACTTTCTTAGGAGATTCGGGAACGAGAGCCGCCACCTCTAAGGGTAGAGTTGCGAAAAAGAAAATCTCTATAGGAATTTATGAGGAGGGAAGGATTTGGCTTGCTGCTAGGCATGACTTTTTATAGCATCTTTAATTTACCGGTTTTGCGCTGCACTTATCTATCAGTATAACCATATACTTATATTTATTTATAAATAGAGAATATTTTAAAATGTTTAGCTTTAATTCGTACCTTCTGTTTAATAAAGATCATTAGTAAGTTTTTTTTATAATGTACCTAAAAATGAAATGTGAGTTCAACGGTAATGCTGAAGAGTATGATTAGAGATTCAATTGTTACTGGGTTTGATGTCATCAATAATAATGATAAATTTAATATTTTCAGCCAATATAATACAGTTGAAAAAATTGTTGTACCAATAATCATTTACACGATTAATAAAATTATCATTAAGTTAGAAGAAAGAGAATGTCAACCAAAAATATAAAAACTAAATAAGTATTCAGAACTTTAAAGAATAATAAACGGTATAACCAAAAATATACAAATGATGACATTATTTTAGAAAAATATTCATGTATAATCACGATACTAAAAACCAGTATGCAATCAACCAATACACGTAAATTATCACTAACACGAGAAGAAGAAAGACATTCAATTACCGATGTAAAAGTTTCTGAAAATGAACAAGGAGAAACTAAACCTAATTTATCATTCTTGACTAGAAAAGCAAAACCATCAACGTCTAAATCTGATAGCGGATTAGTAGTGTTAAAGTCGTATGATGATATTGAAAGCGTAGATAATTTTATACCTACACTTGGTCTTCAAACAACAGATGGAATCACTGAAGTAGCAGATCTAAATGAGATAAATTCGTCTGAAGAAAGTAAGTATACATGCACAGTATACGGAGTTCCTGGCGAAGATTTCGAAACTGGGGAATGG
Organism: Parascotia fuliginaria; assembly: GCA_963082885.1. Classification (NCBI taxonomy): domain Eukaryota; kingdom Metazoa; phylum Arthropoda; class Insecta; order Lepidoptera; family Erebidae; genus Parascotia; species Parascotia fuliginaria. Next base: position 5,945,658 of record OY720198.1, on the reverse strand, counting down.
CTTGAATCAAATAGCGATGAGAACAGTAGCAGTGGTACAATATCTCAATCAAACCCCGGTTCAGAAAGAAACCGAATAAAAATTTAAAATTTGTTATGAAAGATTTAAAAGCAAAATATGGAGCAGTTTTTACAGGAACCCTTGAATATTTTAATGAAGCATTTAATATGAGGAAAGATTTAGTTAACCGGTTGAATAGAACTGTAGGTTCAGTGGAAGATTCGACTGGTATATGTTTTAATGCACCAGAATTGCCAGCTAGTTATAGTTTTAATTGTAAACTTCTTGGTAAACGTTCTTTATCAGATAAAGTTATGAAGGAAACTAATTTGGGAGATGCGGATAAAGTAACAGAAACTAATAATGGAACACAAACAATTAATAAACCAAGTAATTTTAGAAGAATACAAAGTGAAACGATAAAAGAAGAGAGTGAACCAGAGCCGGATATAGATGAAGGAGTATAAAAAAGGTTATTTTCGGAAAACTTTCTAAATATTTCTGTCCTTGGAATAGTTTGTATCAATTCATCTTTATATGATTTTGTTCATTTTGATATTTCGCCGTATTCTACAAAAATTTAGGGATTTTGCTTTTGCAGGACCTTCTACTACCTAAGTTTTTGAGCGCTATCCTTGACTGACCATTTGATTTTCTTTTATGTTTGGTTAATATATTTTGGATTTGCCTTGACTTTTTGTATCTTCATTGATCTATTATATTATGTCAAATAATTTATTAATTTAGTAAAATTAAAGAAATTATTTTACCAATTTTTAAAATTTGCCTTTATATTTTTAAGTATATTAGCCTACTACAATGATTTAATTCTGCCTGTGGATAAAGTCTAGTAGTAGTAGACCATCTTCATTGCTATTGTAACAAACTACTGGTGAGGAGACTACATGAGTTGCTTTTAATGCTCCGCATAAAAGATCGTTTTTTTTTAACTCCTGCACTTGAGACAACGTGGGGGACATTACAAATATACAATTTACGGACACAAATTACACCAGACTCGGAACACATATTATTTATGGATCACTCAAAGTATTGTTCTGTGTAGGGATCAAACCCACAACCTCGTGCACAGTAGTCGCTTGCGCTTTCGCTTCGCCACGGAGGCAGTTACATCGATATAAGGCTTATATGTATGCTTCCGACCACAAAAGGAAAGTAGTCCATTACTAACCTAAAGCAAGACTATAGCCTCCTTTCAAGTTCGTGGTTAATTCTTATTCTTCGCTGCGCTTACACTTAGTCTACTTTGATGAACTGATAGTTTCACAAAGTCTAGGGTTTGACGCGGTTGGTTTAATTAACTGTACTATAATGGCGTGGAGGACATTACTGATTCCCTCCATACTCTTATCACTCTTATGGGGCTCCTTTAAAGCACCACACATACCATGTATAACACCTTCAGCTTACCCATTCATTTTGTCATCCAGCAGAATTTACGCTTAAATCCTTAATTAATACCTGAAAAGTACGTCAACGGCCTCAAAAAGTTATCGTGACCTTCATTGATGTAAGATATATACAACACCCAACATAATTTGAAAACCTTACCCTAATATAATTATATAATAATAATATAATATAATATTCAATCACATTCACACAGCGCCATCTAGCGCCAAATTAAGCAATTATATTTGCTTGTGTTATGGGTACTAAACTGATATACTACTTAAATACATTTGTTTTGTAAATACATACATATTAGAAATAAATTACACCCAGACACAGAACAAACAATCATGCTCATCACACAAAGATTTGTCCTGGGTGGGAATCAAACCCACGACCTCCGGCTTAGCAGTCAGGGTCACTAACCACTAGACCAACAGGCCAGTCAATAATAAAATAATAATAATAATAATATTCTACCAATACCATTAAACATGAATGGGTTAGTCATCTTCGTCTAGTTAGACTTTTAGGTATATATTAGCTATGATGTTCATGACTGTAACAAAGGGTTTAGGACTGTTGGTTCAATTAGATAGTTCCACTGATGGGTCCAACAGCTGATTATTTGAAAGCCTGACCATTTGAAAATCTAACCATGTGAAAATAAAGGATTCATACAATTCAGTTCCTCATTCAGTATTTAAGATTAAAACCTTTGTCAATACCATTGTAATCTTGATGGACACACACGGACCAAATAGTTGATTTGTTGACTGAAATAGTATAGTATGAAAAAAATAATTAATGTTGAAGAGGCAAAGGAAATATGTTTGGATCGTAGAAAATTTAGTACTACAGTGTCTGTTCACCCTATCAATGGGAGACAGGCGTGAAGTTATGAATTTAATACCTGAAATAGCAAGTCAACGGCCTCAAAAGGTTATCACATTGATGTAAGATATCCCCAAATTTAGCGACCCCCATTACATTTTCCGGATACCCGGTATACCGGGCAAGCATTCAGTGTCGCGATAGATGTAACAAAAGATGATTATGATTTATTGGTGTCAGCTGACAGGACGACGTTAATGGCTTTGATTTAGTGATGGGGAGACACGATGGGATTTTATCGATGGTTTCCTAGAAAATGATCTTCATTTAAAAAAAAAAATAACTATGTCAAATTACCTAAAATAATATTATGAAGAAAAAAAATTGTTTTTATCTGTTTACTTGTAATGAATAATAAACTCAAAACTACTGAATTTACTTTTACCCGTCGACGCGAATATCAGAAACTTATTTTAATTCAGACATCTCTACAAAATCTACTGGGTAATAAATAGCATATTTATATTATAATTATTATGTTATTATTAACATCCTTTTGTCACAAATATGTTAACAGCAAGACTTTTTTGTGATAAGCTGATTGACAATAACTGATTACAAAAGAATAAATAACTGCAAAGATTTTTATTATTGTAAAAATCATTCTTAGGATATATGTGGTATTCCTCTACTTTCTTAGATTATCTTGCAAAGAGACACTTAATGAGAACCGCTCTATTCTCCTGAGCTTATTAGAAAGACTCGTGTTTGGCGACCACTTCAACAGATCCGTTGGGTGCGTCGATGGACTATTTGCTTTAACAAAATATACATTTTAAGTTACAGAATGATGCATGGTTTTATAATCAAATATGATTGATTACCATCGATAACCCACAGGCACATCACTAGTCCACTTTTTACGACAACAAAGGAGAAATTGGGCAATCTCTTTAACAACACAATGATATTTCAATATTTTTGTTAATAGAATCGATTACTTGAGTTTATTCTGCTCAAAACGTACTTAACGTATTTTTATGCAATTCGTGAAATTGTATTTATAATTTTATGGAGTGCTTTAGTAATGTACACAATAGAAAATGTGTGTGAAGTCTTATTGAGATGGATATTGCAGAAAATTATATATGCTAAAAAGCATTTAGGAACGCACAAAATTATCAAGGAAAGAACTAATTGTGTTCTTTTATTATAGGGAAGAAGGAAATGAAGAAGGAGAAGAAAGGAATGTAAAATTTAGATACGCTACGAAACGCAATAGTACGAATCCAGTAGGTACTATACTCAGCCCATTATAATCTTACTACAGAGTGAAGGCCCGCCTCACAGAGAGAAAGATCTGATAGTCTAGACAGGTGGCATAAATGTGTGTATATATAAATATATATATATAAATTATACATACATATTTCCCTAAATACATATTCCCCTATTCTTTATCACGATCAAAAGTAAAGTTATCAATCAAATACTAACACGATGCATCAGGATTAAACGAATGGCCATAACATCATATCTTATTTGCCACCATAATATATCCATTGTGTCTTATTATAATACTGTTAAGGTTTATTTTGGATGATTATTTTGTTTGAGGAGTGTAAATCAGTAGTTTTTCCTAGATAAATATGTCCATGTCATGTTTTACACGAAATTAAATATTTTTAAACATTTTTGTTTGCTTTGCGTGAGTTTTGATAAGTGAAGTGAACATTATAGATTTGGTGTAGAATATGAAATGCTCTGAGAAATTGTTTTTGTTACCATGGTCAACTTATTATCGCAGTACTCGACACCGAAAAGGTCACCAATTACTTGGATACAATCTCGCGTAGCACTGTTTGCTTTCAGCGTTTATTGCTCTCACGTAAGTGCCTGCTTTGGAAATGTCCCTCTTTAACCGCGGTTTAAAAAGAGTATCTATTATTTTACGGTAGGCAGTGGCTTGACAGACTTCCTAGCATTACAGCATGTACTTCCATTGAGCCTCAGAGACAGTCATTATCTTAATAAAAATGCTCTATTAAGAGCAGCCTTATCCTTTAGGACTGAGGGTTTCACTAAATAGTTCCATTGTAGGGTCTAATAGTGGAGCAATACCTTCAGGAAACAGAAAACTGTTGTAGCATTTTGTGCTGTTCTGTTATTGTTTTTGCCCGACTGCCGAAGTCAAGAAAAGTAATGTTTTTTAATGATTAAATGGCAATTGAGCCTATGTATGTTGTATAATTATGTATACATGTATGTATGAAGGTATGTATGTCTATTTCTTTGGCGCACTCTACAGCCTAAATGGCTTGATGGATTTTAACATATGAAGTGTCATTAGATTCGTATTGATTGTAGAAGTGACATAGGATAGGTATATAAACTTTCAATGTAAGTGTCAGCAAGAAAAATGGTTTTCTTACTTTTAGGTTTGTTTTAGGCATGATTACTTATTGTGTTTAATAATATATTTGGCTTGTATAATATGTGGTGTGCAATAAAGAATATTATATTATATGGCTCGTATCTGGCACTCTCTTTGTCGACGGGAAGAGATGCTTCCGTATTCAGGACCAGTAGACCACACTGCCAAGTAATTTATTTTATATGTATGGTTATAAAAAGTTTGCATGGACCAGGTGCATTGATGTGTCGCAAGTCGGTACAGTCATAAATGATGTTGGCTTCAGTTTGTTTACTAGGAATTGAGTATAGTCACCATGGTTTATAAATATCGAGGATAGGTTTTTTTTGACCGACTACCGAAGTCTAAAAGGTAATGTTTTTCGAGCGTGTGTATACTACACACGCTACTTCTTTGGCATGATATAGAGCCTAATTAATTGTGAGAGTGACATAGGTTAAATAATATTTGAATGTCGGCACGAAAAAAAGGGTTTCTTTCTTTAAAGTTTGTTTTAAGCAAAACGCCCGCCTCGTTTTGTTTTTTAATAATATATTATGCTTGTTATTAGGAATATTTTTATTATATATGTATGTAATTATAACATGTAAGTCCATTCGTTGTACACTTAATTTACTTTTACATTTTAACTTTTACACTACCACTCTGAGGTTTGCTGGAAGAAAACTCATGCTTGAGTTAAACTCGCGTTTGTACTTGTTTTATCCACCTATTCCCAGTAGTCTTACCTAATAGTCTTACAAGTAGAACTACTGGAAATTTACTTCCCAAGTATCTTGATAATGTATTTAATGAAGTATAAAAATTATAACATTTCATAAAATTCTTACAGCATGGTCACACTTAGCTGTCGCTTGAAACGTCAAACATGTAATATTCGCGCATGCAACACAGGACTAACACTAAAGTGATTGTTCGCGCGCATGTTGCTATTGCGCATGCGTCATTTCATTAAACTCATGTAAAAACCCTACACACAATATCAAACCTTATCTATCAACAAATAAGTATTATATTCAAATGCAGGTATTCAAAAGGTGTTCGATTGGTTATGTATAGTAATATAGGCTTTCTTTAGTTAAGATAAGGATGATTTTTGCTTGTTTCAAAAAGCAATTTGGTAAGAAAGAGCTATTGTTTTGAGAATTGGAGTTGACGTATTTCGTTTGGCGGTAGCTGCCATCTTTTGGAAAATAATTGGTATTTGTTTATTTTAAAACGTTTTCTTTGAATAGTCAATTTCTTTGAACGGTATGGCTTTATGAAGTCGTCAGTTTATAGTTTATCACTTGATAAGTATGTTTTGTTGTTACATTTATTGGCAGGAGTTTACTTAAGGTTTCATCACATCAACAGTCTGAATACGTCCTAAGCTTTTACGGTAGGTAGATCCACGCTGATTTCAGCATGAATGGGCCGGATCGTCCGGGAAAGTACTACTCTCTCATAGAAGATCGACTTAAGAGTAGTAGTATCCGTACTACTGCGTTTCGTTCGGTGAGTGAGAGCGCCGGAGGCCCGATTTCCTCCTTTTCCTCTTTCCTCACCTTTCTCATTCCCTTCCCCTAACCCCATTCCCAGCCGCCATAGTGGAGGCCACCATACCAGCAGTTTAAGACAATGGCTTTTGGTATAGTGGCCGCCACTTCTGGATTCCACTGAATGCTTACCATCAGGCGGGGTGGAGTCACTTTGGTAGGCTATAATATAAAAAAAAGGGTTTTGAAAAGAAAGCCTAATGTACTATAATACTTAGTAAGACTAGCGATTTTATTCACAAGTGTTCGTAAAGATTTACATGCATGCCTAAATATTTCGACTCATTCGAATGCCAATTGCCGATTCAACAGATTCAACGACAACATTAGCGTTAGCTTATGTCAATCTCTACATTGATAAATCTATTTTATGCATAGAATAGAAATCTATGACACTTGTCTAGGTCTTCTGGTACTTTTTATAGGTCCCATGTAAGAAACTAATAAGACCTTTGGTGAGAACTTTTTTTTTTATATTAGCCTACCAAAGTGACACCACCCCACCTGATGGTAAGCAGTCAGTGGAATTTAGAAGTGGTGGCCACCATACCATCTTCTTAAACTGCTGGTATGGTGGCCTCCAATATGGCGGCTGGGAATGGGGTTAGGGGAAGGGACTGAGGGAGGTGAGGAAAGAGGAAAGGGGAGAAATTGGGCCTCCGGCGCTCTCACTCACCGAACGAAACGCAGTACGGATACTACTACTCTTACGTCGATCTTCTATGAAAGGGTAGTACTTCCCCGGACGACCCGGCCTATTCATGCTGAAACCAGCGTGGATCTACTACCGTAAACTGAACTGTTGAAACTTTTAAATTTTGGATCTATGAATAAAGAAAGAAAGAATAGAGTTTTTGTTACTTTTATGAGCTCTTGTCGCTGGTATGTGCCTTTGGTGATACTCGACTTCAAGGTTCTTTAAGGTTCTCTTTGACTTGTATGAAACTTCTCCATATTCCTCTGCTGTAAAACAATTAGGGTTATTGATTTAACGTTTTCTTAGAGACTTATTATCAACATCTTTATCTATTATCATCCAAAAGACGTCCACTCTTGGACACTGGATATAGGCCTCCCTCAATTTTCGCCACCGTAGCCGGTCACGAGCCGCCCTCATCCATCGGTTACCCGCCACCCTTATAATTGTCGATCCATAATATCGTTTAGTTAAAAACCGTTACCCTATGCCCAAACTAACTGCATATCTATTACTTTAAAAAACAATCTTAAAACCCTTTAAAATTTTACCACTATTGCTGTACTTTTGCGACTAATAAAATAACAGACATTAGCCATAAACAATTTAAAAAGAAATTTTTATTTCTCTCCGTTCTGAAACTATCTTTAACTGTACTTTATGATCTATAAAGTAATAAAATGTTTGTTTGTTTCCGGACAGACCTTTGCTAAAGGGTATTTAATAATAAAAGAACATAATATTAATGGTTTAAGTAATTATTTGTTGTTGTAATAAAGTAAGAAACGGAACTTTTCATACAGACTAGATTCCTGCAGCGCAGTTCCACCCATATTAACTTACACCTTTAGTTAATGCTCGGCTCCCGTTGCCCGTAGCGTGATGTTACATAGCCTATAACCTTCCTCAAGAATTGAGCTATCACACGCCATTGGAACTCTTCCACTTTATATATTACTTAGTACAGATTAGTATTAGTCTAGTAATAGATAGATTCAAGCCTTTGTAGGTAAACTCAAACTCAAACTCAAGACATTTATTTCATTTAGATCATAAAGTAAGATTCTTATGAAAATCAACTTTACATGAAGTCAGCCAATTGACCTACAACCAGTTCGCTGACAAGGTAGAGCTATGAGAAAAACTGGCAAGAAACTCACGCCACTCTTTTCATTCGCCAGATAATTACAGGTTTTTGTATGAGTTACAATTTAAATACTCAACGCGACCAAAGAACCACACAAAGTAATTATTAAAAATCAACCAATTAATATAAATACTAAGATTAAATAAAGAAAGAAAAGAGAGGATTTCAATTATTTAGTTTTATCTAGTATGGTAATTTGAGTACGCATTTTAATTAAAGTGGTAAATGCACCTCCTGGTCAAATTGAACGACAAGGCAATACTGGATTAAATAATTAATGTATGCCATGCGAAGATTGACCAATCATCCCAAGTAGCACCCGTTCACGAGCATGACGCACGGACCAGCCATCATCACCCTCGCCATATTAGAGGGAAGGTGATGACCCGGCCAATACAGGTAGAATGACACCTATATATTTACCATGCACAACTAACCCTAAGAATTGCCTTGACAGAAAATATTACTTTCTTCACTCCTTTGAGTGGTAGCCCGTACACAGCAACACTGAACCGTAATGTAATAAAACAATTAAAAACCTTTCCAAACATACTTTCTAAATGAGTAATTATTTTATTAATCCTTTAAAGGGTTCTTTTTAAAATACCGTTGCCAAAGAGACCGCCAATCTTTTGTTCTAATCAATAATACACCGTTACGTGAAAGTTCTTTGAAAGAAAAAGATAACAGATAAAATTATTGTAGACTCTATTAGTCATTTTTATAATATTTTAAGTTCACATTCAGTGTCTAAGCTTTGTATTTAAACTAGATAATATTTAGGTGAACAACAGTATAATATTTTTACGATGTAAATCCTTGCTGGTTTCATAAATAGATCGAATCGATTAAGTACTTACTTAAGTATATTTGCTACCTTCCGCGGAGCGGTTTCACCCGTGTCTTTATTCACTGCTCTACTCTCGTCACCAGTAGCGTGATGTTACATAGCCTATAACCTTCCTCAAGAACTAGGCTATCTTACTCAAAAAGAAATTACCAAATCCGACTGGTAATTCAAAAAATTAGCGTGTTCAAAGAAACAAACAAACAAACTCTTCCTTTTTATATAATAGTATAGATAAAATACTGGCGTAAAATAATGGTAACAACCCTATTTTAAATAATACTGAAGTTCTTTGGACACATCTCGAGAAAAGAAGATTTGATGGAAAAGGTAGTTGTACAGAGTCATGTATAGAATGGTAATAAATAAAATGGCCAATGGTAGGCGAGCACGTGGTCGGTCACCAACTCGCAGCCTCCATCACCAGTCATGCAATCCACCATTACGCAATGTGCTTGCTATGCAACAAGTCGCCACAATTGAAGATACATCGCTCGCCGTGCAACCCACATATCAACCACGACCACTCTGACAACAGTGCCCGAATGAGAAGACCTGGTTTTATTCTTTCGGAAGTAAGAATGCTAAAGACAAAATTACATCCAATGTTTTCTTCCTTATCTTTTCCCTTCAGGTCTTTATAATTGTTGAGTAATTACTTAGAAAACACAGCCATCTCCAGATTATGAAGATGGCTGTGTTTCAGAAGTAAGTTACGTTAATTGGATCTGCTGTTATTTATGCACACAGATCCCTCTAGATTTGTAAGAATAATAACTATATTCCTTACATTCAAAACACTACCTAGGTAATTGTACCGTCGAAATATATCTAAGTTTAGAACTAACAGCGAAGCACCTGAGAATATTTAACTACAACATGTTAGTCCATTTCACTGTCTGAAGTTAGATGTGAGAACTATTCTTGCTAGATTTTTGCAATGCTCCATGTGTTATTCATAGATTTAAAGTGGTGTATTTTAGTTTAGATGGACATAGCTATTGCTATTGTAACTCATACGAAAAACTGTTATTATCTGGCGATTGAAAAGAGTGCCGTGAGTTTCTTGCCAGTTCTTCTCACAGCTCTACCTCGTTAGCGAACTGGCTGTAGGTTAATTAGCTGACTTTATGTAATTTTGACTTTTCTAAAGCACCATACTTTATGATCAAAATAAAATAAATAATTTGAGTTTGAGTTTGCTGCTATTACTGAAACTGTCTTCAAAATGTTTTAAAAAGAAGGAAAAGCTCATGAACAAAGCTGTATGATCTTCGATCTAGAATATGGAACCACCCCACAATGGCTTAAAAAAAAGCGACTAAGAAAATACGAATAGTTTCATAATTTAAAAAAATACTTTTGTAAACAAAAATTACATTAAGAGCAAACCTACTAACACTAACTCTAAAGTGCGTCACCCCTAGTGGGGCAGAATCCACAACATTTTTAACTAGTGGAAAGTGCCCCACTATTTAATATGGGGCAGATTTCTCTAGAAATTTAAGGCATTCCAGTTTGCCCCACCAGTGGGGAAGTTTTGTGGGGCAACGTGGAATGATTCTATACCACACATAAGTAAGCAATATAAGTTGTAAAAAGCAAATACTGAATGGTTTACATTAGCTATACACCGAAGTTATAGAAAGATTCCTTTGCCCAGCAGTAGGGTGTTCGAAGCTACCAGTAACAGAAACTAATATCCATACTTATATACTATTCATATTTATCTATACATATAATAAAAATGTAACCGATCGCTGTCTGTACATGGAAGATATATGAGAAAAAATACTATTGGGACCTATATCAACGCAAATAGAACCCAAAACAATGATTTTTAAAATTTTTGTCTGTTTGTCTGTTTGTCTGTTTGTCTGTGCGTTTGTGCACGCTAATCTCAGAAACGGCTTATCCGATTTAAATATGGTTTTCACTAATATATTGTGGTAAGCTTCACTTAACATTTAGTGTTTGTTTCATGTCAATCGGTTCATAAATAAAAAAGTTATGCCAATTTAAAGAATCACATCGAACATTCGTTAATTTACTACGAAATCTTATAGAAGCAGATATTTTAACAGGTTGCGGAATAGCTGATAGTGTTTTTATTCCTGTCATTTTAAACAGTCTTTCATTTAGTTTTAAACGAGTCCAGTTTCCAGTGAGCCTATGTTTTGCGATGACTAATTAAAGTAATTAATTAATTAAGTAATTAAAGTAAAGGTAAGACACTAAAAGTTGTGGGTGTGGATCTAAGTATTAGCTGTTTTTCGGTCAGCTTTATGTGGCTCTATCACGTGTTAGCATTACTAGCAGCCTGTATGCTTTGATCCCTGATGGCTATACGTCTAATCCATACATCCATACATATTATAAAAGGCTTTGTCCTGACTGACTGACTGACTGACAGACAACGTAAAGCCTAAACCGCTGGTCGTAGCGACTTGAAATTTGGAGGGTGTGTTTGTCTTAATGTCTAGAAGTGTACAAAGAAAGGGTTATTAAAAATTCAACCCTTAAGTGTATGAAAAGGGATGAAATCGATTGTATGAAACGTCTTCATTTTTTAAGTTACAGCTTTGAAATTTTGTTTTGGAATACTTTTATTTAAATAAAAAATACGCTCATAATTTTTTTTTTACTGGGGTGGATTTATAGGAGTGAAATAAGGGACGAAATATTGTATGGAAAGATCTTTGCTTTTGAAGTTGGCGACTTGAAATTTGGAGGGAGGGGGAAGGGAGAGGGAGGAAGAGGAAAGGAAGGGAGAAGTGAGGGGAAAGTGCGGGGGTAGTTAGGGAGAAGTCAGGGGAAAGGGAGGGGAAAGTCAGGGGGAAATCGACTGCCTCTGTATTTCGGTGGTACTGTGTATGGACTGTGAGGTCGCGGGTTCGATTCCCGCTCAGTGCAAATATTTGTAGCATGAACATGTCTATTTGCATTGGTGTGGGTGTTTATATGTATAATATGTATCTATTTACAAAAATAAAAGTATTTAACTATGTTTATCCGTATTCTAGAACCCATAATACAAGCATATAATATGCTTACTTTGGGTCTAGATGGCGTTGACCTCGCAGCATGTGTGGGACCAGCTGAGTATCCGCGGAGTCATTGTGTGGGTGGTGTGGGTCAACCCGCCGGCCAGGGAGACCCGTATAAACGGTGGTGCCGCTGGCCGCCCGCGGCATTGTACAAGGGCCCAATTAGAGCTAACCAAAAAAAAAGAGGCTGCCCCACCAGGTTGCGCATAATCTCGGAGTGGTTCGTCGTGCAGGTTGGTGACCGGATAGTGGGACCCGGCGACCATTTTCGAGACGGTACGGCGGCCTTTTGCGAGCAGTCTGTATCATGGAAGCCCGGAGGCCTAAGACCCTTGAGCCTTTACAGCTGCGAAGAGACATCGCCTCCTCAACGGCCGTCGCCTTTACCACGGAGAGTCTTCTCAACAGCTCTTTAAATTAATTCTACCCTCTCCCTTTTTATCCAGAACGACACGTGCGGGACTGAAGTGCTACCCTTTTACAGTGCAATCTAATGGGTCTCGAACTAAATGGTTCAGCACTTTATACTTTTGTCGCTCAATTAAAGCCTGGAACTCTTTACCAGCGCATGTGTTCCCACCTAACTTTCATCCTGGGACTTTTAAGCGAGGCGTGAAGAAGCATCTCACTAAGCCGCCATAGTGGAGGCCACCATACCAGTAGTTTGGCTTTTGGAATGGTGTCCACTACTTCTGAATTCCACTGACTGCTTACCATCAGCCAGAGTAGAGGCACTTTGGCAGGCCAATATAAAAAAAAAACTTATAGCGTTTTTATTCCCGGATTCCTTTCATTCCAAACAATTTCCCGTTTAGTTTTAAACGAGTTCAGTTTCCAGTGAGCATATGTTTCGCGATGACAATTAATGAGTGTGGATCTAAATATTAACTGTTTTTCGCATGGTCAGCTTTATGTGGATTTGCCACGTGTAAGTAATCCTAGCAGCCTGTATGGCTTTGATCCGCGATGGCTATACGTCTAATATCGTAGATAGAGAAGCATTTACTGTAAAGATTTTTCTTATTCACCTAAACGAAGATGTTTATAATTCAAAAAAAAAGATATATCCAAAAAATGCTGCCCAAAATCACTATTCCACGCGGACGAAGTCGCGGGCACAGCTAGTATTATATATATTCCATATTATAATAAATGCGAAAGTAACTCTGTCTGTCTGTTACGCTTTCACGTCTAAACCACTGAACCGATTATCATGAAGTTTGTTATAGGCATAGATTAGGCCTCGGGGAACAACATAGGCTATCTTTTATCGCGAACAAAAAGCTTAAAGAGGTTAAAATAGGGGATGAAAGTTTGTATGAAATATGTCAATGTATAAACAGAGATATAACCGACATTTACACGGGCGGAGCTGCGGACAACAGCTAGTATCTAATAAAACCATGAACAAAGACGTATTGGTGCACTCTTGACACGTAGCGCAAGTAAACGCATTATGGCGATGTTAAAACTAAAAAGAGCGTTGTAATAAAGGTTTTGATGCATATGGGTGTAACTCAGAGAAAATAACATTAAATTGATTACGCTTGACGTTAGTAATAAAATAAGCACATATACATTAGTTGTTTGTACATTCTACCTATGCATATGTATACAGTTATAGTATAAAAAGTAATCGCCAAAAAGCGCCTGTCTGTATAAAATCGCCAATCTCGAAAACCACTTAATAGATTTTAATGCAGTTTTCACTGTTATATAGTGTGTTTTTCGTGGAAGATTTTGGTATATAATATAATGACCTATCACATATAAGAAGCAAGTAGAAACGATAATAGTGAACCGAGTTAAACCGCAACTTTTGATATCAATGCGAAGCGAAGGCGGGTCCCTATTACGGACTTATTTAAATTAGTATGGCCGTTTGTGGGGGGAAGCCCTTTTGGTTAATTACCATAAGTCTTTAATCCCGAGGATTTAAATGTTCTTAACATAAACAAAACCGTTTATTGGAAGTAGAACGTCGTTTACACGAGTAAATCAAGTGATAAAATCTGATGCTTTTTTTAAAACACTGATTGTTACTGTGAGTTTACAAGTTTTTCATAGCTATCGTAATTAGTATCACGCTTTATATCCTGAAAGAGTAATCAGAGGTGTAACTCTACCTAGGTACATCTTCTTCGAGGAAAGAAAGAAACAATTTTTTTCTTTATTTTACTTTCTGTTCATATTTCTTCAGAGAAAAATAGATGAAAAGTAAAAAAGGGCGAAGCTATGTTAATTCTCTTATAACAGAAGACAAATTTACACGCGGAGAGATTTTCTAGACAGTAAAATCGAAAATCACATTACCCAACCCGAAAATCGAACTTGAAACTGAACCACTGAGTCAGATATAAAGCTGTTAGTGGAATGAGGTTCTAACAGTTGTTATGCCAATATGCATCGCTTTCTGTACTTACACCGTTCATAAAATGACCAGAATCAAAATTAGAAAAATACATTATTACTGATTATAAGAAAAAAAAACTGTTTTTAGATAGCATCAGTGTGCTACAATCCTTTTTTCCCGGCTATCAATATAACAAACAAACAAACAGTCCGAGTATCAAGTTACTAATGTACGGAGTTCAACTCTGTCGTTGTCAGAGTTGCGTCGCTTTATAGCTAGATGGCGCTAGTTATATCACTAGTTGTTTATTTTACTTTTTATTATGTACTAGAGACCCATTCCTGCTAAATAGGTTTAATTAGAGAGTAATTAATTATGAATCTTTGGAATTATCGCCTTTTCTCTTCTGTTATATGCATGTATTATAATTAAAAAGAAGAAATCCTGTGAACAATATTGTAATCTAGCTTGCCGCGGCGCGGTTTCACCTGCGTTTTTCCTTACTGCTCTGCTCCCGTCAACAGTAGCGTAGTACATAGCTTATTACCTTTCTCGAGAACTTGGCTATCAATGCAAAAAGAATTTTCAAATCCAAGTGGAAGTTCCAGAGATTAGCGCTTACAAACAATCAAACCAACAAACAAACTCTTTCGCTTTATGTAATATTATAGAGTAGGTAGATATTATATCAAAATCTCTTGCGTAATAATAAAAAGTTAGTTAAGAGACGGACAATAGAAACAGCGCTTCTCCCTATTTTTCTTTTACTCCAGTGAATTAAGAAACTGTAGCTAACAATTACACAACGCTATCTAGACCCAAAGTAAGCATAAGAGTTGCTTATACTGACGCGGAGTGCAGAAGAGAAGAGCAGTGAAAAGCGGCAACTGTTTCCTCTGTAGCGGAGTGAGACGGAGTGGAGCTGATCTAAGCGGACCAATGCTGGGTTCAGCCGCGTTGCAATCTCCACCACAGTCGGCTCGATTCCGTTCTATCCAGCTCGGGTCTGCGTATTTATATTTATGTCAGTCTGTTAAGCACCACTCGGCTTCGCTAACACTGTTTCTACTGACGTGGAGTGGAGATTGCTAGCACTGAAATTGGAAAACTCACAGTCTACTCTTTCCAACTCCGCCCAGCTCCGCGTCAGTGGAAACGCTTGTGTTATGGGTTCTAGAATGCGATTAGTAAAATATTCAACATTAGTATTAACAATTTTACTACATTTACTATCTGCTATCATGCACCTACTGTGGTTCAACTCTGCATTACCCGGTTGACTGGTAGAGAATGCCGTTGGCATTAAGTCCGCCGTTATACATTCTGTGTGTAAGAAGCTTAAATAAATAAATAAATAAATTACATACCTTTGAACATTTATTTGAAAACACATACATATTTTATTAGAAAGGAGATTTGGAGACGCCCTATCCTTTGAAGTTGACTGCCGTGGTCTGGTGACGATGATGATAGAAACACTCAGCCTATAATCATCATGTCATGTACATCACCACAATATCAGCCAAAAGACGTCCACTGCTGGACAAAGGCCGCCTCTAATTTTCGCCATCTTGACCGTTTTTGCCGTTTGCCGCCCTTATCCATGTTCATGTTCACAAATATTTGCACTGAGCGGGAATCGAACCCGCGACCCTTGACTGCAGTTGGTCATTCTACCGCTACATAGAAGTCTAATAATAATACTGTTTACTTAACAGTTATATATGTCAAACATGTTTACGATAAGCTACTACTGTTACGATAAGTAAGCATGTCTAAGATATGACGTATCTTGTTAGATATGTTTGTTTGTTTGTTGTGATATCGGGAACCGCTAGCCCTTGACTTTCTAGTTTAATAAGACAAAGACTAGACGGTTAATTTGCTAGGGAACAAATCTTTTATCACGTATATAGATCTTTATTATACAGTTACATCCATAAATTTGATACTAGCTTTCCGCGGCTTGGTTGCACCCGCGTCTTTGCTTACTACTCTGCTCCCGTCGCCAGTAGCGTGATGTTACATAGCCTAACCTTCCTCGAGAACTGAGCTATCACACGTAAAGAATTATTTAAATGCGACTGATAGGTTCAGAGATCAGAGCGTTTAAACAAACGACCTTTTATACTTTATATGATAAGTATAGATGTAAAAGTGCGTGAAATGTACCAATGAGTCCAAGGTTGATTCCCGGCACGTCTCATTAGCATTATGCAACCAATCCTACTTAATTAGCGATAATACGGTTTCTGGTGCGTGTGTGGTGACAAGGTTTATTAGACAGACTAGCCTTTAATGAGATAAATTATGGTATTTAAAACGAAAGATATAAAATGTCAAGACGATTACCGTAATCACTAGGTCAAAATGCAGTTTATAACAATACTAAACTTCCGTTTCACCCGCGTTAAGTTGTATCTTTGGTTTTTTCCCTGCTCCCGTCGCTCGTAGCGTAATATTACGTATCCTATAACATTCCACAATAACTGGGCTATCAAAAGCAAAAAGAATTTTTCAAATCCAACTGGCAGTTCCAGAGATTGGGGTGTTTAAACAAACGAGGATTTTTTTTCCGCTCTTTGTTTATGATATAGATAAAACATTAGAAAATCGATTCAAGATTATCCTCTAACTCTGCTGAAACATGGTGTACTTACATACGATTCCGCTCCAGTTGCTCGCGGTGTCGCTAATGTCTATTATACATTTATTTGACAAATCTCATTATGGAAACGAACTTTATTGCTTTGGAGGGAGGGAGGGGTTCGCGAATCCCTTTAATACAAAGGTTACGCATCAAAAAAACGTTTATTTATAAATAAAGAAGATATAAGTAACTAGCCTTACGCAACGCGGTTACACCCGTTACATTACGACTTTGGATACTGCTCTGCTCTCGTCGCTTACAGCGTAATGATACATACCTTTCTCAAGAACTAAGCTATCAAAAAAAGTAATTATAGATGCTTGGTTTTATATAAATTATTTAGACGAGATGCTTAATTTCTGAGGAATATTATTTTTCTTCGTTACATCTGTTACAACACAGGCTATATACAAATGCCTACCAATACTCTGGCAAGAGATAAGATGGTTGAGACATTATGATTATTGCCGCTTAGCAATTTGGAGGAGCCCTGTTTCGATTGAGTCAAGATAAAAATTTCAAAGTCAAACATTTTATTTACGCATTTTTCGTACTGGAGGCAGTACCTGTAAATTGTGAAACATATGACTTGGTACCAATCACATACAATATCAATTTAATTTCTAGGTCAGTAGAACCTTGTCACAATAAAAGAGCTATGTCTTAGAGAAAGGATAGTAAGTATCAAACATTTAAGTATTAAGTACTAGCTGCACCCGACATGCGCTGCAATACCACGTTATGAAAAAAAAAGTCTCGGACGTTCCCAGAACACCCTCGCAAATCATTACAATCCGATCTATGAATTTGGCACGCATCGACGACAAACATACATTGATTTTTATACATTAAGTACTTATAATTATCTATCTAGCGACCTAAGCCTGCTTCGCACGTGGGTAGGTATTTATATGTGTTTTAAAAACATGGTTACTAATCGATAAAATTCTCGGATTATCTCTAATATATTGTATAATATACTTATAAACTTTTTGAAAGAAACTCTTTAAATAATAGTGTCTAGTGTGGGCAGACCCCTCACAAGATGAACCGACGCCGATGAGCTGATCTAAGTAACTGGCCGATGGATGAAAGTGGTTCACGACCAGACAAGGTGGCCTATGTCCAGCAGTGGACTTCTTTTGTTTGATATAATGAGTACTTTAATAATCACGTTTCATCAATAAGTTTAGATACATCTAGTTTAAAAATCATCACAGCACTATTGACTTTAATATTCCAGTTTTAAATATTTTAACTGTATAATGTCCAAATATTGCTCAATTTAAATACTTTCCAACTAATAAATGTATACCTCTTAGCGTTTGACATCATTATTAGATATTTTAATAACCTGTCAAGTTTAAATATCACTTTATATCTTAAACGACGTGAAAATATTTTGTCTCTTCGATATTATTGCGTACTTTAATATATTTTTTTTTTTTTTTTATACCTATAGCCTACCAAAGTGACTCCACTCCGCCTGATGGTAAGCAGTCAGTGGAATCCAGAAGTGGCGGCCACTATACCAAAAGCTATCGTTTTAAACTGCTGGTATGGTGGCCTCCACTATGGCGGCTGGGAATGGGGTTAGGGGAAGGAAATGAGGGACGTGAGGAAAGAGGAAAGGGGGGAAATTGGGCCTCCGGCGCTCTCACTCACCGAACGAAACGCAGTAGTACGGATACTACTACTCTTAAGTCGATCTTCTATGAGAGGGTAGTACTTCCCCGGACGGTCCGGCCCATTCATGCTGAAATCAGCGTGGATCTACTACCGTAATATATTATAAGTTGATACAACACAGCATCAGGTCTCTATTGGGTAAGCAGAAGTATATAAACACGTTTGTACGGTAGTAGATCCATGCTGGTTTCAGCATGAATGGGCCGGATCGTCCGGGGAAGTACTACCCTCTCAAAAAAGATCGACGTAAGAGTAGTAGTATCCGTACTACTGCGTTTCGTTCGGTGACTGAGAGCGCCGGAGACCCAATTTCTCCCCTTTCCCCTTTCCTCACCTCCCTCATTTTCTTTCCTGAACCCCATTCTCAGCCGCAATAGTGGAGGCCACCATACCAGTAGTTTCAGACGATGGCTTTTGGTATGGTGGCCACCACTTCTGGATTCCACTGACGGCTTACCATCAGGGCACTTTGGCAGGCTAATATAAAAAAAAGAAAAAATATCCTTGTCTCCCTACATGGTCAGCAACTTCTTTAATGTATTTTTTGAGAATGTTTCTGCAATGCTTCCAAAAATGCATAGATGTATTATGGTTGCTACTTACCAGCATGCATACCTCATACTTTTTTGCTACCTAGGTTGTGTATAAAACAATAATACATATTTGGCCAGCAATGCTAGGTTCGCTGCGCATATGTGGAAATAAAAATCCATAGGTATCTCTTTACCTGACATAAATCACAAAACCGAAGAACATTCGCTGGACTCTACATCATCGAACCACTAACGTGGTTCTACAAACATCTTTGCATACCGCTTCAGCGAAAAACCTTGATGGTACACAATACAAATTTCCTGTGTTTCTCATAAATAACCAGAGTGTTATTATAGGTATATATTTGCGTCTGTGGTTTGTGGTCACCATCATTTTGCTACTGCATGTTGGTTCAATCTCACACATGTAGCAAAAACTCAAAGTGACCCATAAATCAAAATCGCGGACGCAGATTTTTTAAATCATAAAAGTTTGTAAGCATATGGTCGGAAGATGCTCGAGACATCGGGCGAATATGGGTTGGTATCTTGTAAATAATATTAAAAACCACCAAGTTGGAGTAATCATGCCAGGAGTTTACTTTGACGACTTTTGGACTGGTGACCGCCACTCCTGGACCTGATTGCTTACCATCAAACAGAATGGAGTTATTTTAAAAGGCCAACATAAAAAAAAATACAAAAACCTTGAGGTCGAAAAGTGACAACTTCGCAGCCTTCTAGTGAATATACAAGCTTGCGGAGGCATTTAATTCGCTAGTCCAATCAGAATCAATGTAATGATAGCTGTCGAACCTTTAAAGAATAGTTGCCATAACCCTAACCTTAACAGATTGCAAGAGAATACTCTAATACAAGGCAGGGAGTATCCTTTGTAAGATAGCAAAAAAATACTGAATGCCATTAGAAAGAAAATCTGTCCATAATACAATATCTATAATATGGACTTTTGTCACCAGTTAGAACCTTATTTAAATAATATCATAATTAATAATCCACCTTCTTACAAGAATCGGTTTATAAACATAAATGATATTAAAACATAAAGGGTAATAACACAAAAACAATATTTATGCGAAATAAATTAATTTGGCATAATAAACATAAAATTATAAAAATGATAATTGTGTGTGCAATATCGTCATGTCAGTTCGTAGCGTCACAACCTTTTACGATTACCACTGTTAGCAAACCAGTTGTGGGATTTTTTCAATGGCCGCTTACCGCTGCGTTCGTATGAAACTTAAAAGCTCTTACACAAATTTACTAATAAAATATTTTATTCAAAATCAAAAAATAAAATCATAACACATTTTGTTTTATCAAAAACTTAAATTTCTTTAACGGTTTTTTTTGAAATCGTTGTTTAAAATATGATTTTTTATTAAAAACAAAATAATGGCGTCTACGAAAGCTCGGGTAAGCTCGGAACGCGACGGTAACGTCAGGGGCGGGCGGCGCGGTACGGGAGGGGAGCCTGCCGCATGCGTACCGGGCCGCGAGCCGCATTCCAGTAGTTCGGCCGTCTACCGACGCGGCGCTATCGTGCCCGAGCTCGCGACGCCCGCTCCCAATACAAAGAACACCTCAGTATTGTAAAAAATCTGTGATGTATTGATTAATTCCAACTTCATCCTCACACTTAACATCGTCTACAACTATTAGTGAATAAATAACAGTGCTATAACAAGTGAAAGCGTCGTTTTTAACGCGTTTTCGAGCGGCCACGTCCTATGGAATTCCACATTTATCGTTGAATAGAATCTAGCGAGCAGAGTAATGGAGGACCTATCGCGTCGTCTCTGAATGGATTGATCGTGTTTTATATGTGAAATTGTGAATTCACAGTGATGCGTAGTGTTCAAAGAGCTTTATAAATATGGATTGGTGTATGTGTATGTACAAAAGTGCGTGAAGAATTGCTTCGTGTAAGTCTTCGATTAAATAATGAGAGTCGAATAAACTAATCAGGATGGTGTCCCTCACGTACCTCGGCCTCCGCCATACGCCCTGGACCGTTCTCGTCCTCATTTTCTTCATCGAAAGCGTCATGGGGAACTACGCTAAATCATTTTACATACATTGGAATACTACTAACAGTATATTTAGAATAGACAACACAGATCATGTATTCGACTTGAATAAAGGGAATGCCCAGTTTGAATACGACCAAGTCAATATAATATGTCCCGTATACACGCCAGGAACGTTCGAAGAAGACACGGAGAAGTATATAATATATAATGTTAGCAAAGAAGAATACGATACGTGTAGGATAACGAATCCAAATCCACGCATAATAGCAATATGCGATAAACCGCACAAATTAATGTTTTTCACAATAACTTTCCGGCCTTTCACACCGCAACCGGGCGGGTTGGAGTTTCTGCCGGGTAAAGACTATTATTTTATATCTACATCAAGCAAGGATGATCTGCATAGGCGTATTGGGGGTAGATGTCTTAGTCATAATATGAAGCTGGTGTTCCGGGTGTGTTGCAAGCCGGAGGAGCAGTCTCCGGCGCCACCACCACAGCCGACCCTACCACCACCACCGCCGCCGCCGACCACACCAGCTACCACCACAACCACGACCACGATGAAGCCGGTGACTAAAAAGACGCACAAGTATGACAAAACGCCGAATGAGGTGATCAAGAGTGAAGAACTGTCACATTCTCGTGGTGCTGCTCTTGCATCTTCGCTGGCTTTGGCTTTGGCTGCGGGCGCCGTTTTAGCGCCCCTGGCTCGGTGAATGTGCGCTCGGGCGGCGCGGCCCGCGCGCGCGGATCTCCTCGCGAAGCCAGGCCCAGCCACCACTCAAACATTACACACACTCCATTTGCGACCAGACACTTTAATTTACACGTGAATTTATGTGAAAAACCAATCGTGCTAACTTTAGTGGTGTACTGTATAGTGATGTGCCCCAAGGATTTTGGATGTAACCAATGTGTAAGTAATCGAGTAATCGGATAGTGGAAAGAACTCAAAAGTTCCCAAACTTTAGTATTAAGAATGAAAGCCTAATTTTTAATATAAGGCCTACAGATAATCGAAGTAATTTGTGAATTAATTTCGTCATAGAACAACATCAGAACGTAGACTACGATCAGTTAAATATATTTATATATAATGAAATGTTAACATTGTTTGATAAAATTATTTTTCTTAAACCATTTAGGGATTAACGACTTTTTATATTTTTCATTAATGCAAAGGATATTAATAAGAAATTAGGGTTCTTTACGGATCAAAGTGCAGATATAGGAAATCGTATATTAAAAAAATTAGGTAGCTTTTTAATTTTTAGTTCAAAAGACACCTTTTTATTTTCTAAACAAATACACAATAATTAGAATTTATTTATATTATAAATGAAAAACTTTGGACAAGTTAAAAATCTTGTCTAGGCAACTGTGATTTTGGTTTTAGTATTTTCTCTTTATAATGCTTTTGTTATGTGATATATTACCTTTTATGTATTAAAATGACGCCTTTTCACCTCAATTTTTTCTTGACTGATTGTTGCATTTCAGCTTTTTCTTATAATTTACATAAATAAATAAGATTCGAATAATACACATCACTATCTTTGAAAATGGCGTCGACATGTCAAATGTGCATCGTTTCTAATTGTTGAAAAACAAAATAAACCACTAAATCTTAGTGATGTGCATTATTTATAATAAATAAAATTCGTGACCTACACCTATTCGAAAAGATGGAATTTTCAACTTTATTAAAGATGAAAATTTAATTTTTTTAATTACGGCGTTTACACAGCTGTGCCATTATGATGATGTGTGAAAACCAATTTTACATAATAAAAAATAGACAAATAGTTAAATAGTAGACGAAATAGACCGGTTTTTTGTTAGCCATAATTCAATAGTGACAGTTGGTATATTTTAGATAGATAATAAGATACAGTTGAGTTTCAAATTAAATCGTTAAAAATTTGAAAATGGCATCCATTTTCGAATAACGTACTAAAACTGGTACGTTTCGCAGTTATTTAAAAATAGCATGTTATTTTGCATGGTTAGACGTAATTACAATTAACGTCAGACTAGCAAATTGATATCAAAATTTAACTCTTCTATAATATTTCATTCGCAATGAGACAGCCAGCGACATATATCTCCATTCCGTAAGATTTACACGCCAAACTAACCTCACTAAACTAAATCAGTAGGTACTCAAAATACAAAAATGGCAGCATTTAACATTCTGAAAAACCAATTTTCGAACATCTGTTCTGATGAAATTAAATTTTAAATTAAAAAAAGAACCTTTTACTGTTTATTAAACAAAACCATAGATAATTAAAGATGAAAGGAGCCAGAAAAAAGGTCGTATAAAAACGAAATAAAATAGAATAGCTGTGTCGTTGTCTATGCATTGTTTTTTTAAAACAAATGCTTTTTGTGTTTATAAATAGTCATAAGCTATTAAACAGTGAACACATTGACATCTACACAGACAACAATAAAAGAACAAAGTCTAGTTTATGAATCTCATAAAGAATTAAATTATTACACTAGCTATTGCCAGTGGCTTCGCCCGCGTCGATATATATTATATATAATCCACTATTATATATTAACATACATGTAACATATCTACATAAATATATAGCCCAAGTGTTATTTTGATGTATGAGTTATATTCTGTAGTTTATTCCTAAAATAATTACAAACATCTACAGATCCATCCACATACAAAAACTTTCAAACCACCTATATAGGTAACTTCTTTTGCCTGCTCACGGTTCCATATTACTTGAAGTCAAAATGGGTCGACAAAGATTTGCTGTTCTAAGACATTGGGGTGATTTTGATCTACAGTTGTCCATCATTAACACATTAAATTTTTTATAGGACATCATTACATCTGTATCTAATGATGTTCTTTATTGCACACCACATAAGGTTTTCATAAAGTGACAAACCGCTAAAAGAGATCTCTTCAAGACAACTTTAAAAAAGTAGTACTGCTCATGCCTCATGATAGACATACTGCATCAGAACTGCATAATTTTACCAACACCCATTTTTGACAGCATTTTTAGGGCTTAGTCCCATAGTACAGTTTACATGACATAGGTAATACTGCTGCCCGTTCTTTAATACTACGGAAAGAGATTGACCGTTACCATATTTCAAAACCGAACACGGCTTAATTTCAAAGCATTGTTTGAATGAAACATCAACTAAAATAACTGCCCATAAATTAATTGTTAAAACCTTCAAGTAATGCTCGTAAACAGCTCACTTCAGTTGTTTTATAAGCTTGTAAATTCTTGAAGTAATATCTAAAGGTTCTTGACGATTTAAGCTTTAACATTACGAAACAAACATTAAAATTGTTTGATTATAATAGGTATTTAGATGGTAATGATTTTGGAGTTTAGGAGAATACCAGCGTTATTATGCACTACAAATCGTCTTACTTCTGTCATCCATCTGTCTGGTAAGTGTGTTAACTAAGACAAACAGAAGAGTGGTTTGAGAGTCACATCTCTTTCAGTAAATGTCTTTAGGTTTAAGATGATGATTCTGATATAAATAGCATTCTCTTCTCCCACAATCATCTTGGACTATTTCACAGGCATACATCATGTTAGAACCTTCTAAATCAGCTGCCAAAATAAGCTTTTAATATATGACTATTTCTTCAAAATGTTTTACACAAAACAGACTATTTACTAAAAATATTATTACAACACTTGTTTTCACACATGGCTGTATCTAATGTGATGTTTACAACATTAGTAAGCGAGCTAATATCCGTAAAGTAAATAAGTTAATTCTTAATTACTTGTACTGTTTATAGACCCTTTTTAAACATTGCAAGATACAGTTCATCTGTTTTGGTTGGTATCTAAGAATCATCATATCATATCAGCCCGTTGTTATCCCACTGAAGGGAAAGGTCTTTTCTCTTAGAGAAGGCATAAGCTTTGATCGCCACCGTTGCTCAATGCGGATTGGCGATGCCAGACCAGAAAGTCTGCCTAGCTGCGTCTTCCGGTTCGTGGTTGCCACCTTAGAACTATTCCGTCAGTTCTACGAGCTATGTGTCCTGCCCATTACCAATTCAGAAAGGCAACTCTGTGAGCCACGTCAGTGACTTTGGTTTGCCTTCAGATGTCTTCGTTTCATCCGTGAATGATACATTTGAATCAATGTGTTCATGAATACTATTACTTACTTTAACAACCTGAAGACGTTCACGGCTAAGTTTTCCAAAATTAGGAGTTTGACGTAGTCAGTCATATCTTTTAGTAGACTATTACCTGGTATTCTTTTAGTCACTTGTCTACTATAACACTGATGGCATATTTAATAGTGGAGATCGCATAGACCTTATCTTACTTTATATAAGACTGAGTTTCATAAATCGGAGCTAGAATTAAGATAAGAGTCCTCAACTTATGCTACCTAAGTATTTGGTAATTTTCAATAATTATGAAATACATCTAAAATATTTCATTATATACTATTCCTTCTGGACGATATTATTCAAATGATGGTGAAAACCCGTTTCAAATCCTTTGCATAAATAGGTACGTGAAGAAAATTATACCTTACTCATTTTTAAGCACATTGCGGGCATGATTGAATGTAAGGATAGATAATAGTTAAAGTCCTTATAGGTAAAGAGTGGATAGAAGAAGAAAATACTCTTTGACAAATAAATACCTACTTCTTAACAAATAACCAACCAAAAATTAAATAGACTGTCAACTACTAGAAGACCACTAGTCTAAATAAAATTGAATTATATCCGAAATATGACAATCGGCTCGCCTCTTATTACGTGGGACTTCGAGTGTATACCTAATGAAATGAAAAAAAAAAAAATTTAGTACTTATGGCAGCTAACTCATACAAATTTATGAAATTCTTAGGAGTAAAGGCTGATTTACATTAATAAAGTAGCTAACACCAGCACCACTGGATTGCGATAAAGGATCAGCATTGTATCAATGTAAACGTTTTCAATCCAGTCCAGCATCCAGTGTATCGATGTAAACATTTTCAATCCAGTCCAGCATCCAGTGTATCAATCTAAACGTTTTCAATCCAGTCCTGCATCCAGTATATCAATCTAAACGTTTATAATCCAGTGATGCTGATACCAGCTATTGGATCAATGTAAATCACCCTTTAAGCCCAAATATAACGGATAATGCACACCTCTTCACATGAGTGAAAATACTCAGGTGCAGTAACACTGAGTGTTTCTATTTATAACTGAACGAAAACATTAAAACGTCTACTTAACGTTTCTGGGTACTGGCATTTGTTTAAAACTGTCTTTAAGTTATTTTCGGCGAAGGGAAAGGGTAATATGTTTATAATAATTTACTGCATTGAAAGTAAAACGTCATATGTTAAAATATTATCGAGGAATTTTAATTCTTCTATATAAATACATAAGATCACAATTTGTGCAACAAACTTATGTTTTATGCCTTTTTTGACTTTGAATGTGAGCCGGGTATTTTGTTCGACATGTTTTTGATGTTTTACATGTCAACTGTCATGTATTTTTAAATCAAGAACATTGCAGTCTTTTGTTTTTGAGTTAGTTTTTTTTGGTAGTGAAGAAGGATCTGCCGGGTAGTCGATTCGTTTCCTTGTCCAGTAATTTAATGTTCTCTGTAGTGAAATCTTTAGTATAAAGACAAAGTTTGAAATTTTTCATTAAAATGTCATCGTTTAAGCTGAAATACGTGTATTGTTCTCCCAAACAACTCCAATTTGATCGAACATTACCACCTATCCACCACCTACCACCACCATCCACCTATTGAGATACCTACCCTACCCACGATGATTGTGATCTTTCATTCATCTTATCAAAGTGAATCCACTCAGCTTGACAGTAAGCAAGCTGCCAGTCAAAACGACACCATATTTATGTAGGTACTTTCCAAATCTTACACTAAAACAATAGAAAACATCGTAAAATCTAGTTTATATCAAAAACATGTTATAACATACTCGTAGCAACGAATTACCCTATTAAACTAGCCAAACTTATAGATAAGATAAAAAAGGCATAAAAGAACAAAAACATAAAATTATCCTGTGTATTTTTCCGTATATTATCATTTATCAGTCTATAAACAGTTACTGTTCCCCACTATATCCATTGCTGGTCAAAATAGCACCAAGCAATAAATAAATCTTTAGGAGCCTTTTGATTTAGTAACTGTGCTTGACGGTATTAACTATGTCCTTCTTCAAATCTAGCGATTAAAAAAATGGCCTAAGTTGCTTGCCAGTTCTTCACATGGCCCTACCCTACGTCAGCGAACTGGCTGTAGGTTAATTGGCTGACATTTTGTAATTTTAATATTCATATGTGGTAATTCAATTAACCCAAATGAATAAATGTTTTTGACTGTAACTTTGAAAAGAGGTTTAACAGAGCATTCATCACGATAAGCTGGCTTCGCAGATCCCCTGGCATTGCCAAAGGTCCATGAGTGACACTTACCATCAGATGGGCTGTTGGTGAGTCTGCCACTGTGAGCAATAAATAAATTGTAGTAGCAGTTCTTATCACATGCAATATTGTCTGTTCTGTATTAGATGATTTTTAAAAATTTATTGAGGAGAGGGCTATTGACGTTCTATCGTTGAGATGATAAAATATAGAGCATCGTCACTGTCTTTTCTTACTAAATCCATCTACAGGTTATCTGGAAGAGTTCTAAATATTTTAAGCCCCATTGTAGACACTTCATAAGCTGTCGTACATTTTAAAGTAGTATAAACCACTCTACGAATTTTGATACAATTTTCGCTAACTTTTAGAGAATATCTTCCAAAAGGTTTATAGTAATAATTTAGTTTTATATAAAACATGATATAACAGTAGGGAAAAGCCAAAAATTTCACAGATTTGTCATTTTGTCGTAAAATGAAGTTGGCATAAATCGGATAGGGACGCTAGTATGTAAAATTTAAATTCTCTCTAAATCCTATTACAAAACAAAAGCACATCAAAATCGGTGCAGGAATTCAGTAGTAAAAACGTAATAAATAAACAGAATTCTTTATGTTTTAACATATTTATATAGGTATAGGCTTTGTTTTGGTTGTAGAACAATGGTTTCCCTTTAAACAATGAAGTACTTGACTTATCTCAATTCAATAGCATATTTCAATACCTAATAATAATATTTAAACAACTATACAACGCTACCTAGACCCAAAGTAAGCATTATAGTATGTAGTATGGGTTCTTAAACCTGATAGCGATAACCATTTAACCAAATTAGGATTTTTGGAACCAAAATCAGGTTAGAACGATGCCCTTACTTTGGCTCCAAAAATTCAGTGTTCTTAAAAAGTCTAAAATTTTACACTTATATTATTAATATATCAAGTCATAAACATTTATGATGTAATTAAATATATTTATATGAGTTTTCAAATCAGATGACGGATATATATATGAGCGGAGAAGGCTCTTAAGACCACCATATTTTAGAGTTATGAACGGTTTTGTGAATTTTGAGCTTAATTAAGTACATTTTATGTTAATGTGTTGTTTTTAGACATGGTATATTAGCAGGTAGATATGACTTCCTTGGCAGTTCAGTTGTTCTGATTTCGGTAGCGATATTGAGTTTTTATGCCGCGGAGTTCTCAGTTTATAGTCCTGGGTCTGAAATTGATTCTAATAAATAGCAATAGTCTCGCTTACTGTTATACGGTAGGCAGAAAATTCTCGAAAATAAAGAAAATAAATAAATAAAAAAAATCATAAACATTGCAGAGGTCTATGAGCAAAAGTTACCAATTACCAAGTGGGCTGTTGGCAATAATAAAAATTGCAAAACATAGGTAATAACTCTGCTTATCCATTCAAGGGTAAAAAAGTAAAGCTGTATAGCCATGTTGACCTTAAAAGTTATATCACTATTATAATTTGAAAGAAACCAGATTTGCTATTGACTTTTGAACAAACTAGATTGTTGAATGGTACTAGAAGTTAAATAAGATTACTGACAAAACTAGATCGTGTACCAAGTCACGAAAAACAGCATACTGTAACACTAATTGAAAAGGTTGCGAAAAATATTTCTTTAGGGAAGGTTTTAGTAGTAGAGACTGGAAGTCGATTACAGTTAGATGTAAAAGAAGAAAGAAGAGAGAGAAAAAAAAAAGAAAAAGTGTTTATTTACTGCCCAGAGGCGACATACAAAAGATGGCAACTATGAAAACAATATTAAATCTAGTACTAAAACCTAATATTTGCACTAAGGTTTTTAACGTAACTAATGCTTGTGTTAGAATTTCTTGCATTTATTTCTGATGCTGTTTATACATTTCAAATGCTTTTATAACACAGAATACGTAAAATCTTGTCTTAGGCAGAACGTTTTACGTTGGGTCCCATATAAAAGGTCGTCTATTGCTATTTATCACGACCCAGTCATCGAACCTGAGACCTCTATATGGCAGACAGACAGAATTATACAGAGTACCGGGACCACAGTCAGTGGAATCCAGAAGTGGTGGACACCATTCTAAGAGTCAAACTACAGGTATGGTGGCCTCCAGTGAGATGCTTTTTAGTTTACAGTTATGAATCGGTCCACCTTGCTCCATACATTTAATAAATTTGTTTTTACAACTACAGAAAAGGTGTGGATTGCTCTACGGCTTTTCTCCGTCACCAGAGGAGCACTAAGTTTTATAAGTCTTTCGCGTATTTTATAGATTTATCGCATTCTAAACAAGGCGTAGCATTATTATCTTAGGTAGAGCTAAACCATTACTTATTTTAAACGAAAATTTTCCGAATAATGTCAATGCATATTTTACTTTTATCAAAATACATTAATACTTAAGTATTTTACTGTACATAATGGTATGGTATTACTTTATGTTGTTTAAGTTCAAACTGTTTAGCCGAAGCAAAGGTGTGGCAGCTAATTTTATTCAAAGCCTAGGGCAACTTGAAACACTCAATAAAGTTTTTAAACTAATCATTTTAATCCTTATGTATTTCTGCTTAAAGTGCAAATTGTTAAAGGTATATCGTATTTTCAAGTGTTAATAATTGTTAATCCAGTCTTGTAGTTCTAAAACTGCTTTGATAAAATGTATACTCCTTTTTCCATAGAGGTAAATTTGCCAACTATGTTAGGTAATGTAACAGAACTAGAAGGCGAGAATGTTACTACGTTCAATTTTAGACTCTGGGGTAATAGATAAAATTGATAATAATTCGACAGAAAAATCAATGACGTTTTACCCAACCTAGTCTCGTCTATGTCTTCAAGTATAATATCTTATATTATACTTCCATCTCTGTTAGGCAGCCGAGCTTAAGCTGTGTCAAAATGAAAATATAAAATAATAAAACTTAGATTTGGACTACAAAGTTAAAGTTGTTTGTTTCGTTAATTGCTTTACTACAATATGAACTTAACTAACGTCTAATTCTGAGAATTATTTCACTATAAACGCAAAAGTTTGTATGGATGTATGAATGTTTATGAAAGAGCTTCACACAAAAACTACTGAATGGACTTTAATTATACTTTACAATGATGTAGCTCATACATCAAAATATTCATTAAGAAAATGTGTAAACTTTAAGTCGAAGCGAAGCAGCGGGCGACAGGTAGTTTAATATAAATTTGTTATTATTATAACAATAATTTTACATAAATAGTACCGCCTAATATGTGACAATCACTTTTTGCCACCTATATGTATAAGGCCCTATGTAATAGAGGGCTTATTGCTATTCTAAGCACAATTTCAATGATTCTTTTACCCGGTAAAATTATCCTTAGGCTATTCTATACAGATACAAAGAATTGGGAATGAATTCTTGCCTTGTCAGGTCAATCTCAAATATAAATTTCTTAAAAAAAAGAAACATTACCTTATTAAGGTACAAGCTTTGTTAATTTATCAACATACAATTAACACATACAAAATATCGTCATCATAGTTATATCATCCAAAAGACGCCCACTGCTGGACATGTCCTTCTCCAAATTTCGACATCTTGGCCGATCGTGAGCCACCTCATCCATCGGTACAAAGTATACTTAAGCTTAATTCAGATTTTAGTGGATCACCATTCATAGACAACTGCTTTCTACCAAACAGAGTACAGTTATTTTAGTACCATAATATAAAAACACACAAATATTCGCTGTCATAACCATATTAACGCCACATATGCAATTAATGCTCCATTAAATTTTTTTGTATCAACAAAGACATTAATTAATGAAATACTAAAAACTAAAGTGATAACAGATGTATCTAAAATAAAAAATAATGAGATATAATAAATTTTTATGAGAACATGAGTCGCTTAAACTTCTTCTGATAAGATTCTGGTAGAATAATAGTCTTCATTATGTTGGAGTTATGTCACGACCTTTTAAACTTAAATACAGAATATATTCGTGAAACACAAGAATAGACGCAAAATTATTGCGCATAATATACCAGTTTTCTAACAAAATCAGTGTTGCCTAACTTTATCATATCAGTCGAATGACGTCCACTGCTGAAAATAGGCCTCCCTTAATTTTCGCCACCTTGGCCAGACGTAAGCTGTCCTCATCCATTGTTTATCAGGTCATCAATCCACTTTTTCATATGACAGATTTTATTTTAACATTTTCTAACGACTGCCTTGGCTGGACTACTTTGGCAGTTCATCTACAGATCTCAGGTTCATACCAAATCGGGTACGGTTGGTACTTCTAACAGTTCGTTTTTTTCTATGATCTATCCTCAATATCGACCTCAGAAGTTTGACTCTCCTTCATACTCCTCTAAGTCGCAGCACTTCTTTTATTTCACTTCTGTTTAAACACGTTGCATTGTTCAAGAGAGTAGGCTTAGCTGTAAGAACACCCGAGAGACATCGCAAGGGTTTTTCATTGTTAATCCTGGCTTACAAAACCCACAGTGATGGATCAGTCAAAAAACCGTGAACGGAAAGTTCCTCTTCTATACTGCAACTACTTGATCAGTAAAATCTAAAGACAGATAGATGTCAATCTATCTTATAAATATTCATGTCAAACAAGATGTCGAAGGTTTTTCTTTTGTTGTTTTTTTTCAACGACGTATGCAAATTTATCTTGTTTAAGGATGTTTAAATAGATTTATAGTGTCTAGCTCCGGTTTAACTAGATATTTGTGTTAAATATTTGTGAGTATCAGCTATTAGTTTAATTTGGTTAGATGATATTTTAGTTTTTTAAGTTTGTGGATTTTAGTAATTGGTATGGTATCATCTGATATGTTTACTATCATTAACAGCTTAGTTATATTGCTAGACATAAGCAAGTTAAAGTCTTAAATCGTTGAGAAATTTATGTATCGGTTGAGAAAAACTTGTATCACTTTTTGGTTCACTACTATAATATTCTTATCTTCTACGAAGTTAATATGGTCTTCTAAAATAGAGAGCAAACTGAAAACCGTTAAACCTGTTAGTGTCAGTTTATCATATTTTGCTGACATTACTAGGAATATTATTTCGAAGTTTTTTGCACCTTTAGTGGAAAAAGACGAAAACTATCTTTTTGGAAATGACTCTTGTGTTGATAACCTCAAAGTCTAAAATTGTCTGCTCGTATTTCTCATTTACGTCACTTTTCTACTAAATGTCGTTTAATGTCGGTACTCTTGACATATTCTCCTTCTAATTTATAACGGCTAACATGCGATATTTCTCATGAAACCTTAATGTCAACGGTAATTGCACAAATACGTTTTTCATATTCAAATTAATTGATACTTTTGCCTCATATTTTGCTTTTAATTTTGCAATTATTTAAATGTTCTTTACGAAAGGCGAAATTTATCTAAAGGCGTTTTTTCTGGCGAGATGTCTTCACAGTTACCGTAGTAGCATTATCTAACACTACTACACTACCTAGTACTATTGTGGTTCTGCTACGGACTTGAATATTTCAAGGAGTGGTTTCTAGTGATCCTAATAATCTCCTGACCCCGACTGATTGCCATCAGGCACAGTGGGCACTTTTTGCTATTCAAATACGTGAACAAATTGATAGTTACACTGATAGTCTTCCTCGGCATGAATCACAAGAAAGGCTAAATAATAGACATTTGTATTAGTCAGAACTAGATAATACAAATTAGACCAGTGTAATATATTACTAGTAATGTTACGGATAAGCTATCGTCAAGAACAACAAGATATAATGTTCGATAAATAGTGGTCTAATGATTTCCTTGTCTTTTTTAAATAATTTATAAACTACCACGATCCCCACATAAAATTTGTTTAATACTAACATATTTTAAATCTTTGTCTATAAGAAACTTGTTTCTTAACTTCATAAACAATATTGATAAGTATATTTAGAATTACCATAACGATTTGTAGACAGCACTGTTTGGCAAAAAATAGTCTGTTATTATATATGAAGATGGGCATCAAGAAATGTTAGTAAATTATATGAAACTAGACAATAAATCATATGAAGGCATTAATCTTGTGAATCAAATGATGCTATCCGGTGGTTTGTTATTTTTAGATTTGAGGTACTCAAACGCCTTGGTGTTGATCCGTGGAAGTTATGTACTTGCTTTGAGTACAAATTCGTAAAAACGATATAGGTACTAATATTTTAATAGGCAAAATAATGTATGTTACGAGCACAACTGCTATTGATATTGTGTGTTAATTGCCACGCAACAATCTTGGTTTTAATCCTCAGGTTAAGTAAAGAGATATTAGATCTGCCCTCAAGTTCAGTGTTAATCTGGAGGTTCTTTTATTATTATTAGAGTCTGGAATTGTGGTAAATAAATGGCAACAAGCCTTTTGTTACTGCAATATGCTAGCAAAACGTCATTATACACCATCGAGATTTACTATTAAAAAAATGTTGAGTTGTGTAGAGATTTTGAAATACCAATAAAACACAAATAGATTTTTTTAGCAAAAATGCGATTGTTTAGATTTATTGTATCTTCACATTTTTATTTGTGTGGAAATTGTTGTGTCTTTTTCACCAACTGTTTACAGATTCCTGAGTATAAATAGCTTAAAAAACATTATTAACAATCAACACGATTTGAATTAATTGTTTCTTAATAGTCCTAACAGCTTTGTCATTAGGTTTCAGACTTGTAAATGGTGATCCATTAAATGAATCTAGGTCAATTTTATCATTAATAACTTTCAACAAATCTTGAATATCTAATTGTTGTCTTAAATCATTTTACTTTTACTACTTTTGACTCCATCCATGTGTTTACTTATACTTTTTCTATCCTCCAGAATTTTTATTTCTAGTAACTTTGCTGCTTTACTGGCTTTACACTTAAAAGTACTTAATTCTAACCTAATTCAGATCTGACAAAGTATTAGTAAGATTAATTATCATTCCTCAATTTTACACTTATAAAAATACGTTTCAAATGTAATAATAGATAGAATTTACTTTTGCATTTATAATATTAGTTATACATATTTTGATACTGATGTTTTTCAAAACATTTTGGTTTCTAATAATTGTACTCCTGACTTTCTAATGTTTAAGAACTAAGCGATTTCTTCTGTTTACATTAAAAAATATCAAATGACATCCAAGCCAGTTAGCCTACTTCCCAAATCAATGACGTATAGATGAGAGTGGAGACTTGAAAAGAATTTGCAATGAACTGAGGCCAGAATATCTAAAATCAAAATAAAACAATCAAAATTACTAGAAAGAATAATCTTATCTATACTATTATATAAAGTTTGTTCATTTGTTTGAACACGCTAATCTCTGGAATGTCCAGTCGGATTTGAAAATTCTTTTTGTGTATGATAAATCAGTTCTTGAAGAAGGTTATAGGCTATATGAATGCTATGTAACATCACGCTACTGGTGACGGGAGCAGAGCAGTAAGCAGAGACGCAGGTGAAACCGCGCCACGGAAAGCTAGTTCAATTATAAATTACATTTTTCTAAAGAAATGAGGCAGTTTACTTAATAGTGACATCAAAGCTCTCGGATTGATGTGCGTGTCATATTGTTAAGAAAAAGCGGCGGGTGTAGATCTATTTCTGTATAATACTAGTTATAAACAGTCTGTATCTATTAGGCACGTTTAAATGATATACAATTGAAGATTTTAAATTACGCTTTATAAATTGGATAGAGTTTGACTTTTAGAATGTTGGTCACCACTTTAGGATCTTACTGGCTGATTACCATCAGACACAGTGAAGTCATTTTGGTAACTAATAATAATAATAATAAATCTCTGTGATTTGGTGATACTCATTCAGGATTCGAATTCTCTTAATAAGGCCAGAGTTTAGAACTCAACTTAGCTAGCGAAATGTTGGTATTATACACCTCTGCTAACTCCTCCAAGAGAAACGATGATGATGTTATTATGTTTTTTATTATTGTATGACATCACACCTGACGGCAAGTAGAACTTTTGCCATATCAGGTGCTTTATCCTGCAGTACCTTATAAATTAATGCTCTTATATAACCTCTTGAACCAAATTTACTCATGTGACTTAAACTATTTTTACCAAAATGAAAATAGATTTTTTTGTAATAAGGCCATTTTAGTTTGAGCTATTCGACACCTCTAGAACATAATCCGAACCATCTGAACAAAATTATCTTTCACGGTTCGCTTCTATCGTTCATCCCACACGTGTGTTTAAATGAAATGGTGCAATACGAAAAGAAAAACGCAGTAACTACAAAGTGTAACCTAATTAAAAAAGGTGTTTGAGCTTTAAGCCTTAAGATTTGTTTTCTTAAATCAAGAACGCTGTTATTAGTACGGTAGAATAATATTTTCAGATAATTTCTTCAAATCAAATCTAAAGAGCCTTTATAACCATCGATCGGCAATCACATACAATCAATTGGGTCGCCGATTCGTCTGAGAACGAATAAATAACAGTAAAAGAAAGTTAACCATGCAAAATCGTGAGAATCAAAGAAATAATTTCAAACAAGATCTTACCAAACTCATAGCACCGTTTGTTTTTTAAATAATCATTTAAAAGCAATGGATGAAACACCATTTAATCAGTACCAGCCAATTTGACGGCAATAGCAAAAGAATACTGAACTTTAAGGCCAAACGTTTTTTATTAGAATCGATTCGGGTTTTATAAAAAGTATTAAACGCATCGTTTAATGGATTACCCGAAGATTAATTCTCAATTGAAGAAGAGTATATCACATTTTTTTATTAAATTTTGGTACTTTATTTTGGGTGTGTTCGAAATCTATTTCGTAAGGTCTTTGTACACGTTTTGTTTTTAATCTAACGTATATATTATTTGAGACTTGGTAATTAATGACACAATAATAACTAATATGCTCAGAAAGAAATAAGTGTCGTATCTAATATATGTGGCACAACGTGTACATATGGAACACCTATGCCAACCCTTTAACCAAAATACGACGTATGTTAATAAAAACATTTTTAATTGTCAAAGTTCCAGTTCTACCTATATTTATTTTATAGGTCTCCTCAGGATTTTAGAAAAATTATATTAATTTAATAAGGGCTTGTTGAATTACGAAAAAAAAAAATTTTAATTATATTAAGCTATCAATCTAAATCACTCTCGGAAAGTTTTTACAAAAATGTCATTTACCTAGACGATATGATTTGAAACTCGACTATAATAAAAAAACATTTTTCTTAGTGTTCTCTATAATTAGTTTTCAATTAGTTGTGCTGTGTACTTAGACATAATTATCGCCTGATCATATTATTGTTATTACAATGATGACCTCAATCGCAGAATCTCGAAAGAAAATCAGTCCGCTAGTATTTAATGAAAAAAAACATAATTTTATATTTAAAAAAACTAATTGAGGCGTTTCCCAAACAATAAACTGTAATTGTTTGCAAAATTCATAAAAAATTCAAATTGTATTTGTTAAACTTATGTTGAAAATGAATTTGTAAATTTCATAATAAATAATATGAATTTGTAAACTGTATAGTACGAAAGTGTTAAACACTTTGAAATGTAATAATTATGCAAAAGTCTATACTATTTTAGTTTAATAAACGATAATATTCATGCTGCTTCTTCATAATTACATTAGAAAGAGAGAGATAGCAATATGTTATTTTACTTGAGCTCCCCTTCTTCTAATAATTTTTTATTGTAATTTTATGTAAATAAGTTTATTTTAAGCTATCAGTGCAATATAGGAATTTGCAAAGGTGGCATATTAAAAGTTGTATAAATATTTGTATAAATTGAATTTAAAATTAAGTAAGTTTTAATTTTCCTGTTTTTCCCGTCAAAAATTATTGCTTTTATTCATAATATTTTTATCCATACAAATCATAATAACTATGTACCTATAATTTTTTTTTACAATCGCAGATTAATTGAAATATTGGCCTAATAATTTAACGCCATTTTAAAATACCTGAATACATCGACTAAAGTTCATGTTAAATTTATGTTTGGGAAACGCTTTAAACTAATTGATATTATGTAAGCCTAAAATTATATATCTGAAAAATTTCCTTTTATGATAATGTTAGTTAATAAATTATAGACATATCTGGTGACTCACATTTTGGGGTAACAATCCTATAACTTGTGCCTGATTTTATCAATGTTTTGTTGAAACTTTACATTTTTGAAGGAGATTGTAAACATGTAAACTTTCAATGAAATATGTTTGATAAAATATTTGTTTGCTCAGTAAAGGTTGTAAAATCAAATATTTCATGTATTTTATGTTTACAAGATCTTAGTTTGCTTAGGCAAAGCAATGTCTATAACAAGTATATATTATGAAAATAAAATAAAATGGAAAAGAAAACAAAAATAGAGTATTTTAAGGTGACAGAAAAATGGATTACATAATTTAAATTGACTTGTACTTTTTAATTATAAATATATATAAGATATTTCGAAATAGTACATTGCTTTGCCTTTCAACTATTTGATAAAAGAAAGTTCCAATTTTATTATTAAATATTCGCATTGGTGCTACTAGCGATCGCTAATATAGTTTTACATTTTTTATTTAATATTTTTTGTACTTATTTCTCATTTTACGATGTACTTAATTTTTTAATAGCAAGAACGTTTTAGAAATATAAAATTGTAATGCTTGAGCTACCTCTTACTGTTCTAAAGGTATTTTTATAAAATAACTAATCTTAGTATTAGTGAAATTAACTCTAACATGGTGAGTCACTAGATCGGTCAACGTGATTTCCTAAATCAAATAAAAAAATATTCAAAATCCACAATTTTCCTAAAAAAATGGATATTATTAATTACGTGTAAACACTCGAGGTAAGATATCGTGGGTATTTTTGGAAAATGTTTTCAATTTCTTTTTCCGGTTTTTAAAATTTGTATTATATTGGCAATATGTGTTTCCTTTTGTACCCACGGCATCTAAATTTGAAGATACTTAATAGGTTGTAGGAACGGTAATACATGACCGTTAGTGTACTGTACTATATTTTTTGCAGCTGTATTGTTAATTAATGCTGTAACTAAAACGCGGCCATAATGTCTCTGGTTTAATTTTGGAAAAATATGTAAATTTTGTAGTGAAGGTAGAGATATTTTTTTTGTAAAAATAAATAGTTATTTTTACAATAGACAACGGTCAAGCATGAGTAATATCAGTGAATACAAAATATTCATATTTTAACTTTTATTTTTTATAAAAAAGCATATTTCTACCTTTTCACTTGAATTATGGGACGAATAGAAATAAAAAAAATTGTTAACGAAATTGGTTGATGATTCTGTCTAGG
Organism: Parascotia fuliginaria; assembly: GCA_963082885.1. NCBI lineage: Eukaryota > Metazoa > Arthropoda > Insecta > Lepidoptera > Erebidae > Parascotia > Parascotia fuliginaria. The sequence continues at coordinate 5,906,633 of OY720198.1, read as the reverse complement.
CTAGACATAAACGCAGTTATTTGCAGTGTAAACTGCAGCCATATTGGAAAACTTTATTTGCTTAAAAATATTATTGCCAAGCTCAATATTGATTGTATCGTATAATATATACATTGAGCTTAGTTTTCGCTGCATAAATAACTGTGTTCTTGTCAAGTAACGCAGAATATAGGTCATGGACTCGAGGCGAAAGTTATAGAAAACGGCCGATACCCCGTCAAATATTACCGTCAGAAAGAAATAACTTCTTTCTTATTTAATATTTAACGAGTGTTTGATAGATTCAGTCCACTTTGTAGATATATAAATTGATTATTATATGTAGGTATTTATAAGGAATGAACTTTGGGAATAAGTGTTTGGTAAGAATTAAAGGTTGCGGCCTTTTTATCTTGTTGTTTTCGAGTCCATGGCGTAAATGAAATTGTAAAATTAGTACTGGAGGTTTGAATAATTGTACCTACTAAGTATTTGGTAATATAACTTGTAAATATGTTGTTAAAATAAGTGTAGTCCCTGTAGGTATTTATTTGTACGATTTCGGGCCTTTGTTGAAATCCAAAGTTTTTAATTTATTTTTCGACCAATAAATGTTGGAGAGAACTAATTAATTTGTTTTATTTTTTTAATTAATTCAAGAACATTATAATTAAATAAGAGAAATTTAAACATCACCATCTTAGCCTTAAGACGTCTTTTGCTAAATACACTTTCCCCATCCATTTTCAAAGAAGCTGATTGAAAGCAGATTGCCTGCATTAATTTTCAGCCGCCTTTATCAGGTCATAATACCATCTATGTAGTTTTTTTTTTTATATATATTAGCCTACCAAAGTGACTCCACCTCGCCTGATAGTAAGCAGTCAGTGGAATCCAGAAGTGGTGGCCACTATACCAAAAGCTATCGTCTTAAACTGCCTCTGGCCTCCACTATGGCGGCTGAGAATTTAGGGGGTTAGGGGAAGGGAATGAGGGAGGTGAGGAAAGAGGAAAGAGGGGAAATTGGGCCTCCGGCACACTCAAAAGTTAACTTAGTAAATACCTTCCATTGTGCCTGATGGGTCAAAAGAATAAACGATAATAAAATACTGCGTCTGTACTGATAGAGCTCACCACTGTCGTTTTGAGGTACCAGGTTCGATCCCCGGATTGGCTGAAAATCTCTTGCAAATATGTCATTGTATACAGTGCCTATACAATACTTCTGCCTGCCCCTGCCGAGGTAAAATGCTGCTATGTATATAACCAGTATTACTAAGAATTTTACAAAAATACAAATTGCAATAAATGATTCCGAGTGAGAATCAAATCTACGACATTGCGCCAAATCAAACGCGCAGGATTGATTTTGTATGGGAATTAAACCTTCAATTTCTACTCTCACAGTTCTGCCAAGACAGTCAAATGCTTTAAATACAAAAAATAAAAGAAAACGTTTATTATTAGCACACTAAATTGTAATTTGGAAACGTCGAAAACAAGAGCCATTTATTTAACATAAGTGTATGGTGTTAAAAAACCCATGGACACCGTGAAATGGCCCTTGAATGATTCATGGGTTTCACAAACCATGAAAGTTTAATGTGGTGGATTTTGATGAAAAAGAAACATTCTTCAAAACCCTGTCATCTTAAAGATTTAGAGAAATAATTGTGGCTTGATTTTAACTTAGTAATTTATTTATTTATTCCAAACTTTATATACATGACAGTATATTTGGTGGACTTAATGCCTGGGGCATTTTCTACCAGTCAACCAGTACGGGTGATGCAGAAAAGAACAAAGTAGGTGCATTTAAATTAAATTAAGTTTAATTAAAATTATATTAAGTAATTTAGTGATACTGTGTACATAGAAGTCTTAGATTAAGGCTGTTTTTCTCCAGAGATGTGCTATGCAGCTATGCTTCAAAGATGTAATAGCTAAGCTGTGAAACTATATGACCGTTTCCACTGATACTAAGCTATGTAGCAGTGCGAGTAAGATGTGTTATAAAGATGCCTTCCACGATGGCATGTAGACATGCCATCGTGGAAGGCATCAAGGCAACGACAAACGCGGTCTGCTGTAGGTACTCTGCTCTGCACATAGCTACACCACTCGCGACCATCCATAGCACGCATCCTTCCACATAAAAAACATAATATCTTAGTTGAATCCGTTTCCACCATTGTTAAGCTATGTGCATCAATGAATATGATTGATGGATATCAAACGCATCCATAGCAACATAGCATAGCACATCTCTGGTGGAAAGGCACCCTTAATAAAGAGGTATCGACAAGTTTTCGGTATTAATCTACAACAATCGAAAGCTTTGGACTGTGTCAGATGAGAAGACAGCAAGTATAGCATATAGGTAAAGGTTACGTAGATTCCGTCATTAGATATGGACTAATAATATGGGGAAGTTCAACGAAAGTTGGTCAAGCATTTATTGCACAAAAGAAATGTTTAAGAGCCATCTGTGGAGCAAGTCCTCTAGACTCATGTAAACCTCTATTTAAAGAACTTAATTTAATGACATTGACCTGAATGTATGTTCTTGAGGTATCAGTCTTCGTAAGGAAGTATAACGATTTCTTTAAATTCAAAAGCGATCAGGTTACTAAATACAAACCAAGAGATCCAACTAAAATAATTATTCCATTTTGTAGAACAACTTTAAGTAAAAAAAATGTTTATCACATGTGTATATCAATCTTTAATAAACTGCCTAAGAATTTAAGGGAACTACCATTTAAATACTTTTAAATTAAATTAAGAAAATGGCTAGTGGATAAGTGCTTTTATGCAATACAAGAGTTTATGCAACATAAAACTAATTGTTAACATAAAACTGACTATTTGTAACATTTGTTATATTGTTATTGTAATGTAAGTTGACATAATATAATCTGATATATTTATTCTAATTTGGCATACTTACTAAAATATTACATGTAATCTGAAATAATGTAAATTGACTAAATTGATATAATGTTTGATAATTTTATTATTTCGTTCGATAATAATAATAATAATAATAAATAAATAATAAATAAATAAATAATAATAAATCTTGATTTAGCCCATGAGATTGTTGACATGTGGGATGTGGATTCTGCTGTCATTGTGCCGATAGTCATTACTGTAAATGGTTTAATAGCAAAGAGCCTCGACCAACACCTAAAGAGGCTCGCATTAGGTGGATGGGTCAAGGGCCAGATCCAGAAGGCAGTGCTGCTCGGCACGGCACGCATTGTGAGGAGGTTTCTATCTCTGGAGCCCTAACCGCCGCGCCGGTAGCTTGGCCCCTTTACCCGTTGCCGGTGGATCTACAATTTTTATATTTTTAAATGTATGTTTTTTGTATACCTACTTATATTTCAAAATGTAATTTTTGAGAAATTATTTAAATAAAGGAGAATAATAATAAATATGCTATATAATAATATACCTTGAAATTCTGCTGACAATAAAATGTATGTTAAATGTTTCAAATAAATTAAAATGATAATAATAAGTACCTATTTTATAATGATAAATATTTGCATGCCTAATACAGGCAGAATATAGCTAGCACTTTGCACCATTGTTATACCTGGTATCACCTGTATTCTACGCAAATAAATGATTCATTCTTTCTTTCTTTCTAACAAGGATTGGAGAAAAAGGCATGGAAGTGCATGGGAGAGATATTTGCTCAGCAGTGAGATAGTATATATGTGGAAAAAATCCGGACTCTAAAATTGTGACAAGTAAATATCATCTTGTTAGGTACATAGATCCAAAAAAACTGACTATGCATGAGTAATAATGCTAACTCATTAAGAAAAAAGGCGTGATAATATGTTAAGTGTAAGACCTCGATGTTGCAGTTACTGCCTACACTTCTTAATGCTGCAGTGAGATCTTAAAAACGATTTCAAGAAAGCTTAAGTATTACTTATTACCAAAGTAATCAACTAGTTTCTAAAAGGCTGATCAAATTAAATAAATTAGTAACTAATTAAATCAAAATAAACTAATTGTCCATGCTTTTAGGTACTTCACATGAGATTTAACAGGTGATTAGTAATTTTTTTGTTGATCAGCCCTTCAGAAACTGGGTGTAAGTTGTCTAAATTAGGTGATCAAATTATCACCTGAGAAGAAAAATCTTCTAATTGGTAGAGAATGTCAGTACTATTGCTTTTAGAATGGTGAGTAAAAGCACCGGCAGACTTATAATCTTCTCCTGAATTTCTTCTCGCATCACGTAGGTACCTACAATACCTATTTCAGCTTACTTAGAAACCAATTTTTATTACTATCATGTTCATTCGTTACAGTATAGTTGATCAGTTTAGTTGGTCAGTGTGGAATAAGCGGTACAGACCTACCTATCTATATAATAATAAGTAATACCAGCCTGTTTTACTGTCCCACTGCAGGGCAAGGGCCTCTTCTCAGAGAAGGTATTAACATTAATCGCCACGCTTGCTCAAGGTGGACTGGCAATTACAGACTTTTAAGTCCAGGTTTCCACACGATGTTTTCCTTCACCGTCAGTCAGAAATGTCCAAGATAAACTTAGAAAGAACATAATGATTTTTTAAATCGAGGTGATTTGGAAAACCACATTCGTACTTGCCCGGATTCGAACCCACTACCTCGTATTTACGAAGCAGGTACCGTATCCACTGGACCCATTTTGACTTTTTACCTATCTACATTCACAACAGCAGTCTTTCATTTATTATTTATAACCGTATGCTTGTCCCTACCTAATTTATATAAACCGATCACCCATCTTAAATATAACAGCGACTAATGTGCTTAACTTAACAAACGTACAATTTAGCGCACAACAAGGCAGTTTTTATTCAAGTACAAGACAATAAACAAGTTGTGTAATAAGCCGCCATATTGCTTTCTAACGGTCAGCCATTGATTCGATCGAATTTGATACTTTTGATTTGTTGCGTTTAACAAGGTCGATTTGTAATGGGTGCTATATTTTTATGACTACTAAAGTGACTTAACTCTGCTCGATAGTATAGTCAGTGGTTCTAGGAGGACATCATCTCAAACGGGTAGGTACGTTCTATTTATAGAACTACGATCTATGTAGATATATAGTCTTAGTAAAAAGTATTCAATTTATCTAAATTTACTCCTATAAAGAAGTTTATTTGTTTAAATTCGCTAATCTCTGGAACTACTCGTCAGATTTGAATAATTCTTTTTGCGTATGATAGCCCAGTTTTTGATGAAGATAATAGGCTATGTAACATCACGCTACTGGCGATGGGAGGAGAGCAGTAAGTAAAGACGCGGGTGAAACCGCGCCGCGGGCAGCTTGTAAGAATATAAACAGTAATGTCTAAATTGTAGGTAGGCACTGATTAATACATTTTGATTATAAAACTATTCGTTTGTCATCTGAACAACTGTGCAAGATTGCTCGCAACTGTCATTTACTTCAAAATACTTGAACAAAAAGTATGAAATAAATCATTAAATTACCAATTTCCTTTTTTGACAAGTTTCGACAAGATGGTCAAATAACTGTTCAAGATTTAATAATGATGGACAAGGAACCGATGCTGTTTTATTTTTGTTGACAGACAGTTCACATAAGTTGTGTAAGCTCTAACGATAGTTTTTATAAAAGATTTTGATGTTTTATCATCCAAATCCAAATAGTATAAAGAAAAGTCACTGTTTCTCTACATACTTACCTGTATTCAAAGCCTCGCCTAACGTTCTGTGGAATTCATGTATGACACTGAATTAATAAATTTAAAAAAAAATTGGCTTGTTTCTTGAAAATATTCTACTTAGAAATACATTATTGAGTTAAAAAAGTCGAAATTGCTCAGTGGATATGGCACCCGCTTCGTAAACACGAGGTCGTCGCTTCGAAGCCGGGTAAGTGAGTTTTCAAATCTTATGTACTTTGTAAGTTTATCTTGGACATTTCTGAGTTACGGTGAAGGAAAACATTATGAGGAAACCTGGACTTCTAAAGAAGTCTCAAACCAATCCGCCTTGAGCAAGCGTGGCGATCAATGCTCGTACGTTCTCTGTATGAGAAAAGGCCTTTCCCTGCAGTGGGATAGTAACGAGCCGCTATGATGACACAAAATTGACATACAAAAATATGTGCCTCATTTCCGAGCCCTTTTCCTATCATTTCAACACATATTTTCCTTTCCCTTTTACCTAAGTAGACATCATTAAACATTCTACATTTCTCAATTTCAAGCACTAGTTGACCAAAGAGGTTGAACAACTCTTTTACAAAAACGTTAATAGTTTTGCATATTGTACGTAAGAAAGGAAATTGATACTCTTTGCAATTAATTACCTGGCGTTTGGAAATACCTGTGCCTTTGTTTTTTGTAGGTCAATGCTTTTGTGGTTTAGCAATCGAAGATTGAATAGAAAGTTGGAATTAAACTATTTATTGTGACATTTTTGTTGAGTATCTACCTATTGATTTCAAATCGGTATTTTTTTTTTTTGTAAATTTGTAAATTTTGGTAGGTAGGTACCTAAACATTTCTTAAGTCTTTTATTCCCGGAGCCCGTGCCTCGTAAATGACATCAGGCTCGCAAATATGAGACCTAACTTAGGCCTCTGTCTACCTCTATGGCGAAAATATCTCTATGTAGTGTATCCATATTTTTAGAATACCTACGTCTTATTAAGTTAAAAAAATAATAAAAGGGTCAGTTATTTCTGTCTGAGATATCGCTAGTCTTAAAACATTCGACTAGAGTGATGCCTTTCTGCATAATATATGTTCCTCTCAATAAGGACAATATCTTTGTCTTCTCTGTTAGTGTCGAAATTGCCCAGTGGTTAAGCCAACCGCTTCGTAAACACGAGGTCGTGGGTTCCAATCCGGGCAAGTATCAATGTTACTTTTCAAATCTTATGTACTTTCTAGGTTTATCTTGAACATTTCTGTCTAACGGTGGAAACCATCGTGAGGAAACCTAGACTTAGTTTGAAATTGCCAATCCGCCTTAAGCAAGCGTTTATTAATGCTACCTTCTGTATATGAGAAGAGGCCTTGCCTTGCTGTGGGACAGGCAGTCAGTAAGCCTTGCACTGAAACCCGGAGACAATTTCTTCGCGTCAAACATAAGAAGACAAGTTTAATACACTTAAGTCTTTCTTAAAATACATCAAAAGACTTCTTGCAACTTATAAAGTAATAAATAAACCGTAATTGATACATATACTTTATATACATTATAATTTATGTAAATATAAATATTCGCAGGTGTACGTTTCACAGTAGCTTCTTCGGATGAAATTTGATACCGATAAATTATGGCGGACAGAATGCTTTAAAAATAATGCAGATATACATTTTATAAGAATGGTTTTTTATACTTAGTTGGTGTATAATTATACCCTGATGTTAAGTGATTACGGCAGGACTGTGTTCTCATATCACTATATCAGCAAGACGTCCTGCTGGACATGGCTTCCCCCAATTTTCGCTACTATGGCCGGTCGTGAACCCTCATCCATTGGTTGCTGTGTTCTCGTAAACGATGGTAAACATAGCCAAGCCGTTTACAATCGTAATGGGAGAAAAGGATGAATAAGGTGAAGTAAAAAAGGATTATTTGCATATCCGGCAACTAATCTATACTATTATTATATATAAAGCATGGAGTTCTTCAAGAAAGGAGTTAAAAGGTTTTTAACAGGGTCGACAACGCGCTAGTGATGCTCCTGGTGTTGCAAGCGTCCATAGGCTACGGTAACTGCTTACCATCAGGCGGGCCGTATGCTTGTTTGTCACCTTAGTCGTATAAAAAAAAAAGAAGAGTTTGTTTGTTTGTTTAAACACGCTTATCTCTGGAACTACCAGTACGATTTAAATAATTTATTTTTGCTCATGATAGACTAGTTCTTGAGGAAGGTTATAGGCTATATAATATCACGCTACTGCCGACAGGAGCAGAGCAGTAAGTAAAGACGTAGGTGAAACCGCGCAGCAGGACTCTAGTATTTTATACACATATGCTCGTATTTATAAACGCATCTCAGGTATTGAGTTGAGTACGCGCACTTGAATCATACCCCTGTCTCTATCTAACTAGGGGCCCGAGACCGTAGTTAGAAAGAGACGGTGTTAAGTACGCGTACTCAATACCTGAGCTTCGTTTGTAAATACTACCCTTAGTCTGTTTCACTCACTATAAATCTTGGTAAGTATAAATTAAATTGAAAGACCCTGGATATTAATATAAGAGTGCATGAGTGTCTGACGTCATTTTAGTTCATTTAATGTTAAATTTTGTTCGATGATTATGAACTTAACGCTTATTAATACTTATATTAAATTGAATGTCTTCTTTATTGTAATTATTGCTGCCCAAAAACTTTCTCCACGATAGGCTTATAGACCACCTGCTTCTAGCTTGTTAACCTAAATATTAAAAAAAATATTTACTAATTGAGAACATCCGAAAACTATAAAACGAACAACTTTACTAAAGACAATATATCTATTTTACATGACATATTAAAAACATAAAAATAAATTACTTACTTACCTCTTGTCTATTTCAATATATCGCTTTTTTCGCAACATATTTTAAAACAACATTAACCATAAACTTAGCACGAGATTATCATAAACTATAGAGTAAACCGGTTGTCTATAGAAGAAAAAATATTAAAAAGTTGTTTAACATTCTCTTTGGTTAAACATTACCGCTTAAGCCTTGTGTGGGTTATTATTAATTAATATAATTTTAAAATAATAGATGATTATACATACTAAAGTTTTATGATGTATATAAATTGATTTTATGGTTTGATAATATGGACTGCCGATCGTGGGGTCTCCGATTCGATTTCCGATAATTAAAAATCAAAATACATATTTTATTTGTATTAGGTAGTTATAAAACTATATAATATTCGAGATATTTATGCCAAGGTGTGAGTTATTTCAAACTTTTCTTGTCTCAGCGGCAGACGAGATAACAGTCCATAAGAAGTGGTAACTGTCGCTTATGAACGACTCAAAGTCTCTGGCATTGCTCCCACAATGTCAGGGACGGTACGGTAGTAGATCCACGCTGATTTCAGCATGAATGGGCCGGATCGTCCGGGAAAGTACTACCCTCTCATAGAAGATCGACTTAAGAGTAGTAGTATCCGTACTATTGCGTTTCGTTGGGTGAGTGACAGCGCTGGAGGCCCAATTTCCCCCTTTTCTCTTTCCTCACCTCCCTCATTCCCTTCCCCTAACCCCATTCTCAGCTGCCATAGTGGAGGCCACCATACCAGCAGTTTAAGACGATGGCTTTTGGTATAGTGGCCGCCACTTCTGGATTCCACTGACTGCTTACCATCAGGCGGGGTGGAGTCACTTTGGAAGGCTACAATAAAAAAAAAGGGACTCTGCGAAGCCGCTGCCTACCGTAAAGGAAGTAGGATAGGTGAAGGAATTAAGGGAAGTGAGGAAAAAAGAAAAGGGGGGAAAGCCTTCGGTGCTATAGTACGGATACTACTACTCTTACGTCGATCTTCTACGAGAGGGTAGTACTTCCCCGGTCGATCCGGCCCATTCATGCTGAAACTAGCGTGGATCTACTGCCTTAAGAACTTAAAACAGTCTAAACTCGCCAATCCGCATAGAGCAAGCGTGGAGATTAATGCTCGTGCGTTCTCTAAGAGAAGAAGTATTTTCTGCAGTAAAATACTAACGAGCTGGTGTGATGAAGTTTACTCAGAAGAGTCTTTCCCTTCTTGCCCGTAGTACAGTTGGAATAAAATAACGTTGACCAGGGACCAACATAAAATGACTTCAAAATACTAGAATTTTTCAAAATTGTTTACATATTTAGAAGAAAAAAATTACATTGCTCCTTGGCCGATGATGAATATCTCTTTATATCAGTTGTGCAGGCAGTCGGGGTAGCCCGCCAGACACGATTACCTGGCATGATTAGAGGATCCTCTCTTTTTGTTTGGTGTGATGCCTCCATAGAGTCATTGTGATGGTTATTAGGTATAATTGATGATGTGATATATCAATCAATACTGTTTTTAGAGACAATACAATGATTGCTTTTATTCAATAACGACTTTTTTGACTAATGTTGTAATTTAAGAATAATTTTATTTTTAACTTTGACTTCAACCTACATACGCTTAGTATAAAACAAAGAGGTTCATTCAATAATTCAAAGAAATACTGAACAATGTATTAAAATTAAAGTGGGTCACTAAACAGAGAGTATATTGTAAGTGCTGCTAGCTGTCTGTAGCGCGGTTCTACCCGCATAAAGTGACATTTTTTATTACTGCTCCGCTCCCGTAAGTCGTAGCGTGATGTTACATAGCCTATAACCTTCCTCAAGAACTAATCTATCATACGTACTACAAAAATATATTCAAATACGACTAGTAATTACAGAGATTAGCGCATTCAAACTCAAACAAACTCTCCCGTCGTAGTAGTATAAATCTGATTAATAGGTAGTTTGTACATTACTCATTATGTTAATGCCTATTTTAATAATGTAAGTGTATAGGTATTTGTATTCATAGTTTGTAACACGAGTTAGTCATAGAGTATGACGGTCTTCAGTGAAATCATGTATCATAATTTGTAAAACATTTTCCACACGTTATGGTGATTCACTTTGGTGGCAAACAAGCCCTGGATTGTACTGTTAGCTTTTGGATAAAATTTAATCATTTCAGCTTTTCTAAGCGCTGCAAGATTTAAGAATATAATAAAAAAATCGCAATTTTGTAGTCTTCGCGTTAAGCAAACCTATATCGTGAAGACTCAGCTCAATTATACAATACAAAAATTTAAATTGAAATAAGTATATACTTTAGATTCTTCAAAGTTATGACATCAACGCTTCTGTTAAATAAGTGTCACAGGACATTAGTTTTATTGTTCTTGTATACTTATCGCCATCCAGTTCTGTTGACCATCCTAGGTAGGTGGTAACGTAAGATGTGTATATTAAGCATTGCAAAAATAATGTTATGTTATGTATGATTCAACACAAATCAGTAAACAAATACATGAGTTGTATGTTGTTATTTATTAATAAACATCGTACCTACGTGACTTCAAACATCACATAATTGGACGTAGTTATGCAAAATGGATCCAGCCACAAAAACTTACTTTTGAGAAAACAGGAGTTTTAGTAAAATTGATATAGCAAAATAACAAGACTGCAGTTTGTTTTCGAATGCATCTTAAATATTGGGTATTGTTATCTACTTCCTGTATAGTATTGTTTTAATAAGTTTTATGTTAATTAATATACTTTTTTTTTGTAAAATTGTCTTTGGATCTTTTTTACAATATTAAAAATGTGGGATGGATCTTTTTGTTTTAAGTTTACGCAATAAAACACTCATAATAATATTGAAGGTATTTAATTAAAAGTAATAAAAAAACATAGGTACATAAAAAAAATATTCAGTTTTCTTCATGATCAGATACGATAGCATCTGTTTCAACTTCGAAATCAACTTCACCTGAAAATCCATCTACGTCATCTAATAAATCGTCATCTGCCGTTAAGTTCTGGTAAAACCCTTTTGCATCTTGTGGAATAAGGTGAAGTAGACTTTTCAGATCCTTTAATTTAGGACCTGGTATTGCTTTGCCAGTAGGCCACATAGGTTTCAGTAACGATTTTGTGATATTTCGTTGCCTCCCACGAGCATTTTTTTTAATATTTATTTCTATAAATTCCTCTTCGTAGCTTGACCTCATATATATGGTAAACATCTCATTTTTCTTTAAAACAATCTCTTTCGTCTTTAACCATGAGACCTTCGCTCCGTCAACTGCTTTTTTTCTATTTGTGATAATACTTTCCAGCTCAGATGATGTTACAAAATCTGTTTTATCCATTCTATGCACTTGCAATGGCTTATTTTTTTTGCAGTGTTGCATTATATGTATATAATCTTCGGGTAGGTAAATCCTTTGGTGCAGCTTTAAAGCACATTCTATTTTTGCAAAATCATTATCGTTTGGAAGGAAACTGTGTCCTGACTCCAAAAATCTGAAATTTATTTCTTCCAAAGATGGATGATCATTTAATAGCGCTTTTAGAATTAGAACTAATTTAATATTTCGATTCTGTCCTCCACATGAATCGCTCCATAATATTAATTTTTTTACATTTGGCTTCAGATTTTGAAACGTATGCTTAAGAAGGCAGGAACCTACTTCTTGCGATCCCCGGCCCGCTTCTCCTTCCACCCACACGTAACAGTAGGCTTGGTCGTTAGTCCCTGTGTGTACTCCCAAGTTGTACACCCATAACTGGCGTTTATAAAAAACGACATTCGTGGGTATACGTGGCAATGGGAGAGTTTTTTGTAAATCAAATGTAATTGTTTCTATGAATGGGTCGTTTTTCGCTAGATTTAAGTCACTTTTCATTTGATTTTGTAAAAATTTGGCCAGTTGAAGGTGTGTATCATGATCTAATGCTACTTGATGTTTGTCTTCCTCGGAAACTTCTTTAATTTTATTATTAAATGAATCGCACCGGTTGCATGTGTCTTTCTTTAATTTCTTTGTCCTTAAATTAAACTTAGTTAAAAAAACTTGCTTAGCTTTATCGTATGAGACAGAAGGTACTCCGGCCGCCTCTGCTTCTTCACTATACAGTTTATATAGTTTCGGAAATGTCATATCCGGTTTTAAAAACTTTGCATCACCATACTCATTTCGACGATAATGTGACACGTATGTAGGTAGTTTCTTTATGATATTAATCAAAAATAATTCTACATCAGGAGAGATTTTATTATGGCCTCCTTGGGTTCCACGTCTGTCTACTAAACCAACATCGGATCTCATTTTGCACAGTGACGTATTCACACGCTTAGGAGTTGTTTGGAGAGTTTTTATAAACATGTCTCTACAAACTTGTAAACCTTGCAAAAAATACTGTCGTGAATAACTTTTCTTTTTAGATATGTTAGAAGTATTTGTTGAGACATAAGAACGTTTTACTGGTTGCTCTTTTATACAAGCAGCTAAGTACATACTTTGGGCATTATAGGAACCCAATTCGTAAAATTTTTGAAACTCTATAAATCTTTTTTCAACTGGGACCAATTCCTTACATTTTCTTATGCAACCACAGTCATAATCTAGAAATGTTTTAGGTTCAATAAGGATATTCTTATTATTTACATAAGGAAGATTTTTATACTTCTTTTCTGTTCGTTCTTTTCTTGAAAGCCCTCCATATTTTCTTTTTCTACCCTTTTGTTTTCTTCCTTCTAAGTGTTCATTTGTTTGTCCATCTATGTGATTATCTGTACTAGTAGAAGCAATATCATTAATAGTCATCACTTCAGCAATGGGTGCATTATTGGGGTAATTCTGATTTTCATTATTGTCTATGTTGTTTCTTTGTTCCCTATTAAGGTTATTTGTTGAGTCACGTGAGCTGGAGCTAGAACTATCATTAATAACCGTGTAATTTGGGTCAGCAACAGAGTCATCACTGTCATAGTCAAGGCCAGGACCATTTAAGGTTTTAAATAATTCAGCAGTCTCAGGTGACATAGGCGGAAGAGGTGATGAAGCTACAGAAGCTGTACAACTATCACAGGCAAGTATAGCATCATTCATTTTCAGACCATCACCAGAAGTAGCTATAGCATAATTAATTTTAAGACCGTCACCAGGGGAAGTTGCTATAGCGGGACTCGTACGAGGACCAGCAACAAATTGTTTATTCGTTAGTAGAGGCGTTAAAGGAGAAAAAGGCGGTGCTTCTATGCTTTTCTCACCAGTTTCAATATTCATTTGATTTTTAGTTAGTAGAGGCGTTAAAGGAGAAAAAGGTGGAGCTTCTATACTTTTCTCTCCGGTTTCAGCTGAGCTGGCAACAACAGGTGAGGTGGCTAAGCATAAAAGCGAGCTCTGCTCTTGTTGCATAACAGATACTAACGGTTTCGAAGCTCTACTTGATTGAGGCGGGGATTCGTCCACAACTATTGAAGGAAGCTGTCTGGGTGGACCTATCTTGCTTGGGCTGCATTCTGGGGTATTATCAATAATATCTGAAACTACAAAAATCTAGTTTAATCATTTTATATCACATCTAATGTGACAAATAAAATTACTACAACATCAATATATTATTATTAACAAACGAGTTTAATCCATAATCATTTTATTGTATAAAACCAATAGGTTTTATACAATAAAATGATTACGGTTTCAATGACTGATGCGGTTAGGTTAGAAGTTAGGGTACAATTAATATTACTTGTACCCTAACTTCTAACCTAACCGCATCAGTCATTGAAACCGTCACAAGTAGTTGATCCCATAGTAAAACTTGTTCATATTCATGGGTAGATCACCCTGTCAAAATTTCGAGACGGTAATAAAAAATGATCCAGTATATATCTTCCCGACCGATTCCGGTCACGGTGGCAACTCAACAGAGATTATCCAAGTATGCAGGAGATATTATATTGCACTAAACACACCACCCACACCCAGGACCCCACACTCAGCAGTCACGCTTGCAACCACGGGACCAACAGGGTAATCGGGGCAAGCCTGTAACCTTATAAAGAAGAACTTTTCTTATTCACTAAACTTAGCAAATAGTTTTAAGGTTAAGTTTTAATAACTTTTATTTCACTCACCTGACGAGTCTTCATCATCTTCGTCGTAACCTAAATTTGCACTTTTTAAAACATTATTTATTTTGTCCATCTTGCTTTAAATAAAATAATTCACTACTATAATTATTTTCACACTCTCTGCACGTATTGACTTCGAAAATAGCGATGAAGAATGAGAGAATGACAATGAAATTGGCGGGAATTATTTCTGTCAACTAGTGATGGAGTTTTTTTATCTATGGTTATATAATCGATAAAATGATTTCATTTGCTCTTTTATTGATCAATTTAAGTTTATTTTTTTTTATAATCTAATATATTTAACCCTATTTTATTTTGTCCATCTACACTAATTTAATTTTTAGTTTTAGTCAAAAACAATCCAAACATCGTGGTTCTTTATTTTAAATAAGTTTTTAGGAATCATGCAACATGGTTCCCTCAAGTAAAAAAAATTATTTGTACAAAAAGTAACCATAATGCATGAATCCAATTAACAAAAAAGTTTTCAAAATTATTTTGGAACCATGCGCTGTGGTTCTGCTTTGCATTTTACGATTCTTACCACAATACTTATTTGCAAAATAGATCCAAATGGCATGGTTCCTTTTTTATAGTAAAAAATCAATTTAACATACAGATCCAATGTAGTTTGGATCTTTTTTTCCATTCTTTTAAACCATTATCTAGGTCACCATGACACATGGTTCTATTTTAACTCTGGAATAATGCACAATATTCTGTTGGTATCATTAACGTTTGTGTTTTTATTAGAAAAAAGATACTTTGCAGCTTGGATATTTTTTGCATAATACAAAGTTTGTTGTGTAGATGTCATTTATGACAGTAACTCAAAAAGTAGTTTTTGTGGGTTGGATCCATTTTGCATAACTACGTCCAATTAATAATCAAAAAAGTGAATATTAAAACAATATATTTTAAAGAGAGGATAGGAACTGTTTCTTTCAGTAAATTCTTAGAAATATATAAGATTCAAGGTACATTCATAGGTGATACAGCACGTAAATAAGTAATGTTAAAACTCATTTCCGAGAATCTCTTTAAGTGCAGATAAGACGTTTTTCATTAGTAAGTTAAAATTGGGGTGTGACAGTTTCAAGCGTTCTTGTTTGCCTAGCATTCGAAAAAATTGTGTTTACAAAGACAGACGCCTCACAAGGTGGACTGACGACCTAATTAGGGTAAAATTGAGGAAGGCCTATGTCCAGCAGTGGACATCTTTCGGCTATGTTTATGTTTATTCATATTCATTTAGGTCAATTAAATTAACACTTATGAACGTCAAAGTTTACAAAATGTCAGCAAATTAACCTACAGCCAGTTCGCTGACGAAGTAGAGCCATGAGAAGAACTGGCAAGAAACTCAGGCCACTCTTTTTAATCGCCAGGTTATTACAATTTTTGTAATAGTTATGATGTGTTTACAAATACAACATTCAATTATGGTGACAGCCGTAAGAAGCCGTAGACGAAAAGACTAATATGCTAATAATAATGTAGCTAATATGATTCGATTGATTGATTCTTTTATAGGCCTACAGTGGCAGACGGGGCAACAGTCCACCTCATGGTAAGTGGTAACTGTCGCTCATAGACTTCTGCAATGTCAGGAATGCAAAGCTGCTGCCTACCGTGAAGGAAGACAGGTGGGCGAAGAAAAAGGAAAGGGAGTAAATTGGGTCTCCAGCATGATTGCATTAGTAAAGTTTTACGTCAGCTAATTTACATACATCTAGTGACCAAAGAAAAAAGCACATGAATAATATCTACACTTCAACCTACCTTCGCAGAATATGTTATGTCTTACAATCTTGGTCCACCAAATCCTTGTAAACTCAGCGTGCAGCAAGTTCCTCGGAACAATGTATGCTGAGTTTGATTCTAAGAACAACTAACGTGCGGATGTGTCATGTATGTGGGTTCTTGTTAATGATACTGCTTTAGACATTGTTGAAGCTTTTTATTCACTTAACAGCATAGAAGAAGAATAGTTTGTTGATTTGTGTACCGTAACAAAGTTGTCGATTTGACGTAAAGCGCTCAATTTTCAACACTTAAATACAATAAAAAAAAAAAACTTATTTTATATCGTAATACTTTTTTATAACAAATCATTTGGAAACAATAAAAAGCGCGACCCGATTCACATGATGGTAAGTAACTACCGTAAACTATATACATAAATATAGTGTTCTTTAACAGTACAAAAACAATACTAAAAATATCAATTTTTTTAAACTTTACCATATTAATCAACGATCTTTTCAATAAGGTGACATAAATTTGTTTAAACACAAAGAGTATCGAGCCTTTCTACCTTAACGAGAGTTCTACTCATACTGTGTACACACCGGTTAGGCTATATCCTGTTAAATATTAGTTATTTGTTTTAAATAATGTAACAAGAGTTTTACTTCAAAAGTACCGCATGGGAACTGTGTTATAGGTACATAAAAAACACCTATTTTTTTATTCGTTTACGAATATGACGCCACGTAAGTATTGGCATTCAGAAGCACTGGACTCTATCAAACGAGTCGCAGTAAACTGCTTATTCACTTCACTGTGGTGGCTCTGTGATACCCGGTAAATAAACTCGGCATCAAAATTGCTGGTAAAAAGTTTGAGGTTTAAATTGACAGAAGTAAGAGATACTGAACGTCACGGTTTACTAAAATTCCTTACAAAGGCGAGGTTAGTACGTACGGTTATTTACTAGGTGTGTCGCTGATGTAATATCCAGTTCCGGCGCCCCACCTTTAATATGGGAGTGTAGTTGGTATTCTGATCATCTGCCTTTTTTTATATTAGCCTACCAAAGTGACTCCATCCCGCTTGATGGTAATCAGTAAGTGGAATCCAGAAGTGGTGGCCATTATACCAAAAGCCATCGTCTTAAACTACTGGTATGGTGGCCTCCACTATGGCAGCTGGGAATGGGGTTAGGGGAAGGGAATGAGGGAGGTGAGGAAAGAGGAAAGGGGAAAATTGGGCCTCCGGCGCTCTGACTCACCGAGCGAAACGCAGTAGTACAGATACTACTACTCTTACGTCGATCTTCTATGAGAGGGTAGTACTTCCCCGGACGATCCGACCCATTCATGCTGAAACTAGCGTGGGTGTACTACTGTAATTAAGTACAACATAATCACTTCGTTTCTTAATAGGGAGGAGGGAATGATATGCGTAAATGGACGACTTCTGTGGTTCGGTGGTACTGTGTACGGACTGCTACGCAGAGGTCGCGGGTTTGGTTACCGCCCAGTGCCAATATTTTATGTGCATGAACATGTCTATTTGCATTGATCTGGGTGTTTATGTATAATATGTATTTACAAAAAAGTATTTAAGTATGTATATCCGCATTTTAGAACCCATAACACAAGCTATAATATGCTTAACTTAGATCTAGATGACGTTGTGTATAGTTGTTGTTATATAGTCTGGTACCACGCTTGGCGTCTCTTACATGGGACCTAACATATGGCGAAATGTTGGTGTTAAACACCTCTGCCAACTTCCTATGTTTTGTTATCCAACTTAACAAATAATATTGCAGCAAGTTAACGACAAATAAAACCAGTGACCGGAGAAATGACATTAAATCGGAAAAATCTAATAAAAGTTGTGGCGTTTTACGTGTAGGGGACAAACCATAAACCAAAATAGTAGTAAACTACAACGTAGTGTATCTAAGTAATAAAGGTGTACGAAACTGTGTTGTTTATCACTAAATAAATATATAAAATAAAATGATAATAACTTAAATAGTTTCCCTATGTATTTTATTTTTCCTTTTCCTTTTCCTTTTCCTTCTACGGTTCCCATCTTGGCACTATATAATTTTTTTATCATTTATAATTTATCCCGCACTAATGCAGGCCACCGTGCACCCATACATCAAGTACTTAGCGTGAACAATACTCACTTTAACGGTATTGATATTAATGCTTATACTCGTAGTGCTAGTGCTTTTGAAAAGTTTATAAAGAAGAGGCCTAAAATCAACACTGTATATGTCACCATCTACCAACTACTAACAGTATTGTATTATGTTATTATTCTATAATTTTATTAAAAAAAAAAACTTGCAAATATAAGTAACCATAGTCTAACATAAAGTTTCTTTCAACGTGTTATAGACTTTGTTACCTTATCTGTGGTAAACGGTGTGGATGTCACACTTAGTTAAACTATTTAATTTAATATTGTATGTTCATGGAATATTGTGATTTTGTTTGTATACCCAATAAAAGAAAAATATCATGCAAAATGTTCTTACCTTTATGTCATTGCGCAACACTATTATTATTCTTTTACTTTTTAATTATATACACAGGTTGTCTGAAAGAGATAATAGTAATTAACCATGGATTGTCACGAATATTGTGCTGTTCTACTTGTTTACCATCAACTAAATACTAAAATACTGTAGGGAATTTAAGAATTTAAAGTAAATTTGAGACAACGAATAGTCGTCGACGTCGCGGCAGACCAAAAAAAAGGTGGTGAAATGAGTTGAACAAAATAAATAGATCGTGGTTCACACTTACTATGGATCGAGGAGAATGGTCATAGGAGAGGCCTTTGCCCAGCAGTGGGATGATTTAAGCTGACAGTAACAGTACATAAATTTGAAATCGGTAGCTATTCTAACTCCTTGCTTACTACCATTTGGCAAAAGTAATGAAGGTGTACTTTTTCAACAAATCTCATACCTTTCAACCTTCATTCAAGCTCCCGTGTGAAATATCTGAATAAAAACAAAATTTAACAAATAAAAGGAAATAAAGAAAAACGTTTAAGAGTGACCTTTCAAAACATCGATCACGAACAAGTATTTTCTAAGGTCGCAGTTGTACTGAGGTATTTGATGTTGATGCTATGATCAAAAATGAGATGTACCTAAAGAAAAAAAATACAAAATCATTATAAGCAAAAAAAGTAGTATAGATAAGGTTATAAGAAAACAATATATATAAATAATTAAGTATTACAGTTCAACACAATTCATTTATTTATGTATGCAAACATATGTTTTGCAGCAAGGTTATAGATTAGGTACGCAAGATGGATTACGTGAACCACATGAAAGAAAGGGGAAGTAAGAAAGAATTAAATGCTGGCGCAACCATACCCTAAGGCGTAATACACAACTTCCATTTCTTTAGATTAAAAAAATATTTCAGTGAAAAAGTAAGTCGACCTCCATTTAGCTGTTCGTGACAATGACCTACGACGCCTGACCCGTGTGAAACTGACATCGTGATGTTGGGTCGCGTTCGGTTTTCGAATTTGAAAAAAAAAGAACGTCACGGCCCGCTGATTGGATAGAATGTGTTCCGCCGATGATGACCAATCACGAAGTTGACTAATTTCGAAAATTGAATTTTTGGAATGCACGATCTTTCGGTTAAGTTTGTCCGTATTGTCTTTGGTTGGTCTGATTGTTATCTGTGATAGGTTTGACTTTTTTTATTTAGTGTCTGGGTAAATTACCTAGAACATGGACATTATTATATCACTGTGCGACCATTAATTGTATGTTTGCAATCTTTTCCGATACTACCATAACTATATGAATGTTTTTCATAAGGTGGCACTTAAAATGTATGAGAAAGTGTAATTCATAAACTAAATACTAGGGGCGCTAATGAAATGAGAGGTAATTAACTACTATCCGAATGTTGGCATTGTTAGATTCTACTAATATTATAAATGTGAAAGTTTTTGTGTGTGTGTGTGTGTGAGTGTGAGTGTGAGTGTGAGTGTGAGTGTGAGTGTGAGTGTGAGTGTGAGTGTGAGTGTGAGTGTGAGTGTGAGTGTGAGTGTGAGTGTGAGTGTGTGTGTGTGTGTGTGTGTGTGTGTGTGTGTGTGTGTGGGTGTGTGTGTGTGACTGTGTGTATGTGTGTGTGTGTGTGTGTGTGTGTGTGTGTGTGTGTGTGTGTGTGTGTGTGTGTGCGTGTGCTTGTGCGTGTGCGTGCCGAAAATCGGTCTGGTGCCCGAGTTATATTTAAACACATACCATTTTCCACGCGGGCATGCCGCTAGGCACAGCTAGTATATATTAAGAAAGTGATAGAAAAACCATCAAAAAAACCAAAAACCAAACCAAAACATCAGAAAAATTTTGTCTCATCTATTTTCATAGCAATTTTTTTTTTATTTTTTTTATTATAGCCCACCAAAGTGACTTCACCCCGCCTGATAGTAAGCCGTCAGTGAAATCCAGAAGTGGCGGCCACTATACCAAAAGTCATCGTCTTAAACTGCTGGTATGGTGGCCTCCACTATGGCGGCTGGGAATGGGGTTAGGAGAAGGGTATGAGGGAGGTGAGGAAAAAGGAAAGGGGGGAAATTGGGCAGCCGGCGCTCTACTCGCTACTACTCTTAAGTCGATCTATCTATGAGAGGGTAGTACTTCCCTGGACGATCCGGCCCAGTCATGCTGAAATCAGCGTGGATCTACTACCGTACAAAAATTGGTGATGTATTATTTGTAAAAAAACTCTCTTTCTCTCAGTTAAATAACGGTGGCACGTGCTTTCGCGTTTTCCTTATGAAACCGTTACGTTAAAGTTTACATTTTATACGCTATTTAGTTATTTTTGTTTGTATCGTAATCTGTAGTTCCATCATGATGTAATATGCGTTTAACTCTTTAATGAGAATGTAAAAATATTTGCATGAGAGAAATGGACAGCGCCTCTAGCAATAATTTTGGGAACTAAAATATGTCATACAACAATATTTTTTAATAATACATAATATTTACGGTACATACCTACTAAGTAGTATATACCCGGGATCAATCCTACTAATATTATAAATGCGAAGGTTTGTGTGTGTTTGTTACCACTCAGCGCCTAAACGGCTGAACCTATTATTAATGAAAATTTATATGTAGATATATTCGGTGCCGGCGACGGATATAGGCTTCTAGTTATTTCGAAAATCCGTCTGGTTCCCGGGCGAACCCGTGGAGCGCAGCTAGTCTTTACTTAAAAATAGGTTCTAAAAACAAACATTAATTTGACCAGGTAAAAAAAACCAATATATTGCTAAATTGCTCGATGGACGAGGGAATGGAATCCAGAGCAACTAACATTTTATTATTGTTATAGTGTTAGTATTGAAACACAATACAATGCTTACTACATTTTTATTAGGCAAGAATCAAATTACAATTAGGGTAAACTGACCTATTCTAGTCCCTACAATTTTAGGCATGAGAATTGGAAAAAAGCAAAAGCAATCGCGATCAAATCAAACTTCAGGAAAACTCTCATAGTTCGGACAGCAACATTCTGTCTCCAGACTTTGCCACCGCCATCGCCAATTTGCCTTTTGTAATGTTAGACACCTCTAACATTACAAAAGGCAAATTAGCGATGATGATAATACTTGTTTTTGTAATTTTAAGCGCTTTATAATTGTATACCTTCTATTTAAACTGATTAAATAATTTGATTGATTTGATTTGTAAAGTAGTGAAATTTGTAACTGCAATCACACGCAGTATCTATGTAAAATACTGCAGTGGTTAGTTTATACCAGACCTTACGTAAATGTGAGCAAAATTAGGAAGAACCTAGAACTGTGTTGAATGTGATCGTGTTTTTATTCCAAACTGGAGTTGTGCAATAGAAACGTGACGATAGCAAATGCACTGTGGCCTCCTTTTGATTACAACATTTTTGGGTTTACGGATATTGTGTGTATCTATTGTTATTTAGGTTTAACAGTTAAACATGGATCTCTCATAGAGACTGCTGGTTATGCTTTCGATTCTCGTACGAAACAAAACTGTGTGATCCATACCGTATCTATCCCAAGGGTAAGTGAATCTTATGCGTAACGATAATTATACGCTTGTAAAGTACCCCGGGACACAGATTTTGGTACAAATTTCGGGAGTTGTCAATGAAGAAATCCTTCGAACTTTCTAGTATAACAGTTTAAGTATAGGTATCTATAAATATAATTTTGTAATATCCTTTATTAACAGGCATATTTTAAAGAATCAACAGCACTACTATTTTTTTAAGTATTTTATACAGGGACGACGAATAGACAGATTACCCTATATAGTTTTAATACACCTGTCTGTTAGCAATAAGGGGTTGTTATCAAATGTAACCCTTCACCCCTATGGACGCCACGCGAATTAATCTATCTTTTAATACGATGTGTATAAAATTTTATTAGGGGTATTTTAAGGGTTTAGAAGGGTTGCGATTTTAGTGTTTATTTTTCTGTGGAGAAAATCAATATACAAAATTTATTAATTAGTATGTTTTCTACACTAATATTATAAAGAGGAAGAGTTTATGAGTTTGTAAGGATATTATGACATCTCTACTGAACTTTTTTTTGAGTTTGAGAACCCAGTGATTAAGAAAGGTTATAGGCTATGTAACATCACATGTAGTAGCTAAAGATATAACTTACTAACTTGCTGAAACCTAGTAGCATAATGGCGCTTGCCGTGAGTTCTCGGGTATAAAATAAGGCACCAGCCTATCTCTAGGAGTCGTTGAAAGTTGAGAGCCTTCTTCTCACCGACAGTAAGGTTGTTAAAGCCATCAGAGACTAAAAACTCACATCACACAAGAAAGATTGAAAATACTATAAGATGACAAAAGCTATACAAAAATCGCACCTATAGACACATTTTTCAATAACGTGTTATGGTGGTTACAGTGGTCTTTATTAGCTTTAGCATTAGCTATTCATAGAATACTAATTATATGATTTCGAAACTGGATGGAATATCGATCACCTAATCTGTATTATGCATCGAAAAGATAGTTACGTAGCATCACGGCTTTGCTCATATAGGGTAGACAGTGAAGTTTTATTTTCAACTTAACCATGTAACTTTTGATTAAATTCCATTCAATTCAAACAGTGTATTTAGCAGTCCATGGAGCCTCTAAGTATCATAGCTCAGTATTCATAACCGTTCGTCGCTGTAAATTCTGGGTTAGAAGAGTCACAGCGATAGGCCTGTAAATAGATACTCTAATCTTACAATAAATATTTTCGCATCACAGAAAGTTTTATTTGTGTGGAAATCTATCAAAAGCAGTCTTCCAGTATGTTACTAAGAGAGAAATTTATCGTTTACAAGCATTACCCTATCATCTATTTCTTTATCGACCTGAAGATGTCTACTATAACTATAAAGTCCTACCATGGTCTTACCCCAAACTAAGGTGTTCGCCATAGTCACCACGCGAGGCTGTGTAGTAAAATTTTGGGCATCAGCGACAGACACAACAGCGAAAGACCGAACTGCGACAACCCTTAACTTCGACGGGACTCAACTACGACAACCCTTAACTTCGATGGGACTCAACTCTGCAATAGGAATCAACTGCGACAGGACGTACTTGCGATAGGTCATATTTGACACGACTTATCTGCGACAGTAGTACTAGCCTATACTATCCCACTGCTGAGCAAAGGCCTCTTCCCGTGACTTCCATCTGCATACTCGTAGTAACAGAAAATTAATTATAGAAAATATCATTCTGTTATTATACAGAGTGGATACGACGGTATGACATTAAATGCAATTACGTATAGTATGTGACATTATAAAGCGAGACAAAAAAAAATCTACTAAATATCTTCAATAGTTTAGACACAGGACAAATTCTTTAATTCTAAATTAACACTATGTAAGTACGTCAAACGGTCACTGACTTAAGTCATAGTCCACGTCGAAGGATAAACGTTGCCGTTCATTACAGTTCAGTGAACTTGTCATAATAAAATGGTGTATTACTTCGTTACTATTAAAATATTATTTATTTTGTTAGAAAATTTCAAATTTTTGTTTTTCGTCAAATTACTTTTGTGATTAATTAGAAATCATTATATGGGCTAGTAACACCTGCCTTTTCATTTAATGTCAAACCGTCGTATACACTCTGTATATTATAAATGTTATTAGTGTGTCGGATTTTTTAAAGGATGGTTCGATTTGCTTAATTAAGTTTTAATTTTTAAGCTGTAACAATTTTTGCATGCCATATGGTAGAATGTAAAAGGCTTGTTACACATCAATACCTACATTCAAGGCAAATAAATGATCTATCCTTTTCTATTCTATTCTGTTGTCAAAGTAATTATCAAATTTTTGCATATAATTCGTGTCGGATAAATATTAGATTCCAACTTTTCATACTAATGTGTTTCGCTACTAATGAGTTTTATTAAAGTTACAAAACGAGATGTTGTAACGGAATTTAGTACGCAGGTATACTACTGCATATTTTGACAGTAGTAGATCCACGCTGATTTCAGCATGAATGGGCCGGATCGTCCGGGGAAGTACTACCCTCTCATAGAAGATCGACTTAAGAGTAGTAGCTAGTAGAGCGCCGGCTGCCCCCTTTCCTCTTTCCTCACCTCCCTCATTCTCTTCCCCTAACCCCATTCCCAGCCGCCATAGTGGAGGCCACCATACCAGCAGTTTAAGACGATAGCTTTTAGTATGGTGGCCACCACTTCTGGATTCCACTGAGTGCTATTACTATCAAGCGGGGTGGAGTCACTTTGGTAGGCTAATATATATAAAAAAAATATATATATTATAGTATTATCGTTTACTAGATTCCCGCAGCGCGGTTTTACCCGCGTTAAGTTACATCTTTGATTACTGCCCTGCTCCTTGTCGCCAGTAGCGTAATGTTACATAGTCTATAATCTTACACGCAAAAATATTTTTTTAAATCAGACTGGTAGTTCCAGAGATTAGTGCGTTCAAATAAACAAACTATTTCGCTTTATATATTAGTATAGATTACTCATAACTTTGTTCCTGCAATGCCTCAACACTTATGTCCATAGGTAACAAACCCACTTATCAGGCCGTATGTTTGTTTGTCACCGTTGTTATATAAAAATAGTATTTCAAGGTCACATTGTCAGCTAAATACCTTCCTGTGGTGATTAAATTAATCACCACAGAATCGACTGTTTTATATTAAACGCATTCATTATCGCAGCGGGATGTGATGAATGCAATTTTATAGCTTGTTCCTTTTTTGCAATAAGCTTGTAAAGGACTGAATTAACCGTATAAAATGGTTGGTTACAGTTTAAAGTAATACAGCTAGTTTTTGTTGTCAGTTATTTATTGTATGCAACTGTGGAACACGAGCATATGCCTAGCCTGATAAAAACTGGTTACAGTATTAAGAAAATACAAGCAGCTAATTAAATTAAAAAAATAAGATAAAAGGGTTCCATATCTCTATTCTTCAAATCAATTCTTAATTACAGTCTCTTACTTATACCTACAAGTTCAGACCATCAAACAGCGCAAAGTACTTAGGTCACACAACAACAACTACTGTAATTACGGTACGAGTTAACTGCGGAAGGTATTTCATATAAATACATAGAAATCGCTGCGACACGTCATGTCATTTGCTGCTGCTGTTTGCAGTCGGCTACGAACTCGTACCTTCATGATGGGAAAAGTTGCCAGAAGCAGACGACGGGGTCGTAGACGCAAGTCTTGTTTGCTAAACACCCGTGAATAGACGGGACCGGAGCCTTGTAAGGAACAGATACAAATATGCAGAGCTGACTGCCACCCTCCACTAGTTCCTAAGAAGAAAACCTATACCTGAAATATTTGTCTAATTTTTGCCCCACTGCAGGGCAAAAGCCTCCTTCAATACACAGAAGGCATGAGCATTGAGAACCATGCCTTCTCAAGGTGGGTTAATTTTTCAGCTTCATAGTTACACTAAATACATATTTTCACACTAATATTATAAATACGAAGGTAACTCTGTCTATTTGTTTATTACGCTTTCACGCCTAAATCCGTAAACCGATTGTGATGAAATTTTGTACAGAGATAGAATAGACTTTGGGGCACAAGACAAACGTATGTCAGGTATATCGCGAAAAATGGCTTAAAAGAGTTGAAATAGGAAATAAAACTTTGTATGAAAATTACGATAACCTACATTCACGCGGGCGGAGCTACGGGCAACAGCTAGTTTACAATAATTGCATAAAACTAAAATTTAATTTAAATAAATAATAATTTAAATTTTAATTTAATTTTATCAAAACGCTGTTATTTTCTTAAACTGTGTCACTGTTGACGATGGGACACCTATGTGACTAGTTTTTGCTAAATGGTGTTTATAGTTATTTTCTGGTAACTTCAAGCTTCTTGCGGCTAATTAGGTAAACACAAAGTAGCTGTTGACCTTTGGGAAAGTATTTCGAGAATCCGAAATTGTTGGACCTTGTGGACAGTGATGGCTAAATGATGTATGTATGACCGTTACAATTTATTTTAATATTTTTTTTATTGCCTACAGTGGCAGACGAGCCACCTGATGGTAAGTGGTAACTGTCGCTAATGGACTGCAATACCAGGGACTCTGCAAAGTCGTTGCCTACCATGATTTAGGAATATTATAGAATATGCTTTAATGTACATCATATTTAACTTACAATAGATAATAAAATTATGTAACAATAAATAGTGACAAAATGGCCTAGTGGATAAGGCACCCCATTCATAAACATGAGGTAGTAGGTTTAAATCTGGGCAAGTACCAATGTGATTTTCTAAGTTTATCTTGGACATTTCTGACTGACGGTGAAGGAAAACATCGTGAGAAAACCAGGACTTAAAAGTCTAAAATTGCCAATCCGCCATGAGCAAGCGTGGCAATGAATGCTAATGACTTCTCTACATGAGAAGAGGCCTTTGCCTTGCAGTGGGACAATAAACAGGCTGGTATTATTAAATAGTGACAATGGGCGGTCTTATCGCTAAAACCATCTCATCCAGACTTATTATTAATGTTCTTTTTAAACCTCGTTTTAAGAGGTTCGCAATCGTGTTAAACGAGATCCTGTTTATTCAGATAGTTCTATTTCTCATCATCGTCACCCTGAAGACGCCGCAGAACATACGCTTCTCACAAAGGTAGCTGTGACATGGTCACCATTTCTGTAGCCAGAGAAGTAATAGGTATTTGGTTTTCAGGTATACTGTATCTGGTACTTTCATAGTTAACTATTGCTATTTATAATGATAAGAAAAATGTTGTAACTACTAGACCGAAATATAGGAAAACATCTATAACTATCATTGTTAAGGTCTATTTTTGTACAAACTTTATGCAATAAAAGTTACTCTAAGGGGCGAATATTACACATAGAAACAAGTGCCGGAGGGCATGCTAGACAATGTATATTGTAATGTCTATTTGAAAGTAAGGCCATAGTAATTATTATTTTGTTTCTATATCTATATTTATCTATGCTTAGATGTTGAAAATATAGGATTGGTAAAAGTGTAGAGTATGCTCGATGGACATCGTCGTAACAAGTTGATACTGGGTGCTGTACGGTGGCATGCGCGAGGTTCTGGGTTAGAAACCAGCCCAATGTGACTTTTTAAACGCTGTACTTTCTTACAATACAAAAGAAACACACAATAAAAAACTTAGGCATTTTTTTTTTAATTGCCAATGCACATACCTTCTCTGTATAAGACGCGGTGGTATCCTGTGGTGGGATAAAAACAGACTGGCATTATAATCATATTAAATAATATAACATTGTCAAATGTGTAACAGTAATTTAATATATTCCTTTGTATACATAATAAACAATGTGAAATTAATTTGTGTAAATACAAAAAATAATTTTTGTAACATATTATAATTTTATCACACTTGGCTTAACGACTACAGAAGTTTTATCACAGGACGAAGCGTCAGCTCTTTTTTGGATGATTTCCTTCTACGACATTAAGAATCTTCGACTTACATCTTATAGGCTTGTGGGCAGACTTCTCACTCGGTAGACCGATGGCCTGGTAAATGTAACGGGCAAACAAGTAACTACAGCAGCTCAAGACCAGACATAATTATGACGTTTGAGAGAGAGGCTTCTTTTTATTGCCGACTGTGGCAGACGAGCTAACAGCCCACGCGATGGTAAGTGGTAACTGTCGCTCATGGACGACTCAGAGTCTCTGGCATTGCTCGAGCAATCTCAGGGATACTGCGAAGCCGTTGACTGCCATGAAGAGAGTGGGGTAAATGAAGGAATTGAGGTAGCTGAGAAAAAAGAGGAAATTGTCGATCAAAATGATTCCGCTCTGTCTGATGGTAAGCAGTCGGTGGAACCAAAAAGTGGTGGCCATCATACCAAATGCCTTCGTCTCAATTAATTGCTGGTGTTGTGGCCTCCAATATGGCGGCTGGGAATGAGTTAGGTGAAGGGAATGAGGGAGTTAAGGAAAGAGAAAAGGGGAAATTAGGCTTCCGGCGCTCTCACTCACCGAAATAAACGTAATACTATGGACGTACTACTCCTACGTCGATCTTCTATGAGCGGGTAGTACTTACTCGTTCCTCGAGGGTAGTCATACTGAATTCAGCGTGGATCCTTTTTTACCTTTTAGGCTTCTCTCCAGCAGTGGATCTTTCGTTTTAAAACACATCCAACATCAAAATAATAATTTTAATTAATCACAGTTTGCTACAATATCCACCCGTATGTTATCTATAGCCAAATCAGTCAATAATGAACTGAATGACCGAGTGAGTGACCGAATGAGCGATGTTCTATTGGTGACCTAGTTCTTTTGATTATTCGACAACCAACTTTAGTAGATATACATATTTTATTTATAAAGTATGCATTACCAAGGATTTATGAGTTTTGGAACTTATTGAATTGGAATAACAAAGAAAATATTTCCTATTTTATTCTTGAGCCAGTAATCCGGTACTATACTTGAAACTATTGTAGGTACTTACTCCTTTGTACAACCTAATTTTCTTTCTTACAAACTCGAAGTGCAAAGAAATTACTGTTGTTTTTATTTTGACTATTTACTAGACGAATATAGAGTATGGAGTATTTACTCTCTTCTCTCCGTGTTGAAGGAGATGAGGGAGGAAGAGGGTGAAGGCGTCTAATGACCCCTCCGTCCTCTTCCTTTTATATTGAGGGTTTCTCGGGGAAGATTTAGGTATATCATTAACCTATCACCTTTAGGATCCGAGCAGTAATGATAATAGTAAACCAAGTGGGAAACTGGAAACAACTTTAGTACCTATGCGAAGCGAGAAGGCGCTAGTTATTTCATAATAGTGTACCTTTACCTATGTGCTCACCAACACATTGCGAAGTGGCGACTAGTGATTATCCCGCCTTTTGGAAGATGTTTATGTCCTGCAGGGTTATTTAATTAAAGTAAAGTTATGTGTATTGCCTGCGTCACTTTGCATGTTATTTGAAATTGTAACTTTAAAATTTTAACAATCTGGCGATTAAAGAGAGTGGCCTGGTTCTTGACAGTTCATCTCATTATCCTGCCTCGTCAGCAAGCTGGCTGTAGGTTAAATGGCAGACATTTTGTTTTCATAATTTTAAGGTTCATACATAAGTGTTAGTATATTCAACCAAATTGAATAAATTATTTTGAGTTTGAGTTGGATTCTCAATCACTGCTTAACATGGGGCTCCCACAAAGACCATTACCGGCTTTTTTCTAACGGCTTAAATGTGTCCTGCCTAATATGTCAGTTTTATCTTATTGTCGTAATGTCTTATTGTTATTATTATACCCGTATATTACCGGTTTAAACAAACAAAAGTTTAGGGTAAATTTAATGACATTAAAACTTAAGAAAACATTAAATTAACTTAATTTAATAATTAGATAATACCTTTAATTAGACATAACAAAACAAATAAATATCTAACTCAACATGTTTAAAAAATAACAAATAAAACATTTATTAAATCGTCACATTTGTATAGAATAAAAAATCGACTACGTTACCAAGTATCGAATAAAAAATCGACTATCAGCGGGGTGTCGGCGGTCGGGGATGCCACACACCGGACCGTACATTATAACTCCTAATGAATACTGAGAGATGCTATAAAAAATGTAGACCCAAACATATTCGAAAATTAAATTTATTAAGTAGTTATTTGAATGATTGACGGAATTGTATAGTCTGTGGACTGGTCATAGAAGGGTTTATTTTTTTATTGTGTAAGGAACTGATGCAATCTGCCTATTTAAAATTAAGTATCTACCTATAGTGACCGCCTTGGGCTTTAGATGCCCATTTGTTTGTGCCTCTGGTGTCTCATTTTACCGCTGCTACCATTTAAAAAAAAAAGGAAATTCTTCTAAGAGGGCATTAAGTTCACTACAGAGTTATAGCAGAGCCTCTAACATTGCAGAAGGCTACCTTTCGTTTTCTGGCTCATTTGCAATGTAAGTAATAAACATATCTTGACAATTTAGTTACATTGCACATGCAAATGTATTCGGCTTAAATATGGTTTAAATACGTACATCTAACGTAGTAAATCATAAAATATAGTACTCTAATATCTAACAATTATACATTTAACCATGTTTATGTGAACCAGACACAAATAAAAAACACAGAATTTTAAAATTACATTTCAAAACGAAATGTATCATTTATTCCATTTACAAAAAACACCATTTCCAGATCATTCAAAATTGGATCATCGTAAATCGTATAGTATCAAACAGAATCAAACATAAATACCGATTTAAAATCGACTAAAACGTCATAAAAAAACAAAACAATAATTTTTTGAATTTCGAATTCGCATTCCGTTTACTAACGTGCGTTTAGCCAGCGGGCGTCGAATTTATTTGAACGTTCCAAATGATTTCGAATTAGGAACATATCATTTTTTTAATATGCTAACTTTTTAATGATTGTGGTACTAAACTGTACGGCCGGTTAATTAAGGTTGTGTTATACTGAAGTGATATAAATTTTTGTAATGAAAAATGTACCTAATAAAAATAATCAATTTTTGCATCTAATGAGTTTAATAGACAATCTGTGTTTTTCGAAGGTTAGAGATCATTAGCCTACATTTTCATTTTTATATAGTATAAAACAAAATCGTTGTTTTTTTCTGTCTATTCCGTCGATAACTTCTTCTAAACCGCGACACAGATTTTGATACGTTTTGCACTGTCGTTAAGATATTATTTTCAGGATAGTTCATATTTGCTGAGATATTAATATTATGTACTATAAATGAAAAGCCGAGAATTTAATAAGTTTGTAATTATGGTAAACCACATTTGTACCCACGTGCGAACCTGAATGGGTTTGGTAGTTTATATTATAAGAAAATGAAAATCAACAAAGTACATACGTAATAAACTTATTTATTTTCTTGATTACCTTTTACTTTGTGTCATATATTTCAATATGATGTTTTTCTGCATGCCCATCAATATTAACTGCATTAAATATTTTTATACAACATCATCCTCATAGAACAACAAAGATATTAGATTTGCATTTTTTATTCATAAATATCTATTAAAGATAATAAACGACATTTTTACTCCTTATAAGATAAAATCGACATGAATTTACAAGGTTATTTATTACGATTTTTAAAATTAGCTATTAACATTCATTTAGAAATAATTTATATTACTATTATAAGTAGTAGAAATGAATATTAAAATAACAGTTTAATTGACATTGCGTACAGACAGACAGATATGCAGATGACCTGATATTGGCGTCCAGGAGACGCTGTATGCAGAAATCTAATCGGTCCCCTTTAAAAATCAGCGAAGGAGGGAAGGAAAAAAAGGCATGTATTTTATTTTAAATAGTCTAAAATTCTTAAACCTTTACAACTCTTGTACGTCTATGTCCAGCAGAGGACGTGTTACGACTGAGGCGATTATGATACTGATGATGATAATATTTTATTTCATTTGATGTTACGTTTAGATTATAAGAAATAAATTTTGTAAATTGTACTTAAAATATCAAAAATTAGCAAGAGCTTAGTCTCAAAACGTAAGTAATGTAAAATTTACTTTAATTTATGCATTGTGTAACAGAAACACGATATCCACCGTAACACTATCTTCTTCGAGCATGTTTTTCTATTTAAGAACATCACTCTTGTCGGTGAAGTTTCTTTCACGTTCCAACGCAAGCAAGTCCTTCGCCTTTTTTATTACGTCAAGATGAATTAATTGTTATGAACGCCGTTTCTTGTAGGTAAATTTTAATAAGATTTTTATTAGTTCTAAGTATTAGATATAATTACTAAACAAGTACGTATTTATATGTCATACCTATTTTAAGGATAATAAAATAAACAAGCTTTGTGTTATAGAAGTTCTTAAAAACACAACTTACTTATCTAAGTAAATATAAATAAAAATAAATCAAAATATTTGTATTTTTTTTATATGGGTTAAAACCGTAGTATACTAAGCCTAAAGAAACAGCAAAGCGACTACCTAAACCGATAGATATGATCACAACCTTTTAATTTGCTACATTTTAAAATCGATTCAAACATCTACCCAGAAACAATTCTTTTTTAAGCATTGTTTAATATGCTTTCATATTCGTCTAAGTACATGCCACGTCCTTTGACATCTATTAAAAAAGTAAAAACCATATAGGTTTATATCGAAGAACCGAGACGCATAACCATGATGCTAACTAGTTTATTTTATGCGCCAACGCTGCCAGTGTGAAACAACCTTAACTATTTATGCAGATCCGTTCAGAAGGTTTTGTTTCGAGAAATCGTTAATACTTTAATATTTTATTGTTGAACGGAAATAAAAAAGTTGTTGACATTATTATGGACTACTGTTTTATGATTCTAAATTTGAATTTTTATTATTCTGATTGACGGGTGTAGGATTTTTGATTTTAAGTGATACACTACAACGCATAAAAGTTATGCATTTATAAAGATGATTGTTAGGTATAAGTTTTTAATATTTTCAAAGAAAAGGGTTAAAATTTAGCCTCTATTATAATACATAGTTATAATAGGATGCGTCTACAGAATCTTTTGAAAGCTATACCTATAACTACAACAATTTGTTCTAAACGTCTCCAAATTTGCAATTGTAAAAAAAAATGTGTTTTATGTTTTTTTTTTGTATCTGGAATTCATATAAATTATTATGCATCTTGAAATAGTTTTCTGAACTGTTTATAAAATGACGCGAATGATTAATATTAATAAGTATAACAATATCATCTTAAAATAAAGTCGCATTTTTCTTCTTTCATTTAATTTAACCCACGCAACGGTACGGTTGCTATTCTCGATAAAACATTTTTGGGCCAAAAAATTATCAGTATAATACAATCATGCTTATTACAGTACAGAGTTACCGAGAACTTTTACTATTTGTAACCATGTCGTATCATAAACAGTGTCCACGTGCGAAGACAGGGTAATTCGCTAGTAATTCAAAATCAATTAATCATACAAATCGGCAGCCATATTTTTCGAATGTCATCCATCCCGCCATTTTGAAAATTTAAAAAACAAATCGTTCGAAGTTCGCGCGTGAATTTGCGTATTTAGGCTCATTCGTTTTGCGTCCATTCGTGTTAAATGTCGTGGAACTAATATTATATCAATAGAACAGATAAGAATTTCGCTGTAAGTAATTAACGTGAATAGCGTCTCCCTATTCAAAATCGGTGGCCATATTTTTGTTGTTCTATAAAATATTCGCGTGTAATGATTTGGAATTAGTTGATTTAGGCATAGGACAAACTTTATAGTCGATTTGGTTGTCTTTGTTTTAATGAGAGGTCAAGGTCTGTAGTAACTTTGGTAATGTCTGCGTGAATGTATTGATTTGTAATTTACAAAGTTAAGTTATTTTAAGTTAGTTGTTAGGTATGTCTTAATTTTCAGTTGTTTAGGCAATATACTTACACAGATTAGTTAAATTATTTAAAGTACTTCTAATATTTTATTCTGATAATTTAAAATTGCTTTATCAACACAACGTAAGAAAACAAGAACTAAAGAATGTCTCTAGAGCTAAAATACTAATATTGAGAACAGCCTTATATCATATTTTAAGATAATAATCGTTTTATACGATATACTTATTTTAATTTGATAACATAATACATTTTAGATATACTTTATTATTACTTTATTTAGTGTAACTGCTATAACTGCATATCCTATGTTTAACTGGTAGAAAATGTCTTAATTAAAGCCTTTTAAGCTCGCGTGTAGTAATAAAACCAAATAAAATAGGAAATATGGAACTATTTTAAAATCAAATATAAATTTTATTGAATGCATTTTTGAACGACTAATGGACGTTAGAAGCTCTGTATAAATTGGGAATACGAACATACGCTTTTTTACGTAGATGTTTAGTGACCCTACCGCTCACTAGAATTATTATTTTTATAACATAGCAGTTGTATAGTATGTGTATAAGTAAATAAAAATAATAATATCGTCGACTTAATCATCATTTATCTATCTAGACGGCCGAATAATATCCATGCCTTATGTTTAAAAAAAAAAAACAACTTTGGTAAGTAGGTATGTATCTATGGTTATAAATGTTGAGTGACTATTAAAAAGATCAGAGAATGTTTTGAAAGAAGCAGGACGTTAGAGACGTGTTGGTAAGATTTTAAAAAAAGTTTTTATTAAACTAATTCCTTATAATATTTATCTATAAATCATTTCAATTAGCTTAAACAGGAATGCAGATATTGCAGATCTTAGTATCATGAACCTGGATATACCTATTTTATAATAATAACACAATATTACACAGCGCTACTCGTAGACCCAAAGTAAGGATTATGTTACTTTGTTAAGTTAAATCAGCGACACAGGGCTTGTTTCCTAACACGACTAAGGGTATAACAGTTTACCTGAAATTGCATACAATTCAAAATCTTTAAAAATGACCGCTCCTTCATAATCATTGATACCCATTCCGAGACTACCCAAAGATTTCAAAAGGAATATTTTGACAAAAGACATCTAAGCAGGTATCTTTACCTCGTAGTGATACTTATGCAAGTATACTTTTTTTGTAAGTTAAGTCAGGTCGACTTGGATATTAATATAACACTTTCTTTACACAAAAGCGAAAGTAAGTACTTGTCTTTTGTAGCTAAAATCTAACAGTTAGATAGTTTAATAAGAAAAAAGCACAAGTTCTAGTACAGTGCCGTATTAAATTTTACTTTTAAAGTATCCAGCTGTTGCCCGCAGCTCTGCCCGCGTGAGTGTCAGTTATCGTATATATTTTTACTAATCATGAATATGTCTCTGCTTGTACGTTGACCATTTTCCATACAAACTTTATTAGTATTTCAACCCCTTCGAGCCATTTTTCCGCGATAAAGGATAGCCTATGTTGCAGTAGAGAAGAGTCACTTTTCAGAGGAGGGAAGCCGGTGGGGTTAAAATACTTTGAGTTTCGGAAGGCCAGTTAGACTTTGAGTAGCCACTCAAGCAGTGATAGGTATAAGGAGGTCAGGGCATATTTTAAAAGGGAAGCCGGCAGGAATCGTGTTATATGGACGCTTCGCCACTGCTATGTTGTTCCCCAATGTCTATTCTATCTCTAAACTTACTTTCTTTCATCACAATCGGTTTAGTGGTTGCGTGAAAGCGTAACAGACAGAGAGACAGAGATTATTAGTATGGAGTAGCAACTATCCCCGGTTTCGAACAGGCGCAATTATAGGAGCGTAGATCCTAAACCCCATACAAATATCGGAATAAAACTAATCTATACATATCACCTTAGTCATAATGTACCTAGTATTACTATCATAAAATCGCTCTAGTGGTTTTAGACTATCATAGAAATATGATCATAGATGTGTAGTCATTTTTAAATGAAGAACATATGACGGTATAATAACTACATGTGATTATCTATGATCATAGTTTAAGGATCGTCGAACTATGATCATAGAATTTGACAGATATGAAATCATATTTATATGATAATGTAATACCGCTCTTAGTCTTTACTCATTACAAAGAAAAAGAAACAAATCTTTATAATAATAATAATTATTATTATTATACTAAGTGTGATATTTGTGACATAAAAACAGAAAGGCAGACGTAGATAATCGTCTTAACTGAATACTTCCTAAATAAAAAAAATAACAGACAACACAAGAGCACATTGACTCTAAAATTATAAAAAAGGTTATACTTAAACTGCACAACACATTCTTTAATCAATTACACGGTCTTGTTCCTTAAAAAAGAACATTCGAAACGATAGTCTATGATTCACTTTCAAAGTAAACAACTCGACTAAAAATTAAATTCATGTCATCACTAACCACATGCCGCTTCACAGTCACGATTCAGCATTCTCAATTCAAAAAAACCTAAATTCTACGTGACCCTTACTTTGTTTACTAACCATCGCCGATGTAGTTATATCAAAACTTAATTTCTTCATTCAAAACATGTAACGGACACTTTAATAAGCTCGCAATACGTTCAATTATGCGATCCAAATTTAAAATTTTAAGTTCTATTTATTATGTTTGATATACATTGCTGTATTTTAAAGATAGTACAAATAAATTTTTAATACAAAACAGGCAATAGTTTATGAAATAAAAATTCGTTTTTTTGTAGTACATTGACTTCTAACAAAGGAGACCATAATGTATTTTAGTGCTTAAACCTTTTTATAAAGTTTTTTATTAGATTTTTAAATGGCGACAGCTTTTATGGTTTATTATTATAACAATTTAATTGCTTGTAATTGTATATTAGATACCATAAAGTTTAAATATAGAGATAATATGATAGGTACCACCTACCTACTTAATAAAAAGCGTGAAGCGTTTTTTATTAGTTCTAAATATTATAAATACGCTGTTTTATCCTGTCTAATTTCTGCTAATTTCTTCTATGCAGCGGATTTTGGTACGATTTTCACTATCTTTTCAAACATTTTTCAATAGGTTTATAAATATTGCATATTTTAGTACAGAAAAGCTGAACAATTTTAACGATTTAAAAACGAAGAAGTATAAAAGTATTAACGTGCGAAGCAGGGGCAGGTTGCTAGTCCTACTAATATTATAAATGCGAAAGTTTGTGTATGTGTATGTGTGTGTATGTATGTGTGCGTGTGTGTGTTGTTACCACTCAGTGTCTAAAAGACTAAACCGATTTTGATAAAAATTGATTTGTAGATAGATTCAATGCCGGAGACGGACATAGGCTAATTTTATCCCGAAAATGGGTTTGGTTCCCGAGGGAGACAAAACACATTTTAGGCGCAGGCAAAGCCGTGGGGCGCAGCTAGTTAGTTGTAAAAAGATAAACGATTTGCCATTTAATTATTGTATATTAGGTTAGCAAGGTTCATAACTTAGTGGTTGAGACTTTGTAGGTATAAAAATAGTAATTTTGACTGGAAAGTGTCAATGCGACTTTCTTAAATAAGTACCTACATAATGTAACTTATTTCGAAGTTTATTCAGGTCATTACTGACTTACACGGTGAAGCTAACAGTTAGGAAACCTAGATTTATGAAAAAAAATGGCCTTAAGGAGTCAGTTGAAGAGGTATTTACATGCAGTGGGATAATAAAAATAGTATTAATTAATGTATACCTACTTAATCGGGATAAAAAGTATCCTATGTCCGTTTCCGGCACTGAATCTATGTATACCAATTTTCATCGAAATCGGTTCAGAGGTTTAGGTGCTAAGTTGTAACAAACATACACACACACAAAAACTTTCGCATTTATAATATATGTAGGATACTTGTTAATAAAGTTATACATTAATATACAGCTATTATACATACAAGGAGGTCTAGAATTAGAGTCCCTAATGTTTAAAGCCATTTCTTCTAATACCAGGTAAAGGTTATCCCGACTGAATATTGGTGGTTACTATGGTAACCTTCTCCATTTAAGTTAGATCAAAACTGTTATTATTGTTACTAGTGTCGCAGGCGCCGTGGCTTAGTTGGTTAAAGCGCCTGTCTAGTAAACAGGAGATCGCGAGTTCGAATCTCGCCGGGGCCTAGTGAACTCGTTTTGCTATTAATAAAAAAGTTTGCAAGCGAAGAGAGGACAAGTAAAGGGGAGATTGTTGTTTATGTTAAAAAATATTTAATATTTATTTTTATGCATAAAAATTGTTAAGACTATCCAAGTACTGATACTAACTAATCACTCAATTTTAAGCCTAAATCACTTCAATATGCATTTAACATAATAATTCAAAATTATTTATTTTGAAATACTATTTTTCAGTCGCAAATCAGTAATTGCTACTTTAGAACTTTTCGGACCTCAAAGCCATTTGTTTCGCGAGCCATAATGTTCTGCCCAAAAACTTACAGGTAAGGCAGTAATACTAAATTCAATTTTTCCCTTATTACTACGGTAAGTACCTATCCTGTACTAAGACTACTTCAAACTAGTTTAATCCAGCTACCTTCAAGGCCAACTGCAGTATTTTAAAATTTTCTATAAACAAATGTCTGTTTTTAAAGACGACCAGTTTGGACAGAGCCCGCATACTATAAAATCCAATATGTATCAATGATATACTCATTTTTACTAATAATATGCAGGGTACTGATCTAATAAAATTAATGGTAATCCATATAGGGGTGCGTGGGAATATCTGAGCTTTATTATATTATTCTCAGTGTAAATAAGTACCTAAATTAGTAAACATCTATACTATTATATAAAGCGGAAAAAGGTTATAGGCTATGTAACATCACGCTACTGGCGACGGGAACAGAGCAGTAAGCAAAGACGCGGGTTAAACCGCGTCGCAGGAATCTAGTACATAATATCACGCCTTTTTTTGTACAGATAGACAGTTATAATATCCACATTTTGCTAGTTATGTTCGGTCCCATGTAAGTAGGTAATTAGAGGCCAGAAAATTCCAGACTTAGTGTAAATATTAAGAGTTTCTTGACAGAAAACTCATTAGTCATTACCCTGTACGGAAATCGAACCAATGATCTCTGTCTCAATCTATATACACTGAATTACCGTGGCGACTGCTTCATAAATTAGAAGCAATAACTAATTTTAAAATAAGTCAAGGTCTAGTATTATGTTTTCACAGCTGTCAAACTTATTTTTTAAATTTATACTTCTCTTTAACTTAGGTTTCGGCACACATCTTTATTCAATAGCATCAAGTTACGGGCCACTAAATTACGACTTAACACTCCAATTTCAAAAATCTCGTTATTTCAAACGTTCTACGAATGTTATTCTAAACTTTTTAGGGCATACGTCATGTATTGTTCGCGACTTCAGGTAGCAAACAATATGTCTGCCCTTATTTTAGGGTTCCTTATCCATAAAGGTTAACTTTGTTGTTTGTCTAGCTGTCAAGACGTTTTTCTCAGTAATACGTATCAAGAGGTATCAAGCTGAAAATTACAGCAAATATTCTTGTCTGCTAAAAAAATTAAGTTCTATCAACACAATCAAAGATTGGTCATGTTATTTATGTTAAATACAAGGTTGTACAGAACCCTCTGTGCCCGAATCCGACTTACGCATGACCGTGTTTTTATAGTCTTTCACACTTATTCATTTTGTCGAATATTATGTTATTTTACTTTAGAGGTGTATTGTTCTATTTTACTATTGTGTACACCAAAATTTATGGAGTAAGAATTTTATCTGTAGCATAATGTTGTATTAATACAATGAGTGTTTTAAGAATAATTAGTGTTCGAAGTAATTGTTACAGATACTAAAATAAAATTTGTGCTTTAAAAATTTGGTTCATAAAAACTAGATACGTCTTTGTATTTAAGCAAGTTCATGGTCCTATAGGTACCTAACAAGTCTAAGTATTGCATCAGGTACTTATTAACTTTTTTTGAGGTGTTGTATTATTTTACGGTAGTAGATCCACGATGAATAAGACGGATCGAACGGGATACTACTATCCTCTCATAGAAGATCGACGTAAGAATATTAGTTTTCATGCTAATAAGTTTTGCTCGGTGAGTGAGAACGCCAGCAGCCAAAATACTCCTTCAGTACTCTTCTTTTTTCCTTTCCTTCCTCATACCCTTCTCCGTGGTCGGCAACGATTTGGTTGTATTCTCTAAGTATTATTACTTTCGTAATGCTTGGAAAACACAGACATCTCTATAGGTTACGGTTAACACTTACCATCAGGTGGACCGTATGCTTGTTTGCCACCAAAGTTATATAAAAAAAAATTAACTATAGCTAGAATTAAATAAGAGACGAAAAAAAAGGAACATAACTAAATGGAACTTCTCTTAATTTTAAAATTATTTTGTTTCGCTTAAAGCTTTTAGTAATTCTGCTAAGTGGAAAGACAGGGTTATATTTATCTATCAATTCAACATTTAAATACTGACTAGTAGAGAGTGACTTTAGCATTAAGTCCTCCTGTGTGTAATAAAGCATGTTATGTGTTAAAAGCTAAAAAATAAATCAGATGAATACTTAGTAAAGTAACTGCTCCAAAATACCTCAAGTCAAATAAAGCTAAGTAGCAACCCATTACGAAGACATAGGTCGAAAACATCAGAGTACCGGATTTGCGCGCTCTTTCAATGTACGCTCGTGATATCCATTTAGTCGCTTAGTCGTTTAGTCGAATATATTTTTTAGTCGAGTAGGCACCTAAATACCGTGACCGAGAGGGTATAGTGACATAACTACCGATGGTTAAGGGTAAGACAACTTACAAGTAAAATTAAACAAGTAAAAGCTTTTAAGGGTGTTTTAGGAGATGTAAGCAGGATCAACCCTACGGATTCATTTAACTATAAGCTACTCCCTCATACTAGTATTGGTGTGATTAACGTAATTTATTTAAGCGTTAAAAAAAATAAAGTATTTAATTTTGCACTCTACAATTATTTATTCATTATTTTCTTTACTATGTGCTGTCATTACAGATAAAAATGTTGGGTAGCTTTATCAATTAGTTAATGTAGGATAACCATAATTTAATACTGATTTCGATGGATGTATTTCTAATTAT
Organism: Parascotia fuliginaria; assembly: GCA_963082885.1. Classification (NCBI taxonomy): domain Eukaryota; kingdom Metazoa; phylum Arthropoda; class Insecta; order Lepidoptera; family Erebidae; genus Parascotia; species Parascotia fuliginaria. The sequence continues at coordinate 5,865,055 of OY720198.1, read as the reverse complement.
GGGCTACATATGAACATTATAGTCTGCTCCCAGTCGGTATGCTTCGAGACTGATTACAGAATGCGTTCAACAGTGGAAGCCATATGGGAACTTCGCCTTAAATTAAGAAACATCGTCACAGACAACTGCACACAGACAAGCAAATTGTAATAAATACCATTATTTAACAATAATATATATATATATATATGCACATTCACAAGTCGCCGTTTTGAGACACTGCATCCGTGCAATTGTGCATTTCTATGAAAGGGATGCGACACGATAATTGAGAAATATTTTTATATTGTGATGAAATTGTTTATGTTTTGCATCATATTCATTCTTTACTAGGCAGCCCCTGATTCGTACGTGGGTTATATGATTATACGATTAAACAAATCATTTTGTTCATTGTTGATCACCAACAACAACAAAAGTCGTAATGGTAAAAAATGCTTCATGAACACGAGGTCGAGGGTTCGAATCCGGGCTAGAACCAATGTGAATTTTTCAAATCGGTTACGCAGATCTTGGGTTAAATCGGCACAAACAAACAAACGAACATACAAAAAATTAAATCTCTTCTCTTTATAATATTAGTTTAAATAGAGGAACCTTCCTCTGGACCTCCAGTATTCTGCTCAACCGCAATGGGAACCTAGCACAAAGATCTATCTCTCACCCGAGGGAATTCTCTTTGTCCTACAGCCTTATGACGTCACAAACTAAATCCAAGTTAACAAGATTCGAAATAAAACAATAAGCAATAAAAATAATCACCTATTGTTTGGTGAGCTTCGGGCGATGCAACATATTTGTGGATCACAGATGTTGGGGGAATGGATGCGTCCTGGAGTATCAAGTACAATCTAAATGTAAGTAGGTCGAAATTCGCCTGAAGAAAGATTTCTTTGACAACGAGCTTGTTATCACTTTGACATTTTACTGAGTACACCGTTGTTATGTTAGTATACAAAACGTCCTAAGTGCAATATAAACGATAGATCTTACAAGTTTAATAGTTTTAAGCGAATTATTAGCAAAATGGGTCATTCATGACTTAGCTGGTTCGATAGTTTAGAGAAAGGTGACGTAGATTTTGAAAAGATTTTGAGGTAAAAAATGTGAGTCTGGTAAAATTCTTCTTCTTCTTAGTCGTGCACCCTTCGCAGAGTGGTCGTGGTTATGGGTGTATCCACACGAATGGCGCTATTCTTATGCGTCTCCAATTGCGCTCTATTTGAGGCGTTGTGAGAGCAGTCGAACATGGTGGTATTAGTGAGGGATTTTAATTAGGTCAGCCTATCTGGTAAGCGAGCGACTACTAGATCTCTTGCCCTCTACTCTGCCTTGGACTACAAGGCGCTCCATCGAGTCTTCTTTCCGGGTTAATGGCCAAAGAACTTGAGTATACGTAATTGCACGGTAACGATAATCCCTCTGTAATGTGAAGTTCTTTTAAGATCGACGAATTAGTTCGATGGGTAATCCATGGAATAGGAAGCAAACGTCTCCAGCATCACATCTCCAGAGCATCGATTTTCGTCCTTTCCTTCAGTCTCAAGGTCAACGTCTCAACGCCGCGCCGTAGAGAAAAATTGGGAAGACCAAACTTCGCATCAGACGCACCTTGGTGTTTTTTAACCTGCGAATAAACTAATGTAAGTAATAATAATACAATTATATATATAGTATTATTATTTCATTAATTTATTTTAGAGGGTTATATTATAATAATACGCGATTGATGCCATAACCGGGCAAGATGATGAGCTTTGGAAGGGTCCTATGCCTTACAAAGGACAGTCGTAGGCTGGTTATGGTTTAAATTCGTGGACAATGAAAATTTATATCAAAATCGAAACTTAAGCACAAAAGACCTAAGGCATACTGACAAAGGAACTTCCAGCACCCTCAACTCTTTGTATAATGTAAGATTTAACAAAAACAATAGTTCGTATGAGTACTTTCACTGATCAAGAAGATTACCAGTTTACCCCGCGGTGCTACCTCTTCCGTGGTTGTGAGATATTGTATAACCTTTTTATATACGAACGGCAATACGACCCACATAATGTTCAGTAATCGTCACTGAACGAACAACGATAGAGGCGATAGTTTCTTTTGGAATTATTGGTTAGCAAGACTCCGTATCACAGTTGCGATAAACAACAACGCGACAAAGTATTAGGTCGACAGTAATAATAATAAAGCGCAACAAATGTCTCCATAATGTGTCTCTATTTAGTTTGTCGATCACAACTTCTGTCGCCCTATCGTTTGTCGCGAAAACAATCTGTCGCACTAACGTTCACTTGTCGAACGATGTGCTGTCGCAACCACTGATTTTCGGCATAACGTACTGTCGCCTAACATTTTGTCGCGTTGTTGTTTGTCGCAACTGCGATACGGAGTCGTTTAGCAAGCATAGAGCATAAAATAATATTATGGTAAGTGTTACCGATGCCTAAGTTATAGCTGTGTTCTGTAAAATTATATTTATTTCTCGAAGCAATATAATAATATGGCTATTTATTATGCTCAAACACAATACATTACATATATGAAGCGTGGCATTTCAGAAGCTTGATAATATTAATTTAAGGTATTCACTAATAAAATGTATTACTAGAATGTAAGCTTCTTAAAAAAATAAGAATAATAAAAATAAATAAATAAAAAAACGCAATCAAGTTGTTACGATAGCGGCAAAAAAGAAAAAGGAAGGAAAACGGAGGAAAAGATTAAGGAAAGGGACTGACCACCATCTGTCCTTTTCTTTTTTTTGGGCCTTACTCATTTATATGCTTGCATGCAATGAAACCTTTAGAAAGATTCGTTAGAAACTATATTTTATAAATAAAAATCAATTTTTCTTTTATCAACACAGTTTATTTTATTTTGGCCATGCAAAACCAATATTTATACGAATTGGCTAAGTTTATCATGTCATATGTTTACACTGGGTGTCCAAAAAGCGTGACCCTCCAGAAGAAACAGATTTGCTTTTCTTATAGATTCAGTTATGGGTGCCATCAGAATATCAACGCTGCGGACCTCTTAAGAGGTACGCAGCATAAAGTTGAGATGGCACCCTTTCAGGCTGGCACACTACCTACTTTCTGCTAAATTATATGTCAATTTGTAAACCTTGTGCCTGTCTTGAATAAATGTTTTTTCTTTCTTTCTTTTCTTTCTTATAATGGTCAAGTAGACATCCATGACTTATATCCGCAGATTTGTGTAAAAATCCAAATAATTTTGTCCAATGGCGATTTTGTTTGAGCTGAAGCACCTTGTCCACTAATACAGTGGTTTTTCAACAATGCCTTAGATTGGTATTAAACACTGAAATAAATCCTGATCAGCCAATTTATATTTATTAAAATTAAAATATTGTTTATAAATTTCATTAAAATTATTCTTCATAATATCCTGCTCTTCAAATTGGTATGATAGGTATATCCTAAACTTATTAAAACATTTGATATGTTGAGACAGTTATGATAAGTCTATAGTTTCTAAGTCTCGACATTACTTCATATCCGTACATTTTGCGTTTATCTGATTTGCCTTTAAAGGCGCTGGAGGCGGAGGAAGATCTTCAGGACACGGCAAACGCTCGCTCATCTGAAAATTCTGGTTACAGACCATATTCATTATCATTATAAGATTTTTAGCAAGCACATAAGAAACATTTCTGACCATGGCGTCTGTTTCATCTGGAAAACAAAGAGCACCAGTTGCCACTGCTCCTAAAGTGCCATAAAACATTTTTCTCAAAATACCTCTAGTTCCCGATCCGATGTAAATGCCTGTAATAGTTCCAGCTGCAACTACAGCTTGCCTTAGTACCAGGTTATCTGGACACCTCATATATTTTTTGAAACTGCACTGTTGCTTGCAGATTTCAGCGCATGCTTCATTTCTCATTAATACCAACTCATTAGCTATTTCACAGACAGTTTTTTTTAATCTACGTCTTATGTTTTGGACTTTAGGAAACAGAATCGCGTGCAGAATTTTGACGTCTTGATTTGGACATTTTTTGGAATCTTCTAAATAGTCTTTGTATTCGTAGTGTGGACTTTGGTAAATTGGGAGATCTTGATATTTCATTGGTGGTGGTTTACTTGGTACTACCTCTTTAGCAGCCGCATGGACTACAGGAATCAAGTTTATTCTAGTTCCAATGATGGTGTTAGTCAGAGCGTGGATCCATTGTATTTCTTCAGAGACAAATAAATTTTTGGTGACTGGTTTTGTAATCGTTTGAATGTCATTTCTTGGCTTGAATACTCCACCATCTTCTGTGCACTTTAATATATTTAGTGCTTGGCTCATTTTAGTAATTTTGTTATGCAATTTTTAGACTGTGTTTACTATAATTTTGACAGTGACGTTTTTACTTTTTTTTTCGCAGACTTTTGGTTTTGATAACAATGAGGATATTTTTTGTTAAAAAGTAAATAGGTACAGCATTCGATTGGATATGACAACTATTTGCTACCAATCGTATCGTAAGGAAAAGTTATGATAATAAGTGCGAAGCTGACAGAAGCTTTAAATCGTAAAGATACATAATAATTAATAGTACAAGGTAATTTTTCTTTTAGGTTCTTGTGTTTTTCTTGGTCCAAAATCAATTAATCGATCAATTTAATAATAAATTATGTACGCCCAGCAGCTTTGCTGGCGCGGAAAATAGTATTTGTTTAATTAATTTAATTTGAGAACCAGAGCCATTTTTGGAATAAAAAGCATAATCTCTATGCAGCAATCTTAAAATGTATGACTTAAGAAATTAACATTAGTATGTACTAAATATACCTACAACCTAATGTCTTACCACTAGGCCATAATATAAACGTTGTAACTCCATAAATAGCGACTACAATATAACTTAAACACAATACACAACATAAACAGTCGGCTATAAACTAGTAGAGACATGTTGACTCGCTCGAATAACAAAACGTTATCTGTAGATTGAGACGTATGATAGTTGACGGACACACAACGGGTTTTTTTAATAGTAGATGCGTAGTTTAAGAGATAAAATATATTATGGTTATAGCATCGATATTTAAATCTAAAACTTTCAATTTAAATCTGACTTACAAAAGATTATACTGAGGTTATAGCTGAGATTTTTTGACTGTCTCTATAGAGTTCGTGGTACAAATATTTTAATAATAATCAGCATCTGATCCGCTGTTATCTACCAGGGAACATAGCTTCACAGCTTACACATCATCATATCAGCTAAAAGACGTCCACTGCTGGACATATTCTTATCCCACCTTGGCCGGTTGAGTGCCGCCCTTATCCATCGGTTGCTTACGCTTACTTGAAAGAAATTACCTCTAGAAAACTGTTCTTTAAAGCTTAACTTGCCTTTCGCAGCTCGGTTTCACCCGCGTTAAGTTACATCTTTGATTACTGCTCCGCTCCGGTAGCGAATAGCGTGATGTTATACTCGTATAGCCTACCTTCCTCAAGACTGGGCTATTAAACGCAAAAATAATTATTCAAAATCGACTGGTATTACGGAAATTAGCGCGTTCAAACAAACTTTTTCGCTTCATATAATGATATAAATTTTTATACTAGCTGACCTGGCGAACTTCGTTCCGCCTAATAGTCGATCAACATTACTTTATTTTACTAAAATAAAAGAATTTTTCTAAAATAAACGTAGTCTAAGTTACTCCTTATTACATCAGATACCTGCCAATAAAAGTCCCGTCAAAATCGGTCCAGCCATTTCAGAGATTAGCCGGAACAAACAGACAGACAAAAATTGTAAAAAAAATTATTTTGGTGTTTAAATATATTCATATTCATTTAGTAAAAAACGGTTATTTCAATATTACAAACAGACACTCCTATTTTATTATATGTATAGATATAGATTATTACATCGCGTCGCTTCCCACTTTACTATACAGACCTAACAGAATCTTTCGTAACCATCGCATTACACTAAACCGCGCTATCCGGGATACTTACTCTATGAATATGCAACAGAATTATATTTACGAATGTAAACTACACATCTAATCCCTTTGTTGTTCGTATTATTTTATCAAATAGTCTATCTATAATATAAAACAAATAATATCGTGATTAAAATTTAAAAGAGTATGATAATGTGGTTTAAAAATATGAAAAGGATGGACGAAAATAGGATAACGAAAGAGATTTCTGGAGCAAAAATGACTGGAAAGTTGGTAAGGGTCGCCCTAGACGAACATATTCGGACCAATTAATACTACTACTTATACTACTACTACTACTTATCGAGTGGTTAGTGGTCAACCTAGTGTCAGGATTTGTTCAGGTCGCCCATAGAGGCATCCGACTTGACCTAACGACTGCTAACAACATGGTAACAACCTTGATCGACTTGTAACGTGCCCTCCGAAGCACGGAGACGCTCAGATCAAATACCACTATGCGGTCACCCATCCATGAGCCAGCCGCAGTCTTAGTTGCTTAGCCCGCTAATCGTTTACCGATCAGTGAGCGCAACGAGCTATGAGCGCCTCGCCTTGGACCAATTAATAGGTGATGTATTGACAAATTGCACAATTACAAGTACCCGTAACCGACGTGTGTATGAAAAAATTAATGAATGTTGAAGAGGCAAAGGTTTGGATCGCAGCAAATGGTGTTCTATATTCTCTGCTTACCCCATTAATGGGAGACAGGCGTGAAGGTATGTATATATAAAACAAAGAAGTTTCCTCTATGAGTCTTTACCTACTGTGGAATAACATAGGCTGGTATGAAAAATTATTTTTTATCTGTTTCTCTGTTTATTTCTTTTAAACTGTGCAACAAATTTTTATACGGTTTTCATTACTGTGTCGATAATTTCTTCCGAATGGCATATAATATGTATAATACATTAGCTTTACGCGGCGCAGTTTCATCCGTGTCTTTGCTTACTGCTCTGTTCCCGTCGCCAGTAGCGTGATGTTACATAGCCTATAACCTTACTCGAGAACTGGGCTATCATACGCAAAAATAATTATTCAAATCTCACTGGTACTTCCAGAGATTAGTGCGTTCAAACAAACAAACAAACCTTTCCGCTTTTTAAATTGAATGAGTTACAAGTTTTAATTTGCTAATTAGTATATTTTCAAATTAACCGTAATAACTATCAAAATTTGGTCACGAAAACCAATACAAAATTATTGAGATAGTGAAAATGAATCGACCGAATCCTTACCTTTTATACTTGAAAAACATCTGTCTAAAACTAATTAGCACGCTAATTTCAACCTTATCTCCTTGTTATAAGATCTTCCGAACATTTTAAGGTATTATGTTCGCAACTGCCACAATAATTTTCAGTAAAAAACAAATTGTCATTTAAATTTGAACTATATCCCGTTGCAATAAGAGTGTTAGAAATTTTCGGTGTAAGTAATTACTACCTTGGTTATCAAAGAACGCTCTACGTGGCATCGTGAAATCGATTTTTTTCTATCCAATCGAGATCGTATGGTTCGAGTTTAATCGAATAGCATGATTCGAATGAAGTTCCGAATCGATTTGAATGAGAAATTGGCATGTATTGCTAGAAGGTGGCTGTTATGAAATGGTTGTCATATCAAGGGCTTTGCGAAATGCGAGTGAAGTTTAAACGTGTCTAACTGAAATAGATTATCTCATCCCATCTCTACGTCAGCAAGTCGCTGTTGTATTTTGTAAATTTTTCCACTCACTTCTTCTAACCACGCAACGAGGTTTGATCCAGTTTTAATATTGTCTATAGACATGACCTTCTTCAAACGAGGTTTAAAGAGAGCATTAATATCACAGTAGGCAGTGGCTTCGCAGAGCCTCTGGCATTGCTGAAGTCTATGAGCGACACCACTTACCATCAGGTGGGCTGTTGGCTCGTCTGTCACTGTAGGCAATAAAAAAAAAGAATTTCTTCCCAAAGGTTTATAAGAGACAATCATCATACTCTTCCCGTTGCGTTTGTTTTGTAATAGACGAATAAAAACTATTAGTTATGAAGAAGGAAGTCTTAAAGCTGACACAGAACAGTGCAAACAAGACAAAGCACAATTTATTTTATTATTCGTGAATCATTTTGAGTAGTCGCAAGACGACGGCCGGCAGGACATATTGTTCTTGATAACGTAGGTACTCAACCCGTACTCGTAAGCGTAACTGTTTCTATAGCAGGTTATTGCGTCGGTAATGACTTGTGTACAATTGATGTAAATACACAAGATTTTTAGGTTTGAAAGAGACCGAAACTTGCATGGTGGTCAGCTCCCACTCCCGCTCGGCCACCACCTTGGCGAGCATCTCCTCCTTGCAGAAGGAGGCGACTCTTTCCCAAGCCCTCTCGCTGCGGACTTTGGACTGAACCACAGCCGGCAGCGAGAGTAGGGGCCGTCGCGAGCGCCGCAACTAGGTCGCGGCACTGGTCCGCCCACGCCGGACACTCCACTAAACATACATCCCCTATTTCAACCATTTTTTGCGATAAAAGATAGCCTATGTTGTTTCCCGGTGTAACCAAAGTTCGTCAAAATCTGTTCAGTGGTTTAGGCGTGAAAGCGTAACAGACAGACAGACAGAGTTAATTTTGCATTTTTAATATTAGTACCTATGGATGTTCTTTATCCAACACAAAACTACCTCACCATTGCAGTAACATAGTCGTTAGCGGTTGACATGTAAGAACGCCGACAAAAAACTAAAGATAATAAGTTGTACACTCATAACGACAGTCTTAAGCAGCCATTTTGTTCAGCCAGCCTATTGACCTCTGATGACTATCAAGAATTCTCTTAATGGCGACAAACTTAAAAGAAACCTCAGCAAATGTCCTCTTTATACCAACTTTTTGTCAAATCATCTTAAAGAATAAGTCGATAAGTTCAGACATTGTAGTCGTGTTGAGCATCCGCTTCGTATCGATCGTTGATTCGAAACCGGATTTTTCAAATTTATGTCTACTTATTACTTATTATTAAGTTTACCTTGGACATTAGGTACAGCCTTACGGTTAAAAACACCGTCTTTTTTTTTGCGTACCAAAGTGACTCTATCCCGCCTTTTGGTAAGCAGTTAGTGGAATCCAGAAGTAGTGGCCACCATACATAAAGCCATCGTCTAAAATGCTGGTATGGTAGCCTCTACATATACTGGGAATGGGGTAAGGGAAGGAAATGTGGCAGGTGAGAAAAGAGGAAAGGGAATAAATTGAGCCTCCTTCGCTCTCACTCACCGAGCGAAACGCAGTAATACTAATACTACTACTCTTACATCGACCTTCTATGAGAGGGTAGTACTTCTCCGGTCGATCCAGCGCACTCATGCTGAAACCAGCGAGGGTCTACTACTGTACAGTATCGTACCGTGAGGTAACTTAGACAAAAAAGGCTGAAATTGCCAATCCGTCTTGAGTATGTGTGGCGATCAATGCTCACGCATTTTATAAATGATAAGAGGTTTTTGCTTTGCAGTGGTATAGTAACATGGCTAGTTTTATTGTTATCAGTGGGGGTTCATCGATGATATGAACCTAACCTGTGTATGCGGTGTCGTTCCACAAACGATGGAACACGTTATGTCATGTCCTGCGTGTCCAAACACCTGCACTCTGCAGTGAGTTCTGGTCTGACAAAATCTAATTGCCATCGACACGCTAAAAAGAAGAAGCCTAAACTACTAAACCAATTTTGATGAAATTTGATATAAAGATAGAATAGACTTTGGGGAATAACATGGGCTATCTTTTATCACGAAAAAATGGCTTGAAATAGGAGATAAAAGTCTATATGGAAAAAGCAATATAGCAGGCGGAGCTGCGGGCAACAGCTAGTCTATATATATAAAAATGAATCCCTATTGCCCTTGGTCATGGCATCACGCGTGAACGGCTAAATCAATTTCGTTAATTCTTTTTTTGTTGTGTTTGTTATTATTGTCAAGAGAAGGTTCTTATAAAAGAAAAACTAAGAAAATTGCTCGGTGATTTAGAAAGTTTAAGAATACTTAACCACCATATTAAATTTAAACCGCTAAACCGATTTCGATGAAAATTGGTATGTAGATAGATTTGGTTTCGGGAAATAGGCTACTTTTTATCCCGAAAATCGTTCTGATTGCCGAGTTATATTAATTAAACACATAGCAAATTTCGCGCGGGCAAAGCCGCAGGTCGCAGCTAGTTAATAAAAAAATAGCCGCTTTACGCTAACTGCATATTAAACTATGCAGTTAATAAACGGCCTATCTAAATAATTAGCCCAAAAAAGTAATTGCAATCCAATGTCAAAGATCGACATAAAGAAAAATTAATCAAAAAACAACAGATACAGGCCTAATTTCCCCCCTTTCCTCATTCCTCACCTCCCTCATTCCCTTCCCCTAACCCCATTCCCAGCCGCCATGGTGGAGGCCACCATACCAGCAGTTTAAGACGATGACTTTTGGTACAGTGGCCGCCACTTCTGGATTCCACTGACTGCTTAACATCAGGCGGGGTGGAGTCACTTTGGTAGGCTATAATATAAAAAAAAAAAAAAAAAAAAAACAGATAATTTTAAAAAAAGCACAAATAAACTTTTTGCCTCGCAATATTACCCGCCATTTTATATCTCTAAATGTCATTAGCAATATAAATGAGTTTCGCGCCATAACGAACGTTGTGTTGCCACAATGGAAAATCATAAATCAACTGTCATTTTGATATTCGTTGAAAGGAGGTACGTCAATGCATCAGTGCAAACTTTTTAAACTCTTAAAGAGGTTTTTTTTTGTAAGGTTTGATTAATTGTAAAAAAGGCGTGTATGCTTATTTTTTGTATCGTCTTTGAATTGAGATTTGTGACGTGAACGTGAGTTAATGTGTTATTTTTGTTCCTTTGTTGTAAAATTAAGTTTAATACGAGTGTTTATTGTGTAACTTTGATTTAAGCGAAGTGCACTTTGTCTTTTTTGTTTCGTGAATAAAATATTCACATATTGTTTAAAGGATTGATTGACAGCGTGTAATGTACCTTTTTTTAATAATTCTACATTTATATGGACCTCTGAACAATAATTCTCTTACATCTTTGTGTATTTTTCATATACTCCACTCTGTTTGGTAAACAGTCATAGAGTTCAGAGTGGTCAATCTGAAAAGCCATCAAAATTCCTTGCATGCTGGCTTTCATTGTGGCGCATCAACTTTTAACTTCCTCATATTAGATTTATTGCTTATCTTACTAGTATTATAAATGCGAAAGTTTGGGTGGGTGTGTGAGTGTGTGTGTATGTTAGTTACCACTCAGCGCCTAAACGGCTGGACCAATTTCAATAAAAATTGGTATGTAGGTAGATTCAGTGTCGGAGTCAGATAAAAGCTTTTACTATATATAGGCTTACTTATTATCTCGAAAATCGGTTTAGTTCCCGAGGATATATAAACGGTAGTATTCTTTAATCTCACGACGCATAACGACACATTTCTGTGAACAAATTTATACGTAGCTGCTTATTGCAATAAAAGTCTTAAAAATGACCTCGGGTACCTACTATAAGTTTTATTACATTGTTTTTGTAGTGTCATAGAATGTATTTAGATGGACAAACGTGATTACTAAGATGTCATGGTTTCTGTGAACTGATGTGTGTCATCAAACCGTTTGCTTTGATAGCGTAGCGCTTAAGCATAGGTACGATGATTTTACTAAGGTACCGGGTTTGATAAAAAGATTTTTTATTTTATATTACGTACTAGCTACCCGCAAAGCAGCGCGGTTTTACCTGCGCCTTTGCTTACCGCTCTGCTCGCGTTGCCAGTAGCGGATGTTACATAGCCTTAATTAAGAACTGGGCTTACCATACGCAAAAATATTTTTCAAATCCGACTGGTAGTTCCAGAGATTAGCGCATACAAACTAACTAACTCTGCCGCTTTATATAATAGTATTAGATAGATTACTTTGAAGAGTCATATTGGTACTGCCGTAAGTATTCAATCTTACAGCCTTTGTTTCTCACAAGAAAGAGTTTTATTCGCTAGGCCTCACGATTTCATTTACTCCGTTAAATCAAAACCAGAACAGAAAGTATTCAGAAGGTTACCTTAACCACTACACATAAACCTAGAACCGCACTGATAGAAGCCTTCATAAATTATCATCTTTGGCTTGTAACATGGCGCTCGGTTACGATAACCGTATGGTGTGTGACGTCACCAACGAATATCCTACAATGTTGGGGTCCTGTAGTTTTGTGAAAAAAATACAATATTTTGCACCGCACATTGTGGGCTCGGCTTATAATCTGAAATGCTGTTAGGGCTGGCTCAAGTATTTCTAAATTATACGCAACAAAAATACACTTTAAAACTACAACAACATACTTCACGCCTGTCACCTATTAAATGGGGTAAGCAGAGACTATAAAATGCCATTTGCTACGATTCAAACATATCTCATTTGTCTCTTCAACATTAATTAATCATTTTATACCGACACGTGGGTTACGGGTGCTTGTACCTAATTGTGCCCTTTTCAACAACAACAACTTTATAAAAATTCGTAGGTACCAAAGTTGCTGATATAGCTGGCAGAGCCACCTCACTGAAGTGGTGCTAAGCAGGACACAGCTTGTAGAACAGATAGAAGTTGGAGTATAAAAGTTCTGGAGTGGTGACCACGAACATGAAGACGCAGCGTGGGCAAACTTCTCGCTAGATGCACCGAGGACCTCATAAGGGCGGGCAATCAATCAGCTCAAGACTAGTTGAAGTGACGATACTTGGTGAAGTCCTATGTTCAGCAGGACGATGATGATGATCTTCACAAAACATTTTTAACGTTCAAATAATAAAATCATTTACAACACACCAAACCAGACTATTATTAAGTATGTTTAGACTGACACGTCAACAAATACCTAATGTTCTTTGAAAACTACAAATGCCCCACCTAATGTCTCTCACTCATTCTGTAAACTGAAGTACTTTGTCCGGAACCAATAAGATTATCTTGAAGCCAACCAAACAAATACTTTCCGCAAATAACCGTTAACTTCATTAGCCATAACTTCAAAAAACATATCATAAAACCTCCTTTTTCCATTCACAGACAACAAACAATAAACAAAGAGTTGTAAAATATTTTTTCAAATTGGCAACCCTCGATTTTTGAACGATAAAACGAACAAAAGACGCGTTGAACTGCATACGAGTTTTCGAACGAACATACTTTTCTATTAAGCGTATAGGATTTAAAATATTTGAAATTTATGTCTTTATGGTATTTTTTGTTCAGGTACAATATTATGATCGATTTGCAAAGAATTTAATAAAATAGTTACAGCTAGAGAATAGCTGTTATATATACGATAGACGAAATAAGAAGGACTTATGTGCTTAAAACACTAGCAGATGTAATAAAAATTATGTGATTTTAGATTTCATAGAACTAGTAGGTATTATGCTATTATGAAATTCATTTAAATTTTTGTTATTTAACAAGAAATACACTATTCATTCATAATTATAAACAGTTTTATATGATTAGGCCTTATTATGTTTCCATAATTAAAGGATTTATAATTTAGTAGGGCAATACCTTTATTGCATTTACCTACTTATTATGGTACTAGATCCACGCTGGCTTCAGCAGGAATGGGCCAGATCGTCCGGGGAAGTACTACCTTCTCATAGAAGATCGACGTAAGAGTAGTAGTATCCTTACTATTGCGTTTCGTTCGGTGAGTGAGAGTGCCAGGCAGCCCCTAGATCCTCTTCCTTTACCCTTTTTATTCCTTGTCCTCTTCACGATAGTCGGCAACGGTTTGGTTGTCTTTTCTGAGCATAATATCTGCGACGCTTAGAAAAAAAACCATCTGTATAGGTCATCAGGTGGTCCATAATAATTGATTGCCATCAAAGTAATATAATAAAAAAAGTTCCTCGGTATACAAATATATCTCTATCTTAAATCATGTTGACTGCCTCTGTGGTTCGGTGAATATGTACGGATTATCACGCAGAGGTCTCGGGTTCGATCCCCGGGTCAGGTAAATTAGTATTGTCGAAAAATTCTCAGTTTTAGCCCGGAGTCTGGAATTGTGCCCGATTTATGGCAACAGGCGTTTCCCCTGTTACATGAGACCTAAAATAAATAATGGCTGAAAGTGGATGGTTAAACATCTCTGCGTACCTTTTGGGGCTAAAAGGCGTAAAGCTATGTATAATAATAATAATATGTATTTATTGATCTAAATAACCTTTAACAATTGTACTAAAACTAGGTTACATAGTGGTATGGTAAGGTAACACCAGTAGAGTTCAACTCTAACTTCCAAACTAGGTATTCCTGTGACTTAAATGTATGTAAATAATGTTATTAAGCATAACAAAAGCTTGAGTTTAATCTTGTAAATTCTAGTGTGAAATAAATGTTTAAAATAAGTAGATATGAGACATATAATATATGTAGATAACTACTATTGTAAAATAACAAATCATATCGAAATTTCCCACGGTAGTAGATCCACACTGGCTTCAACATGAATGGGCCGGATCAACCGGGGGAGTACTACTCTCTCATAGAAGATCGACGTAAGAGTAAATAGTATCCGTACTATTGCGTATTGTTCGGTGAGTGCCGGCGGCCCAATTTTCCCCCTTACCTTTGTCCTCGCCTCCCTCAATCCTTTCACCTCCCCACTCCCTTCACGGTAAGCAGCGGCTTTGCTGAGTCCCTGGCATTGCAGGAACAACGCAAGGGACTCTAGAGTTGTCCATGGGTGACAGTTACCACTTACAATCACGTGGGCTGTTTGCTCATCTGCCAATGTCGGTGACGGAAAAAAATGCTACTTTGACATGTCGTGAGCCGCTCTTTTCCATCGCACTTTCGACTGAAAAGTTAATAATATGGAAACCCCTTCATATAGTTTTTAAAAAATATTGTAACCTAAGCATAAATCTAAATATCTACCAACTAATATGCGTTTAACTGTACCCTGTCTCTCAGCACCTCGTAGTACCTACCATCACAGTGCGGTTTGTTGTTGCCCGAAAGTGGAAAACGAACAGGGAGAAAATAAATTATTAACATTAAAGAATTACGTATAATTAACACATTAAGCCAATAAAGTTCTTAACATATCTATTCTATGCACCTCTACCTTTAACCCATACATTTCATGAAAAATAAACCAAAACACATTTAAATAATAATAAAGTTACATTAATAATATTTCGACACAAATAAGTCGTGATAGTTTTAAATAAGAAACGGAACTAAACCCTATAATAATTATAATATTTTAAACAACTTAGATACAATGAGTTACTCGGGAACATATCATCAATCATTCGGTTTGTACCTCTTTAATTACTTATAACTTAATTATAACGGCCCTTTTTATTTTGAAATGTATGTATAGAAATGTATTTTTTGTTATTATTATCTGGGTTACCTTGGTCGTTTAGTGGTTACTGTGTACGAACGACCACACAGAGGTTTCTGGTTCGATCTCGAGTCGGGTAGTGATGTGTTATGTAAATTCCCGAGATCTAACCCGAGACCTCCGCATAGGTCTCAAGTTCAATCCCGGGTGGGGTAATGATTGAGTTTTTCTGTGTCTAATTGTATGAGATCTGACATAACTGGTGAAATTGGGTTGTAACATTTACTCAGCATATTTTCCTGCCTTGCCTCCTTTGGATACCGGGAAAAAGACGTTATGTTTTAATTGACTAATGTACTTATTATGCGAATGCTCCCGTAAAATGAAAATTATAGTGTTTAGAATAGCTATAATGTTCTTTGATTTTTTGGGTTTATTTTCAACATTGTTTAAATAAAAACAAATTACACACACTGGAGGCTTAATGACCCTCTTGGTGTTCTTTATTTTTCGAGACAAGTTCCATGAAAACGTTCCAAAAAAATCTTATCACAAAGAAATGTTTGCAAAATCTTGCTTAGTTGTTGGTAAACACATAATGACCGTATCTCTGTGATAACGTATAGGCACATACACCTTAAGGCAGCGCATCGGCTTTCAGGCCCCATAGCTTATTCATACTTCACTCTATGTAACGTAATGACTTAGTAAAGATAGGCATGGTAGGTAAGATGAAGAAATTTTTGTACTAGTAAAATAAATATTCAAAAGCCAGTTATATGAGGGTGCTTTCCACTAGTTGGCGCCACTTCAACTGGTACATTGGGCCAATCAGGTGTTAACTTTTAAAAAGCGCTCTACAGTTAGACCTGACGCTTCTGTGCTGCCACCTCGTTGGCACCATTTTAGAAAACTCTCTTAGCAATTTTCTTTTGTCCTTATGCACATGAATATCCATTTTGTAAATTAAACATTAAAATTACCGAAATGAGCTATGAAAAATATTTGATTTGATAGCGCTGTCAAAATGGAAGATCTTTTACCAAAGTGGCGCCAACTAGTGGCGAAAATTTTCCTAAACACCCTCATTGCTTCAGTGGTTTAGTAGAAGGTACGGTGTACTGTCTGATATATATAGTAGGTTTGTTTTCCAGGTCGGTAAAAGTAATATTGTGCTTGACATAGAACTTTCGTAGAGATTCCAAACTGAAATTTATATCGAATAGTTTTGTCTGCAACTTTTTGAAAAAATCAAGATATAAGGCCACGTTATTTTTGCACACCTAACTACAAGTTTGTATGGAACTCTCGGTACGTGACGACTCGCACTTGACCGGTTTAATTTATTCTTTTATGAACCTAATAGAATACAAATATATATAAAAATACATAAGATAGTTACACCCAATCATTTATTTTACTAAAAATACCAAAATGTGAGTTGGTATTTGGTCACCAGGTACCAGTTGCAGGAACTACCACTGCACTACTGACTTGTGATAATAAGTAGATTGCTAACCCTTTCATGGACACTACTGTAGACACAATACATGTTTTATTGTCATCACGGCCATATCTGTTTGCTGTCCCGGAAAGTGTTAAAGGTTTCAGTATAAATGGACCCAGACGAATGGTGAAGTATTACTCTTTTATTATATTAATATTGGAGTGTGAGTAAATGTAGAATAGGGATGTTACACTACCCACCATTAGAGATTACAACAACAGTTTTTAACAGGGTCGACAACGCGCTAGTGATACTCCTGGTGTTGCAAGCGTCCATAGGCTACGGTAACTGCTTACCGTAATACGGGCTGTATGCTTGTGTGACACCATAAAAACCACGCGACAAAAAACTCAGTCGTCTAATGAATGCCCCGTTTTACCTCGTTATGGGACATAGCCGCGTGACGAAGCGGTTAGGCATTATACCCTTTAGTATCATTTAGGTAGATAAGGATAGATACTAAGATTACACTACACCTGCTATCTAACGTGGTATTAATAATCAATCTGAGTTTAAATTTGTGGATTAAAAGTAGGATTTTTAAATGAGGTCTTCTTCTAGTGTCTTGCCTGCGTCACTTTGCATGCTACTTGAAATTTGTAACTTACAAATTTTTTTAATAAACTTGCAATTAAAAAGTGTAGCCTGTGTTTCTTGCCAAATCTTCTCAAGGCCCTACCCTACATCAGCAAACTGACAGTGGGTTAATTGGCTGGTATTTTGTAATTTTAACGTTAATAAGTGTTAATTCAATTAACCCAAATGAATCTTTTTACTTCTTTTCTTGACTTCTTTTTTAGAATATGGCATCATCCTCTTCCCGTGGGTAAGAGTCGGCTGAGAGAAGAGAATAACCAGGTGATAGGCAGAAGCGTTCTATGTGTACTAAATACATTAATGCGGTTATCAATATTTCTGCCTAGCTTTTGCATATTCATCTATGCAAAACCTTTCCTGAAAAGACAGGCTTATTCCCAAGTATAAGAAGTACACGTCTTCAGGCCGTAGCTACAAATTTTTTAGAGTAAAAACCTACGTTTCTATTCAATACTTAAAAAGCTATATTTATCAACTAGCTACGCCTCACAGTTTCGCTTGCGGCTACAATGTGTTTTGTCTCCCTCGGGAACCAGACCGCTTTTCGGGATAAAAAACCTATGTCCGTCGCCGGCACCGAATCTATCTTCGTACCAATTTTCATTGAAATCGGTTCAGCCGTTAAAGCGCTGAGTGGTAACAAACATTCACATACACAATCTTTCGCATTTTAATATTAGAAAGATTTCCTTCCTCTTTAAGAAGTTTCTGAACATTTTGTTGTCAAACCCAAACGAGTTTATAATGTGACCGATAAGAACCTTCATCAGTAAGCTACTTAATTAGTTCGTAATGTAAGGCCTCAGAAGGAGTAGTATATTAGTACTTGAATCTAAGATTTTTTTAATTCTAATTTTTCAAATCGAACGTTGGCTTGAAATAGCGAGCTGAAAGATTTCAAAATCTGAATTTATAAATCTTTCATTAAAGATGGATTGTGTTCAATTCCAACTTAAAAAGTATTTATGAACTTCACACATTGGTACGTGCTCAGTTTCATACTTAAAACCTTGTGTATACTACGAATAACTAATACAACAAAAATTACCATTGCGCAAATCAACAATATTGTCATTTTTGTTGTTGTAACAAAATAATGTTGCATGTTTTTATTTTTATGTTTTTAATTTACTCAGCTTGAGCATCTGTGCTTTTTTAATAGGGTCGTTAAGAATTTATATCAAATAAACCGTTTGATTGTTGTATTTTTTTTAAAAGCAAAGGTTCTTGGTCTGGTTTTCTATATACCGAGCTTTATTTCAAACCCGATTTTATGAAATTAATCACAGTATGACTGCGCTTCAGCGCCGAAAGAAAAATCGAGATTTTTAAGAATCTTGGATAAAAGTTTTTATTTAGAAAACCCTTGTTAGAGACGTAAAAAAGCATCTCTTATAGTTTTCATAGTAGAGACCAGCAATTTGGATTTTCGAATGGTGTCCACAGACTTACGAAGCACGTTATTACCTACTATTTTTTATAGGAACTACTTAATTCATAGCGTGTGGCGTGAATCGCGACAGTCTCATTTTGAATTCCTGATTCGGACCATGGTTTGATCTTGAGGTAAAACGGCCAATTCAGAAAAGACCGTTCACCGATTCACCCCACGGGCCGAATATTTCGTGGAGTAAAAGAGGAGCGACCCAGTCATTTAGAAAGGCCAATATAAAAAAAATACTTATGTCCTATGCTAGGGTAAATAGAAAAGAACACGAAGACACAAATTTATAACACAGAAGATTTCTCCCATGGCATTTGTACCATATTTGGGTAGTAAAATTATAGTTCCATGTTGCTTTAACTAAGATTTGCTCACTAGAGAACAAGCCCTGTATCGCGTTTACAAACATAAAATTAACAGGCACAAAGTACACCAAGACTCGTAACAAAATATCTTTATACGTCACACAAATTTGTCCCTTATAGGCAATCAAACCCACAACCGCTACCATTGCACTGCGTTACCAAAATCAATTACTAAAAGAAAGAAAGAAAGAATATTTTTCAAACCGCAATACAATTACAAAAATGACTGCACCGTTGGTCTAGTGGTTAGTGTAACTGACTGCGACGGGCACAGTATCACATCACACAAATATTTGCGGAAGGCAAATATTTGTGTGATGAACATTTGTATTTGTCTTCAGTTTGGGTGTTTTCTATGTATATTAAGTATGTATTTACAAAAAAAAAGTACGTATATTTCAATTATCTAGTATCCATAACACAAGCTCTGCTTAGCTTGGGACTAGATGACGATGTGTGATAGTGTCCACATATTATTATTATTATTATTATTATTATTATTTTATAACGACATAAAATGACTACCTATCCTTTCTCCCTCCTTCCTCTTTCCCCTCCCTTATACTAATAGAACAACAATAAATTAATGTTTTGCAGAAAACCAATTCGATTTAATAGCCTATAACTTTGCTGCTATAATTAAAGGACAACGTTTTGCTGGAACTTGGGCAAAATAGATCGACTTTTTAGAAGCACCTTTACATTTTTATTATATCTAGTAACACTCCCCTGTTTCGCACATGGTTTGTACTTTTTATGATATGATTACAAATCGATGGAATTCTCGCCTTTTCCCCACTATAATGCATGTTTTAGTTTTTTTTTTTACAGTGGCAGATGAGCAATCGGCCTACGTGATGGTAAGTGGTAACTGTCGTTCATGGAGAACTCAGAGTCCCTAGTATTGCTCCTACATACCAGATTCTGCGGAAGGAAAAGGGGTAGGTGAAAAGATTGAGGTGAGGAAAAAAGAAAGGGAGGAAATTGAGAATTAAAGCTTTATAACTAAAGCTTCTAGAAAAAATGCTTAAAATTATATTCTCGAGTTATTTCAATGACTTTGATTAAGTTACAGGCAGGTATTATTGTTAAGTCAAAGACTTTCGTGCGGTTTCACCCGCGTGTTTGCTTACTGCTCTGCTCCAGTCCCCAGTAGCGTGATGCTATATAGCCTATAACCTTCCTCGAAAACTGGGCTATCATACGCAACAAGAAGATTGCAAATCCGACTGGTAGTTCCAGAGATTAGCGCGTTGAAACAAACAAACAATCAAACAAAGTTTCTACTTTATACAGTTTAGTTAGTTCAGGTTGTCCGTTACCGTTCCTCAATTACCTATTACCTATATTCTAGAATCTTTAGACGGCATGAATAATATCTTAAAGAAATGTAATATAAAATCTATGGACGTCGTAAACGTATCGACGGCTCAGTAATGAAATTAACTGTTTGCCTAGCACGGGATTCGAACCCTGTTAGAGGCGCTAATTTGAACACCGTAATGCATTTTATGATGTAGGGATATAGAGTTATAAATTGTTAGAGGAGGTATTTTGTTTTTGTGTCAGTGGTGGAATGGTTCACTTGCTAAGGTAGCGGGTTCTATTCCCGAACATGGTAGTTTTGTGGTTATATAGTAAAATAACCCAGGATCCCAGGATCTGCAATAGAGTTATCTTATATTGTTTATAATACCAGCCTGTTTTTTGTCCCACTGCAGGGCAAAGGCCTCTTTTTATATAGAGAAGACATGAGCATTAATCACCACGTGTGCTCAAGACGTATTGGGAATTCCAGACTTTTGAGTCCAGGTTTCCTCACAATAGTGCCGTCACTGTCAATCAGAAATGTCTAAGATAAATTTAGAAAGTACATATCATTTGTAAAATCACATTGGTACTTAACCGGATTCGAACCCACTACCACGTGTTTATGAATCGGGTGCTTTATCCGCTGGGCCATTTCGAACACTACTCGTAATTGGGTACATTTCAACTTATATTCATTATTACCATTTAAAGCATTATTTATATAGGCAAAGACGTATAGGCACCCACATATCGCCACAATAGGACCCACGTAACAGCGGGCGAGCTTAATAGTCATTTACCTACTGGTCATAATTCTAGACTGAGAATTTATATTATTATACAGAAAAACTCAGCAACAATACCTGACTTGGAAATCGAATCGACCTCAACGTGACAGTTCGTAATACCACTAAACCACATAGTCTGGTAGGCAATAATTATAAGAAACTATTTTTTTGATCACTCTATAACATAATATAGTCTGTGGTGGGTAACATTTGGCGCTGAGCTTCGCTTTCGGTAAATATTTACGTGTGATTCAGCGATCTGCGCCACTAAAATGGTGTTTTAAAAACATTCATTCAGATAATACGTAGGTATATATTTACTAGTATTATAATACCTACATAGTTATTATCGTTTCTATTCCTTATGTCGACGTTTAAGATATCCCGTCGTGGTGTCGAGGAATACCCGGTACAGTAAAAGAAGTTGTAAGTTTTTTAGCAGGGTCGACAACGCGCCAGGGATATTTCAGGTCCATATAGGTTACGGTAGCTGCTTAATATCAGGCGGGCCGTATGCTTGTTCGTCAACTCAGACCATTGCCTTAGTGCCAGATTTAACAAAAGTATCTCAATACGCACCTACAAGCACTCTATTGCAAGCAACAACGGCAACGAGTAACTTTTACAAAGAAAAAAAAACAGATTTATTCTACTTGATACGCTTTTCGAGTAGTTTGGCGGATAACGGATATCAATAAAATGGCCGAATAAGCAGAGTAATGAGTACTAAACGACTACTCGGATTTTAAATCATAAAATCCTATAAATGCGAATAAATTATAAATGCAAAAGTTTGTGTGTGTGTATATGTGTGTATTTATTACCACTCAGCGCCTTAGCGGCTGTACTGATTTCGATGAAAATTAGTATATAGATTCGTGCTGCGAACGGCAATGGACTACTTTTTATTCCGAAAATTGGTCTGATTCGCGAGGGATACAACAAAACATATTTTACGCGCGGGCGAAGCCGTGGGGCTCAGCTAGTATAAGATAATTATGACGTCAAACTGAGCGTCATTTTAGCTGCCTGCGGTATAAAAGCTGGTAACCTACGGGTTTAGAAGCAAAGGCTATTGGCCGATCCGTCACTTCGTCGTTCACACAGGAAACTTTTAATGTATACCTATAATGGATTATTCAACGTAAAGTCACGCTTTACCTCTCCTAAAGGGTAAACAGAGGGGTATAACACCCTGGTCTGGAGAGAAAAACCGTACATCAGTTATGTACTGAACCGCTGAAGCTTTCGCTTTTAATAATTTACTATTTGAAATAATATTGTACATTTCTATTTCCATATTATTAAAATTTTCTGTTAGTTATATATAATACCAGCCTGTTTAATGTCCCACTGCAGGGCAAAGGCCTCATCTCATTTAGAGAAGGCATGAGCATTAATCACCACGCTTGCTCAAGGCGGATTGGCAATTTCAGACTTTTAAGTCCAGGTTTCCTCACGATGTTTTCCTTCACCATCTGTCAGAAATGTCCAAGATAAACTTAGAAAGTACATATGATTTGAAAAATCATATTGGTACTTGCCCGGATTTGAACCCACTACCTCGTGTTTACGAAGCGGGTGCCTTATCCACTGGACCATTTCGAGATTCTGTAAGTTAATTTCATGCAATTTCAGTGGCATGAAACGTGACGCAGTTAATACACTACGAGCATAAAAACTGCCACAACGAAAGGCCAGACCAGAAGTGGGTAAATTAAAAAAAATAACCTTGTCTAATTTTTACATAACAATCTCATTATCCTTTCAAAGCCTGATCAAAATAAAATTAACACACCTAACACACATAACTTCTTTTTATTACAATCAGTCACAAACTTTAAGCAACTACATTAAAATCAACCATTTTATACAGACCACTGGTATCATCAAGTTTTCTTCTAAAAAGGGGTCTTGTTGTGTTAGTAGTTATTTAAAACAGCCATTTTATTAAGACTTCTGGTTCCGTCACTATTTTTAGTTTGGAGGGGTGTAGTTATATTGGTGGTATTTCGCGTGTCATTCAGCTATGGTATAACCAGGTCAATTAAGAATAGTTGGTCTACGATGTTATATGCTCACGCTACGAATTTCGGGGGTTACTGGACTTCAAATTGTTTCTTTTTTATTTTTGTATTTTATGTTTATGGTTGAACAATGTCAATTAGAATGTTAAGTTGTATTTTTGGTATAATGAAAGAGGAAAGTCCCGTTTGGTTGCTTTTACTTATAAAAAAAAATATATATTATTAAACAGACATTAACGCGGGCGAAGCTATTTTCCATACTAGCTTTCATCCCCTAATTCAACTCCTTCACGAGATTTTTTCGCGATTGAAGATAGCCAATGTTGTTTCCTCCATTCTATCTCTGTAATAAATTTTATCAAAATCGGTTCAGTGGTTTAGGCATAAAAGCGTAACAGACAGACAGACAGACAAAGGTACTTTCGCATTTATAATATTAGTATTAGATGTAGACTTAACAATCGTCGTTTATTTACGAGTTTTTAAATTGTATTTTACGACAATTATTTTAATGGTTAATAAATTAATTTTAAAACTAATTAATGATAGAATAGTGATTTAAATTATCATAGTTTTTAATTAATTCTACTTCTTAATTTAATTAAGTGCTACTAGATCCTTAGTCTAATTTTTTAAGGCTAAGAGGCCTTAGACTTGCTAAATTAATTATAAAATATCTTTATGGCGGACCCCTGGAGTGTCAATCCAAATGGTTTGTTCTAAGAAATAAATTTGCAATTTAAAACAGTTTATAAAAGACACTATTTATGAGGTTAAAGTTCAGTACATGTTAGAATCACTAGGGACCCGTAGAGTAAGGTTTCAAAGAAACTTCTTCCTAATAAGACTTTGACTTCCTCTGTGGTTCGGTGGTATTGTGTACGGACTGCCACGCAGACGTTGCGGGTTCGATTCCCACTCAGGTGTATCCAATGATCAATGATCATTGCTTCTCTTTTTCTTTTATAATAATAATAAT
The DNA here is from genome assembly GCA_963082885.1 of Parascotia fuliginaria. NCBI lineage: Eukaryota > Metazoa > Arthropoda > Insecta > Lepidoptera > Erebidae > Parascotia > Parascotia fuliginaria. The sequence goes on along the minus strand of OY720198.1, from coordinate 5,840,656 downwards.
AATCATTTATTTCAGGCATCTAGCGCCCATAACATAAGAATACATAAATATAATTTATCTAGGTATAAACTAATACATATTATATAAATTCTAACTTAAAAACTACTGTACACGAAGTGTCGGCGTCGTGTTACATTGCCAGGTATCTAGTAGCCGACCGCGGAAACTGCGATACATGACACCCTTCGGCCAAAATTCTTCCTTGAGGAAGGTCTTCAACTTTTTTTATATAAACCTACCAAAGTGCCTCCACCCCGCCTGATGGTAAGCAGTCAGTGGAATCCAGAAGAGGCAGCCACCATACCAAAAGCCATCATCTTAATCTAGTGGTATGGTAGCCTGCACTATGGCGGCTAGGAATGAGGGGAGGAAAGGAATAATGGAGGTGATGAAAGAGAAATTGGGGAAAAATGGGGCCTCCGGCGCTCTTACTCACCATACGAAACGTAGTAGTATGGATAGTACTACTCTTACGTCGATCTTCTATGAGAGAGTAGTACGTCCCCGGTCGATCCGGCCTATTCATGCTGAAACCAGCGTTGATCTACTACCGTATATGAGTATCTGTACGAGAATCAATTAACCTTACTGAAACAATAAAGCCTAGTGCTTTTATTGTGTGCCTGAGCCATATCAGTAAAGAGGTTTTAAGTAATCCAAACTGTGTCTGCATATCGAATTGATTTTAAGAACCTTTATTTAAGAACTAATCAGATTGGATCAGCTTTCGAACAAATAAAAGCACATCGAAAATGATTTATCCGTTTGCGAGGTCTACAGAAAATTTTGTTACGGGCATTTGCTTGTTCTTTTACTTTCGTAAAGATAACTTCCGCATTGTGTAACAAGGCCTGAGTCGCGGGTACTTGAAAAAAAATAGTTTTAACGGACATAAAATGCACCAATTATTACACAGTTTTATTAAAAGTCCTATATTTCGATTTCCAAGGTAGATATTTGTGTTAAACATATTAACAATATTTGTTTTGAGTATCTAGATATATTTTATTAAGTTTAACAAATTTTATATCTCAATATCGCAAAGTAAGCATATATTATAGCTTGTGTTATGGGTTCTAAATGTGGATACAAATATATTTTTTTTTATTGTAAATACATATTCGTACATATTATACATAGAAACACCCAGACCAATGCAAATAGACATGTTCATGCACACAAATATTTGCACTGAGCGGGAATCAAACCCGCAATCTCTGCGTGGCAGTCTATACACAGTAACACCGAACCACAGAGGTCGTCATATTCTCCATGTGTCGTGGAAAATTTTGCGAAGTTTAGTAGGTATTGAGGTTTGTAAAAATCTTTTTCGTTGTCTTCTACATTTTCAGGTATTTCTTTCCTTTGGTTGGCAAAGGTTTAATAGTTGTATTTTGAATGTTTCTTCAATACACAATACTAGTTCTAGTAATCGATTAAGTAAGCTTGTTCTAATACAAATTATTTATTTTAATTCTTGTTTTTATTCTGCTTACATGTGCGTACTCTGTCTACTTTGTTTTTGAAAATCTGTCCTTAAGAGAATCTGTTTTTTCAAGATGCGTCTTTTTGAGAATCTGTCCATAAGAGAATAATTCGTTTATCTGTCGTCTAAGTTATATAAACAAACAAATATTTAAAAATCTTTACATATCAGGTCATCTTCGACTTTCAATCAAAAACCGGTTTTCTAATTAAAGTCAAATCGCTAAGCACATAAACACATCGATAGATAAACTAACAAACATATTATTATATATGTTAATACTAAAGAAATGACCATAATTAGTGATATTAGTGAAGTCGCGGCGGGAGGGCTAGCGGGACAAAATTATATCATATTAATACAATATTTGTGATTTAACTTATGGTAATTGAACGGGGAATTCTTTTAGTGGTTCTGTAGCTTTATTTTTAATTATTATCTGTGGTTTGATGGTACTGTGTACGGAAGAGGGTTCGAGTCCCGGGTTGAGTAAAGTGTGACTGGATTGTTCTGTCGAGAAATTTTTAGTATTGGTAAAGATTTTTTTGTTTAATTACGATCGCAGTGTGGGCGTGCGTGTTCTTGCGTTGTTTGTCAGTATCTGTAATGTTTCGGCGCTATTTAGTAATGGTTAGAAACTGTTTTGGTTTATGTATAGTTTAATACGTAAATAATTATGATATATTTATTTTAACTGTATGTTTTTCAAATAAAAATAAAAATGAAATAAAAATATCTCCCTTTCTATTGAAATCATGTGTGGCGCAACACACTGAAAACGCATTCACGCGCGATGTAGATATTCCTTCGCCACGCACCACGCATCGTAGTGCGAGGCAGTGTGTGGATCGGCTTACCCTTTTCCATCTCTCTAACAATCTGCAATAACTTAGTAAAAAATATAGTAATGTCACTGTAATAACTTTAAAAAAGATCACATTAATTTTCAGTTCGAAACCCAAAACTTCGTGTATGATATGTGCCGTAACCACAAAACCATCACGACTAGGGAACCCTAAACACCGAGCACCTACATCACACCATTATTAACATAAGTATAAGCAGTATTAATAAATTTATTAAAATATTCCAAGTATGACAAACTCTGACTATAAAGAGGATTATCGCAAAATTATTCATTAACTACATAAATAACATGATTGGAGTGTGTTCTGATCGTGACACAAACGGAACTTGGAATAACACGCATTATTATATATATATCATCAAGCCAAACAGGACAGGACAAAGCCTAAAAGCCTATGTGTCTGACCACTAAATATATATTTTTTTAACGACAACTTTCGCATTAGGAAACAAGCCCTGTGTCGCGGAGGACTCACTGGATGAAAGTTTTATGAAGAAATATAAATAATACTAGCTCGCGTTGCCCGCAGCTTCGCCCGCGTGAATGTCAGTTATCACATAAGTACCTCATATATTTTTACTAACCATGAACATGTTTCTGTTTATACGTTGACGATTTTTCATACAAATATTTTCCCCTATTTCAACCTCTTCAAGCCAGTTTTTCGTTAAGAAATACTGGCGTTCCCCAGTGTTTATTCTATCTCTATACCAAATTCATCAAAATCGGTTGACTGATTTAGGCGTGAAAGCGTAACAGATAGACAGACAATCAAACAGACAGGCAGACAGAGTTACTTTCGTATTTATAATATAAGATTAATATAAAAAAATGTCTAAAATTAGAAATCCGCCTTGAGCGCACGTGGCGATCAATGCTCATAACTTGTCCGTACCAGAAGAGGTTTCTAGAACATTTCGTTCTCAGAGTAAACACTGAGTTCTTCAAATAACATTATTTTAGTTGTCGAAGAAAATAACTGGGGCGCTATTCATTTTTCTTAAACCGGAATTCACACGTTGGCCCCAATATTGAACCCAACGGTAGATACTCGTCAAACGTGTGTATCTGGAAAATAGCATTGGCTCCAACGTTAGAGGAGCGTTGGTAGTGCTATTTTCTATGGACGAGTGTCGTTGGAGGGCCAACGTGTGAATCTGGTCTTATAAGATTTTCGTCACCGGTGCACAAACGCAGTTAATTCGTGGTACATGTACTAATCGGATGCTGTATTTTTTGTCTACTTTACTAAAACAACAAAAACAGTTTGCAACTTAAAATCTCAAAAATCAATACAGTAGTATTCCATTTTATTTTGTTTGAAAATTTCGCACCCCTTATATAAACTATAGGCCTCACCCCCCTACTATGGGTGGACATTGATGGATGACGCGAGGCCCAATATTTGTGGTGCGATGATACTCCAATTAAATATTATCAATTATTTGTTTTGGCGGTTTGCTAAAGTATATAAGTGGGGTGGAGTCGTTTAAGTTTATATATTTTATTCAATTTTTTGAAAAAAGATGGATGTATATTCAGCATGGCCTAGCGTGTCCCTATCTTCTAGATTTCTAGAACGTAGGTTCAAAACCATGTGTACCAATGTGACTTAAAGTGTTATTTGTAATTTTACATCACAATACTGGCTACGGTGTGGTGATAAAAAAATAACACCGTGAGGAAAGCAGGATTAAAAAAAATGTTCAAAATCGCCAATCGGCTTTGAGCAAGTATGGTGATCAATGCCTTTCTGCTAGCCAAGTCTGTATAAAGTTCACCATCAAATGGCAATATAATGCTGGGTCAACGGACGCTATGTTTTTGCAGACCCTGTACTCGTTTAAGGCCGATCCCTATTTATGGCAATACAGCACAAAACAATTTGACACTTTTTCCTCAGGGTGTCCAAAATAACCTTTGCTTGGGAATTCCCTAGGACAATGACTATTATATTTATAAATTTTATATACAATACAAATTAGGACCATCTTGTTATTGTGGAAAAGAGACTCCCCCTTACTCATCATTTTACATACAAGTGTCAAACCAAATAATTAAAACTATTGCGAATACATTGCCAACGTGGTATTTTAATATCATTGAATTTTGTACCTTAGGTGGATGTAACAAGGATTTTATGGAGATTTTCGTAACTGTAGTATAAAGATTGTAGATCAGTGTATATATTGTGCTATTTTGCGCAATATTGGATTATTTATTGTATTGTGTTATAGAAGAAAAGTGTATAACAATGTCGGCAATCACTAAAGTGTTGGTTTTGGCTGTAGTGCTTTTGGTTCTTTCACAGGTCTGTGTTTCTTTTATGGTTAAGTTCTTTATAGGTTTGAAGAAAACCCTTAGGATTTATTAAGCTGTAGTCCTGGTTCCTCACGATGTATTTCTTTGCAATGTATAAGTCTTCGAGAAATATATACATTCATTTATAATTGCAGTCTAAATTGTATCTCAATGTATTCTTTTACTATATTAGTCTCACTTTCAAAGAGAACTGTGTCTATCAATTGTACGGTTGGTGATGTAATGTCATAGGCTAGATAGACATAAGTTCTTGCGCTAAAGAGTTCTATTTCTTAAAAACCGGATTAATTCACAATAAAGGAAATTAAGACTTGAAAAATATCTGTATCACCTAGAAATAAATGACGACGAAAGATGTAGAGAGCAATTAGAGAACGAGTTTGCCTTATTTTTCTTATACAAATGCCTATGAATATATGAATATGGATATAGTGTCTCCCTAATTTTTGTGGGATGCTCAAAAACACAAAACTCCGTTTGATTGTCAGTGATTAATGTAGCAAGCACTTGAAGCTTTCAAGGACAAGAATTTCATAAATTGTATTGCAGCTACTGAGTCTTAACTAAAAATACATCACAGACGAATACCTCTGTGAAAAGCCTATTAATAAACCGTTAATCGGTAACGTTTATGGCTGTTAGGCGGGCTCTTCATCAGCTTATTCAATGATCTCTCAAATTATGCCATATGGAGAAGTCTTGCCAAGTTAGGCAGGCAGAGCAGAAAATATTTATATACTTACTTTTAATTATCATATCATTTAGTTGAAAGCTCCGTGAAAGAAATATATAGTTTCAAAATTGCTATCGAGACACTAAAATATTTGGCCATAATTTTTTAGTTTCAAAATTTAGGTATATATTAAGCATACTGCCATTTATAGAATAGCAGTGAGATGCTTAATGGTACTAGTACAAGGTAAAGGTAGTTACTCTTCATCTGACGCTAAGTCAGTTGGAGCGTGGTCTTGCACCACAGTGTCCAAGTGTTCAAAATTTAAATTCAAACTCAAAATCATTATTCACTTTGGTTAAATGAATTAACACTTATGAACGTCAAAATCACAAAAACAAAATGTCAGTCATTTAACCTACAGCCAGTTTGCTGTTAAGGTATAATATAATAAAAATATAAGGTAGGTAGGGCTATGAGAAGAACTGGCAAGAAACTCAGCCTACTTTTTTTAATCGCCAGGTTGTTACAATTTTTCGTGATTCATGAACTTACGAGTATATCTCCATTTCAGCTCACCGAGTCCCACTGGTACGGCGGTTGGGGCTATCCTCGATATGGCTATGGCTATGCACGAGGGTATGGTGTATACGGAGGAGGTTTCTACCGTGGAGGCTACTACGGTTATGGACCTCGATATCCACCTCCTATTATGTGGGGTTAAATAAATGATTGATGTAAAAAAATGTGTTTTGATTATAATTACTAGATTTTTTTGTACAACTTTAGTGACAAACAAGCACACGGCCCACCTGATGGTAAGTGGTAGCCGTAACCTATAGGGATAGCTGTGTTTTCCAAGCATCGCTGTAGTAATAATGCTTAGAAAACACAACCAAGCTGTAGCCGACTACGGAGAAGGGGATGAGAAAGGAAAGGGGAAAAAGGAATAGGACCGAGAAGGTATTTGGGCTGCCTACGCTCTCACTTACCGAGCGATACTACGAAATTTGGTGATAGTGGCGCTTTTTGCTGTTTTTTGTGGGAATTTCGGAGAAATAGTTTTGTAGAACATATAAAGACAAATTTATTTAATCATGTACTTAGAGCATATAAATGTTACATGTGACCGTCATAATAATCTGAAGGTGTCAACTTATCTACAGACAAAGTAATTAAAAATTCTAATAACAATTTAAATAATAGGTAACACATTGACATAATTACGCTAGTTAACGCTGGCGAAACACTGTACAAAATAAATCGTATACTTATTTTACTTAAGTTGTAGGTATACTAGCTGTTGCCTGCAGCGCCGCCCCCTTGATAGGATCGGATTTATCTCTATTGATACATTGACGATTTTTTGTACAAACTTGCATCCCCTATTTCAACACCTTTAAGCCATGTTTTTACAATAAAAGATGCCTATGTTTTTCCCTGAGGTCTAATCTATCTCTGTACGAAATTCCATCAAAATTGGTTTAGTAGTTTAGGCGTGATGGCGTAACAGTCAGACAGACAGACAGAGTTACTTTTGCATTTAAGTATGAATGAAAATACTGTAGATATCACGTCATTGTTTAGGAATTAAAAGTGTATTTTTAGTTGTCTGCGGTTTTGTATATACTATGTGTTAATTATAGGAAGCGAGTGTAAACTGACCTTGTACTAGCACTGCTTAAAACTGTACTAATATTAGCTACCCGCCCTGACTTCACACGTGAATACTAATATTTTTCTTACGATATGATTACAAATCTTTCTAATCAATCTCGAAGAAAAAGACAGAAACAAACAATCAAATAAATTTAGTATCAACATCTAAAAGGCGACTCCATACTATTATTCCATCACAGTATTTTACACTCAATTAAGTATTTGGGTCCTGTGGTAATTTCTCAGTCGAATTGATGCCCAGCACAATGCAACCGAACGATTGTGAAAAAAAATAAGTTTCGAGTTTTTATATAGAAAATTGAGAAATAGGTTAATGATGATAGCACTTTTTATTTTTCTAAATGATTTTTTAAATAGAGTTTAATTGCAAAGTCAATAGAAATCTTTTATGCAATTTTGTTACCATGGCAACTTGGAAACAAAAGTCACTCATGGAAATAGCTGTGTTCTAGCAATGCAGAAACACGCTAAGAAATAACATAGCCGTTACCGATCATATAGGGAAAAGAGGACGAGGGAGGCAAGAAAAGGACTTGGGTAATAGATCCTTCGGCGCTCTCACTCTGCACCGTTAGTCTAGTGGTTAGTGTGTGACGCCGGATGTCGTGGGTTTGATTCCCGCAGAAGGCGATTTGTGATATGAAAATTTAAATTGGCCTTCAGTCTGGGTTTTTTCTATGTATTGTAAGTATGTATGCGCAGACCCCTCACAAGGTAGACCAACGAATCTACTATAAATTATATTGATAAGAAACTATATTCCTATACCTTTACAGTACATTTTAAACCCTTACCGTACCATATTTTAATCTGATAAGCAACGTCATAGCATAACATTAGTCTGCATAATTCTATTACAAGGCACAAACCCTTACCTTTGTTGTTTTTATTACGGCTGGTAATTGTCACCTTCGCTGGCAACACAGGCTGTGTGTGGGTAATAATTAAATATTTTCATAACACGACAACATTGGACCTTGCCTATAAATCACGGGTGGATGTTTGTGTCCGTTGATGAGACGTCACGATTTTAATCCATTAAATATGAAAGAGTGTCTCTTGAAAGATGTTTTTAGATGATAAAATTGACTTCTCCTACTAACTTAATTCTTTAATCATAGAATGAGAGAACGATTCTTTGAAAATCAACTGTTACTGTTGTTAAATATCCGACCCTTTTTTTTTTACGCATTACGCGTACGCACCCGCCTGGGCAAGGCGGGAGTTATGTCGGACTCTCCGGCCACAATGAGACAGCGGCCGGTATACCGACTAAAACCCAGACGGCCAGAGTGTCGGGGTCACGGGAGATCCTCGCGCATTCATCCGCGAACCCGACGGGCCACGGCCCGCTCAACGTGAGCGGGTCCCGTCTGATTTGGGACCCCCTTCCTCCATCGAGAGGCGTTCTTGGAACACGTACGCCGACTTCTTGGGCCTATGCTGTTCGAGCGGCGATTGCCCAATCGCCGCCCGAAGGCATCCTGCGGCTCCTATGGTGGCTGGAGATCCCGGAGCGTCCCACGGCGAAAATATCCAACTACTCCAACGCCACTTTACTCTCACTGACCATTTTCCTTCCTCAGTCTCTGCTTCTTGAAGGTTGTAAACAACTTGGGTGTGTTCAAGCGGTTTGGACTCGCCACTACGTCTTAAATGTTACCGTTAATACAATGATTGTACAATATTTAAAATCACAGAAAATTTATAGCAAACAATGCTCAAATATATAAACCAAATAATTGTCGGCTTTGAAGAGAAAGAAAATAAAGAGTAACTTAATAAGACCTTCGGTGCTGTCACCGAACGAAATGCAATAGTATAGATATTGATACTTTCCATCAATATCTTATAAGATTTATTTATTTATATATTATTTTATTTATACTTAGCTTAGCCGATGTGGCCCATTTATGCCAAAACCAGCAAAGTTTATCTACCGTAAGTACCGTAACATGTCGATAAAATACGAAAATCGTGGAACAACGTAAACACACATATTCATAAAGGGTAAATTCATAACGCACAAGTTTCTATAAGCCTCACTCACCTAACAATAGCCCAGAGACTAAGCATCCCAAATATGTTCGTGTAATTTGTCACTGTCTTCAAAAAATCATTTTATATCATGATACCGTAGTTTCATTCATGTATTTTTTTATAAATATTATAAAACAAAGTAGGTTGTAAAATTACGACCTTCTTTGTTGTTTTTAAATTTGGCTAAGTTCCGAACCGAATTATCGTGTCTCGTAGAAATTTCCAAAAATTAATTTTGATTTCTTACATCAACAGTAACAGTTTTTTAATGATAATGTGCCTATGATAATCTGTAATGATGTGATGTAGGAAAGGTTAACAATACATTCTGGGTCGGGTATATAGAAATCGCTTGATTGATTACGAACTTAGATCGGTCGCTGCAGATTCAATATTGCAAAGTAAGGGTAATTGACCCGGTCGATAACCAATACCAGTGTGTTATACAAACTACACATGTTACACCTATGGCAATGTTCCAAGTATCCATACAGGATCTATTCCAAAGTTGACTTTAACAATGCCATTAAATACACTACTAATGTGCCTAGCTACTGGATACTAGCAAATACTACGAGTATTGTCCTTGAGAACAAGAAGAACGATGCGATAGCTTACGTGCTCAGCAATATGTTTTTTACAAGACGCTTTTTCTTCTTCATTTTGTAGGAAAAAATAATAGATTTGAAGTACTGCGGTAGTACATTCTAGCTGCTTTCAGCATGAATGGGTCGAATCGTTTCGTTTCATAAAAGATCGACGTAAGAGTAGTAGTATCCTTATTATTGCGGTTCGTTCGGTGAGTGAGAGTGCCAGAGGCCCAATTTTCCCCCTGTCCTTTTCTCACCTCCCTCTATCCCTTCGCCTACCCCACTCCCTTCACAGTGGCTTCGCAGAGTCCTTGACATTAAAAAGAGCAATGCCAGAGACTCTGAGTCGTCCATGAGCGACAGTTAGTGCTTACCATTAGGTGGGCCGTTTCCTTGTCTGCCAATGTCGGCAATAATAAAAAAAATGGAGAGTTAAAGTCAATCTGCAGAGAATGCAGGCGTGTCAGAAATTTACTTTACCTTTACCATTGAACTCTGATCGATGTATTTTTTATAAAATAAACTACAAGGTCCTCTCGATCGATTTAAAAGGAAGGTGAATATAAAACGCTATTACGTACACGTATATATATGTATATTAATGTTATATTGTCGTCGCATTGCATTGAGTTGGGTACACCGCTGTGCGATATGCGAATGATGTTCGGATAGGGCTGGCACGTAAACGTCATGTTGCATCGGCAAAAGAACTCAACACTGACTGAAAGTTGGACCCTATGATCGATGATTTGTATCACCTAGAGTTTTAATATTTTTAACCAGCATCTTTGGTAAAAACTTATAAAAACAAATATCTAAGTAAACTATCGGCCGAAATTATTAACCTATCTCTAGAGATAGATAGGGATAGGTTAATAATATCTGAGAGAGTTGCCTAGGATACTGGTTACGTTACCTAGCAACCGTCGTTATTTTGGTTATATTAACAAAAATTTCCTAGACAACTATCTCAGATAGCCCTATCTATTTCTAGAGATAAATTATTGATTTCGGGCGTTTTATAAAAGACAATCCAATGACGCGATCAATGCGTAATCTAATATATGAATGACTACTTGCGGCCTGTGAGAAGTCTGCTGCCACTATGTTAGACCACCTTCCAAACTACTTATTTATGTTAAATACTCTAAAATACTTGGATGAGGCCTATGTTCAGCAATGACAACATCTGAAAGGTGTCGTTAGTACCTAATCAATGCCTAATATCAAAATCTCGACAGGTCATTTTTTTATTGCCGACTGTGGCAGATGACCCAACAGCCTACATAATTGTGAGGGGTAACCGGCGCTCATGGACGACTCAGAGTCCCTCACATTACTCCAGCAATGCTAGGGACTCTGCGAAGCTGCTGCCTATTGTGAAGGTAGTAGGGTAGGTGATATTAAGGGGGTGAGGAAAAAGGAAAGGGAGAAAATTAAACCTCTGGCGCTTTAATTCAATTGCAGGCAAATCATTCATTACGAGATACGGCACTGCTAATTCCAATTCTGCTTTTCTATAAATTATGATAGAAATTCACTAAATACTTTGGAAATATAAAACTGCAGTTAGTGACAGCCCTAAAAGATTCGCGGTGGCTACTCGTGTACCATATTTCTTTTTATTTTGACCGAACATCATATTTTGATGCTCTTTTTACCATACTTATCCGATTTGGATACTTTTTGATACATTTTAAAAAAGTTTATTTTTAACTTGTTTTTACACTAGGCATGAGTGCGGCTTTGCTTGTGAATTTTAGGGAGTTATTAGCATGCAGAGAGAAGAACAATGAAGGTATAAATTTGAATTTACAACTTCAAGAAAACTTATTGTGTTTTAGATGTTTTATGTCAGGAGGAGAGGCAAGGGTGAAGGGCTCTTATAACACAAAAGTAATGAGTATTAATCGTTAGGTTTTCTCAAGTCCATGATGCCTGTTAGGTACCTGGTATTTCTTTAATTACCATAATACACGATTACAGAATTTGTTAAGTCCAGGTTTTCTCACGGTTTAATTGCGTAACTAAGGTACCTAAGCCCAAAAAATTACTGAAAACTTCACATCAGTGATACCCAGTTCAAACCGAAAACCTCGTGCTTAAGAATATCTTAGAAGAAGTAATGACTACTTCTTGACCAAACTATTAGACATAGAATTGAATCCAAACAATATGTTTTACTTTGACTACTACGCCGTACCAAGTCATAGTTTAAATTGCATTTCCTCTTTGCAAAGGTCTACATGAAAGTCCCTGATGTAATAAACGTGTACCAGCAACCATTATTGAATAAACTGAAACGTGAAAGACCTAATAAGTATATCCTACTATGTTTTACTATATTGTGAGGCAATTCAGGTTATGTGTAGGTACGAGTATGTGGTAGTAGATCCACGCTGGTTTCAGCATTTCTATTGGACTGTTGGCTCGTCTGCCACAGTTAGCAATACAAAAAATCTACCAATCAGCTTATCAAACATGGTGATTATGGCAAATAGGAAATTTTTGAGAGAGGCCTTTGTGCTGCAGTGGTATTCTGACAAAAATGATGATATTTATAAAATTAAGAACCAGTTGACAAACAGAAACACAACAAACTGTGTTGAAAACGATAAGAAACAATTTTTATTTTATTTACAATTCATTAACACCTACGGACAATATGGCGGCCACCATTTTGGCGGGAACGTCATGTAAATAATAATATTGTAATATTTTATTACTCTATCGACTAATATATGAAAATTATCGATACTTTAATAACATAAATTATATATTATTAGGTATATGATTAAAATATGTATTTATAAGATAATTTACATTTAAATTTTCACGATTGTTGTGGTCTAAAGAAGGATTAATTTTTTTTTAATATGGCAAACTTTATTTGTTATGAATGGGTATAAAAACTTTTTGGTAAATATAAACTGTCAATAAAATATCTACTTACGTCAGGTATGACTAAAATTAAGATTTTTAATTCTAATTTATATGATTTTAAGTCCAAGGCTTTTTAGCAATGTGACTGACTCTTGTTGGAGATACATGGCAATTTGATCAATACCTACAATGTCATCATAACGTTGGACTGCCATTATAGTGCAGTGTTGTAGTAGTATGTGTAGTGATGTATAGGTTTGATCACCACAAGGTACAAAATTTCATGTCATTCATAAATGTCTGTGTGTACTTTGTGTCCGTTTTTAAAACAAAATAAAGTACCATTAGATATGTCACCACTGAAGAATGCAGACTTTTCTCACTAGAAAAAGACATGAACATTGATTACCTACCACGATAGTCGACTTGAAATTATTAGATTTTTTTTTCGTATTTTTTTTTGTCTAAATAACCTTTGACCTATTTTTGATAAAAATCTTATTGGGCATCAAGGCCGGTTTCGATGAGAACACCTCTTATCGGGCTTTAATAGTCCACGTGTCGGTTAATGATTACCGTAATAAGACATGGGTATCTAAGATTATAAAGCAAAATTTAAGGGCATTAGCTACATGCATAGCTTCACGCTTTTATCGCAGGTTAGGCAGAGGTGTTTAACCACCCACTTATCGGCAGTTTTTTTTTTATTTTAGGTCTCATGTAACAGGGGGCGAGCCTGTCGCCATAGATATTATGCTGATGCTGAACTAAGGCCTCTCCCTCTGCAGACACTACGTAAACGTTACAATTCATGTGAATGTTCGCGGTGTGGGAGCATCTTAAGAGGATAATATTTCACTCTTGTGTGGTAGATTCGAGATTTCTCGAAGCTTTTTTTATAGTTATTTAAAAATATAAATGAATTAGTGTTTGCTATATTATAAAATTGTATATTAAATATTGTAATTGAATAAATAAATTTAATAATATTGTATAAAACTAAAATTAATTATTATATTTATGTTTATTATATTAATTTATGATTATTTAAATCACTGTTTTGTTAGTTGATATTATTAATTAATTGTGATTTTACATGACTACATTTAGAGTTTAAAACTAGATAATAAATATTAATATTATATTTATTTATTATAAAATAAATGAATTAATTATTTATTGCTATAAAAACATATCCAAGCCGTTGATAACTTTAAAATTAAGAGTTTAGAAGTCGAAGAATAAAAATATTAGAAATTGTGCAGGTATTCTTCCAAATCACAGGGAGAAAAGAAAAATGAAAATACATCCACAAAATGACCGTGACAAACACGTTTTATTTCATAATGTTTAACATTTAAAGTCATTATGACTAGAGTTCATGACTAGATTACGCTTACGGTACGTTCACGTCATGCACGCTTGTAGGTTTGAAGCCAGACAGACAAGTACTAATGTGCCATTTTCAAAGTATTACTCTTTAAGGTATTGGCTTCGATGAAGAAGTATTTTCAATTTCCTTTTACTTGGACTTAAACTTTAAAAAGACAAAATAAAAAGAAAAAAATTGTTATGAAACTGACTTACGATATAATAATTACACCACAAAAGACTCTAAAGGTTGAAATTCTCTAGCCTAAAAGGAGAACCAGAACCTTAAAAAAAGCCTACTTTAACATAACCTTCAAGACTGATAAATGGCATTTTTATCTTTTAACTACAAGTATTTGTAATTAAACAATGATATGCAACGTTGTTTGAATAAAAAACATAAGTATATTATGGGCAGCGGATAAATATGCGTAAATGTATGCGAGCTTGAGCTAGTACCGTCAGCAAAAAACAATCAGATTCTCATTATACTGGGTGGCGCAAAAGTACTGGCACTAAAGAAAATACTTTTTTTTTTTATATATGACATTTTCTGTCATTCTGTTGTTGAAAATTGTGTAGAGAACAAATGTAAAATACACTGAAAATAAACATGGACCGTTTTACTCCCCAAGAACGTGGAATAATTGTGTCAATGTTCTTACGGAATAATTCATCAGTGATAAGAACACAACGTGAATTTCGTCGACGATTTCCCCACCGTCCGGCACCGATTGGTCGCACAATTCGACGCTTTGCCACACGCCTTGAAGCAACTGGCTCAACATTGGATAGACCTAAGTCTGGGAGACCAAGAACAGGCCGTTCAGCTGAAAATATCGATGCTGTGCGCGAAGATGTGGAAGAGTGTCCAGAAACATCAACGAGGCGACGTGCCACGCAATTGGGCATTTCCAGACGGACCCTGCAGCGTATTTTGGTGAAAGACTTAAAGATGTTCCCGTATAAAACTCAAATGACTCATCAGCTGCTGCCTGCTGACCACCGAGCTCGTCTAGATTACTGCCAGCGCGTCATAAACCTCAACCTTGAAGAGGATGATTTTCCTTCAAAATTGGTTATGAGTGACGAAGCGCATTTCCATCTCTCAGGGCATGTCAATAAGCAGAATACTCGGTTCTGGGGCACTGATAATCCGCGCATTATTCAAGAAACACCTCTACACCCACTAAAAGTTACTGTATGGTGTGGCATCTGTGTTGACAGAGTGATCGGACCCTATTTTTTCGAAGACGCTGGAGGCAATGCGATTACTGTCACTGGAGAACGCTACAGAACCATGTTACGTGAGTTTTTGATACCCAGTTTGGACGAATTGGGGCTGGAGCACATCTGGTTTCAACAAGACGGCGCTACGGCACACACAGCGCGCGACACTATGGACTTAGTGAGGGACGCTTTTCCAGGCCGAGTTATCTCTCGTTTTGGCGATTTGCCTTGGCCTGCAAGATCACCCGATCTGACCAGTCCAGACTTCTTTCTTTGGGGTTTTTTGAAATCTCGGGTGTATGTAAACAAGCCACAGACTCTCGCAGCTCTAAAAGAAAACATTCGTCAAGAAATAACGAACATATCGCAGGAAGTGTTACGGCAAGTTATGCAAAATGTCATAAATAGGGCTCAAATGTGTATCAACTCTGGAGGTCACCATTTAAAAGACATCATCTTTAAATCCTAATGGTACGAAATTTAATGGCACAAATATACATTTAAAAAAATCTAAATCTAGTTTTCTAATTTAGAAAAAATGTTATAGCTGAACCAAATAGGGTCTTTACTTTTGCGCCACCCGTTATTTGTGTATTGATTACCGAAATTATAATAATACGTTAACTAATGCACGGCGTTATTTAGACCCAAAGTGAACTTAAATTAGCTTATTTTTATTTATATATACTTCATATTATACAGAATCTATATAAAGTCGGACTTAAAGCCTGAGGCTTTCTTTACCAGTTGACCTATTGGGTGATGCAGAGATGAAGCGAGGTAGATATAAAGATCAAGGCTAGAAATTAATAACAAATGGAAACGGACTAAAACTAAATTACCATTGTGCTTTATGGCAATAAAGAGAAGATTATAAAGGAAGAGGACTGAAAATGTAGTACCTCCTAAGCTCTTATTTACAAACAAATTAATATATGGGAGTAATTATACTATAATAATTATTATTAGTATCACAACAACGACACACAACGCCATCTAGACCCAAAGTAAGCATATATTATATCTTGTGTTATGGGTTCTAGAATGCGGATATACATACTTAAATACTTCTTTTTTGTAAATACATACATTTTACAACAATACAACCTAGACCAATGCAAATAAATAAAATAATGAATTAAAGCTTCATGTCAAAATTCTTAAGAATATAATTATTTATATACTTTTACAGTCCGGTTCATTCGTGCTGCAGCTAGTAACGATATACTACCGTCAAGCAAAAATCCTTTTAATAGAGAAAATATTTGTATACCTATTATAACATTAAGTGCTTGTTTTTGTAACATTTGTATGTCTTGCTGTAGGTATACCTTATTGTATAATAAACTAGCTGCGCCTCACGGATTCTCCCGCGCGTAAAATATGTTTTGTATCCCTCAGGAACCAGACCGATCTTCGAGATAAAAAATATCCTATGCCCGTCTCTGGCAACGAATCAACTCTAATTTTCATGAAAATTGGTTCTGCCGTTTAGGCGCTGAATACTAACAAACACACACACTCATACACAAACTTTTGAATTTATAATATTAATAGGATAAATAAATCTTATCTCTACAGTTTTTAAACTTTCATTGCTAACCGTACATTACTAGACGACTCACACCATATAAAGCACATATCGCTTCGAAGGACTTACCGTTATTATCTATAAGTAATTTGCATGCGTGCGACTGTATTCTTTGGCTGTCTACCATCTGCAATACCTAGAATATTTAATGTTTTATAGTACCTATAAGTATACCTAATAAATAAACCAGAAGAGATTTTTTTTTGTTTGAACGCGCTTAATTTTGAGGGTTTATTCACCAACTCGACACGAGAGACTGGACACACGTGTGCCCAGTTGGTGAAATTCGAAATTAGTATCACTTATTATTTCGTGAAATTTGAATTAAATTATTTTTACTTTTCCGTCAACTGGACACACCTAGTTATCTTGCCAAGAAAAGGTACGGTAAGGTTAATAATCGCTCATGACAAGTTTTGAAATAAAACACTTGAGTAACAATCGAATATTTATATTAGATGATTTATTAATATAAAGACAAGCATATATCGTTAGATCTACACAATCTTATTAATATAACTAATAATTTAAAATTACCACTCGTATATCACACTAAATCAAATAAGGACATTCATAATTTAACTATGAAGATTATTTTTTTTTGTGCATCGTTTGAAGAGTTCCATGTCAATGAGCATTGAGGAATACCCCATGCTGTTTATAGGTACACCAATCTTCTAATAAATTCGTCACGATTTTCTCTGCTATTACATATCTATCTCTCTTTAAAACATCGTCAATTTGAACAGTCGTAAGCTGCCAACATATAAACTACTTTTACGTTATTTCCAAATACTTAGTAGTTTTCTTTAGTATTTGTTTCAGACATTGTAGATTTGATTTCTATATGAAACAATTTGTGGTCTATGGTTACTTTTAGTTATTCAGACCATTTTTAAACCTCAGTAGTTTATTTTCAATTTTGTTAAACTTAAATGAAGTAAAAGGTTTATGTTACAAATAGTATAATAACAATTATAACAAATAGTGTAATTGATGGTATCATTAGAGGAAATGTCTTCATTTGCATAGGTCAGCCGGGAGCTCAGGAGATTAAATATTATAGCAAAGAGTAAGTAACAATTGTAGACATGTCATGGTGAGTGGTGGTTTACTGCCACTATGCATAAACTGCCACGCATTTATGTATAATTATGTAATTATAACTATTGCTTTTTATATATTTAAGTTTTTTATACTATTTAATTAAATTTCTCAAGTAAATTTAAGCATGATATTATGATAGAATACTGTACTTTTAATTTTTATTTGTATTTTACATTAAGATATATCTAAGTTTAAATGTACGGTCCGTTCATTCGCTGAACTTACATACTAAGTTATTTAGGGAAACCAGTTATTGACCATTTAAATGGTTTTATACCTATTTTGTAAACTAAATTGTATCGCTGTTAGTTTTCTTAATAAATAAATAAATAAAAATAAAAAATAAAAAAGTGATGTTGGTTCTTATTTTAAGAAATTCTGAGTGTTATAGAACTGTGTCCGATAAATGGCAATGCCATTTATCTTAATTTCTACCACAAGAGACAAAAAATAGCTGGCGATACTTGAGTTAACTTAACTACAACATAAAGAGTTAAAAGGTAAACTTAACTTAACTAGTTTAACTCAGCTCTGAGTTAAGCTCCTCTTTGTACATAAGCAACCAATGTGTCTCAACGATGTCAGATGGTAAGCAATTCGCAGTGTTAGGTATTCTGTTTTTTTTATATATATATTAGCCTACCAAAGTGACTTCACCCGGCCTGATGGTAAGCAGTCAGTGGAATCCAGAAGTAGTGGCTACCATCGCCTTAAACAGCTGGTATGGTGGCCTCCACTATGAAGGCTGGTAATGGGGTTAGGGGAAGGGAATGAGAGAGGTGAGGAAAGAGGAAAGGGGGAATTGGCCTCCGGCGCTCTCACTCCTCGAACGAAATGCAGTAGTACGGATACTCCTACTCTTACGTCCTTACGTCGACCTTCTATGAGAAGGCAGTACTTCCCCGAACGATCCGACCCATTCAAGCTAAACCAGCGTGGATCTACTACCGTAAAAATAATGTAAAATGTTAATAAAATAACCACGATACCACAAACCAGTCATCTCATCCGTTCATAACTAAGCAGCATGGACCAGCTATAATCAAAGAAACGGAATACAAGAAGTGTCCTTTCTATAAAATAATCATTGTACAAATTATGAAGCAATATCACGGGAGGGAATGACAAATTTATGCTACTCCACTATTGTTATGTTCAAAATGCCAATCTGACTGCAAATACTCGAATTAGTGAAGCATAGGCATTAGTTTCAAACAATACTGTCTAATCTTTCGAAAATTAATGGAAATCCTCTAAATATTTGATACTCTAACAAAACCATATTAGTTTGCATCACATAAATGACACATCAAGACTACAAGGATTTTTTAGTAAAAAAAAAATGGTGAAAAGTGGTTGAAACACCTCTGTCTACCACTTCAAGGATAAAAGGTGTGAAGCTGTGTGTATGTATGTGTAATATTATTATTATTTGATCCCAATTTTTAATACCAATTTTATTAATACCAACGTGACTCTGCTCTGCCTAAGGTAAGCAGTCGTAGGTCCAAAAGTGGTGGACACTATTCCAAGTTCGATTAAAAAATGATAGACACTAATGCGATGTTGGGTGCGATTGGTGGAACAAAAAGTGGTGTGAAGCAGTGTTTGCAGAATAGACCTAATGTTGAATTTATAAAAGCTGCTGGAAGACTCTTCGGTAATACCTTTAAATAAGAAAGTCTATATTTAAAGTAGACGTTGAAGATGGTAGCTGATAAAATATCCCATTAAACATCTGCTTTCCCTTTTTTTAAATATTATGTTCTTCAACCAAATGATGTCACTTCCCATATTAAATATCATCGGAATTTGTTCCTTTTCTTCCCTTTATATTGTAGTGTGAAGTTCTTTGTGTGGTGTTAGTGTGCTTGTGTATTATTATTATTATTTAGTTGCCGGCGTTACCGAGTGGAACTCGTTTTGAGTCGGGCTTAGGCCGTGACCTCTGGTGTTGTGATTATACTATCGATATTGTCGATATTTTTCTCTTTAGCAGTGTTTAAACTTTTATGTGTTTGTGATGATATTTATTAATTTATTTTTATTAATACTGCGTTGAAATTTTATGCATACAATATCTTATATATATTTTTGTACTTGACAAAAATATAGTCAATTTAACAATAAAATTATCTTTGAAGCCATAAATATGGCAAAGAGACACTTCTATACATGACTAAGTTTGAAAATGAACAAGTATCTTGTACTAAGTACAGGGTTCAGATTCGATTGTACTTTCTAATTTACCGTTCAATTACTAACGGAGTGTAAAGAAATAAATATATAAAAAATTCTGATATTGACAATCCGACATAAGCAAACGTGGAGATGCCTACTCACTGCTCACGCCTTCTTTAATTAATGAGAAATTTTCATCCTTCAGCTGAATAATAATAAGCTGGTATTAATTATTGTCGTCAAGGCGATTACGTATACCAGCACAAACAAGTAAGATCACACTGATCGAAATATAAATTAATACACTCAAACAGGTATTCCATCGACACTATTTCGCAACCTCCTCACATCACTAAAACACGCGTCACTTTCGTGTTTCATCTTTTACACCTTCCATGATGCACCTCGCGATATTCCGTCCCTTTCTTGTTCTGACCTCTAGCTCGCACACTCCTTGCGTTCCTCCGTAGGGTTAGATTTAATGGAGTAAATTTTTCATTTAAATATTGTTTTTATGCTGAAGGATAATGTTGTGACATTTTTAAGGAATATATATACTATTATATAAAGCGGAAAAGTTTATTTGTTTGTTTGAACAACCTAATCTCTGGAACTACCAGTCGGATTTGAAAATTATTTTTGCGTATGATAGCCCAGTTCTTGAGGAAGGTTATAGGCTGTGTAACATCACGCGACTGGTAACGGCAGCAGAGCGGTAAGCAAAGACGCGGCTGAATCCGCGTCGCGGAAAGCTAGTTTTATTATAAGGTCTTAAAAACTTGTTTGATCAAGTCAAATCAAATAATAACTCACAAAGCCACATTAGTGAGAACGTTTTTCTAAAATTGGATCAGTTCAAGATGAGATATACCATACAAAAGGCTGTAGTCTATACCTACTACTTGTCAGAAGAAGAGATTGTGAAAAATTTATTGTGATTTTGGCTGTATGTACGGTAATTTTCTATTGTATTCTTGTTTTTATACAAATGACTTTCATGTAGCACCGTCATATTTTGATGTCTATCTTCCATTATCCGAATCTGATTCAATGATTTATAAACTGGATATTTATCTAAAAATAAACTCATGATCATTAATAACGCGGAAAGCAGAGGCTATACAACGCTATTTACTACGTCCTAAATATTTTTTCACTACGTAATTCCGTAAATATTATGTTCATACACTACTTGATTCAGAAGCCATTAGAAAATTTCTCAAAACACGCAACTGACTCACATTTAACCCTATACTCAGAAGTCCAAACCATAATACCATGAGATATTGTGTTAATGTGACAGGTTAAAGTTATAAAGAGTTGACGGGTTAACTGTTAACCCTCTGATGTCGGCAGTCAAAGTAATAAAGTACCGTTTTGTTGTTGTGTGATAAATATCTTAAAAGCATATAATCTGATGAGGGTCGTGATGGCCTAGTGCTTAAGACTTCTTACCACGAGGTTGTGGGTTCAAACTGATTTGAAAGCCTTCGTGGCACAGTGGAAGCGCAAGCGACTGCTGTGCACGAGTTTGTTGGTTCGATACGCACGCAAGATAAAACTTTGTGTGATCCATAAATATTTGTTTCGAGTCTGGGTGTACTTTGTTTTGTATGTTTGTCCCCCGCAACACAGGGCTTTTTACTTAGTGTGGGAGTTTCTAATTTTAATTTAGACATTTTTGACTTAGGGTGAAGAAAAATATCGTAATGTGGATACATTAGAAAAATTTGGTTCTCGAAATATATTTTCTTTTACCATCAACAATGTCCAAGATTACTTTAGAAAGAATTTAAGGTTTTGAAAAAGTCACTTTCTCGGTATCGACACACAAGCTCGTTTACAAAAAGCAGTTGCCTTATCCGCTAGGCCATTAAATAAAGTTCGTCTCAATTTACACCTTACAACAGAGATGATACAACGTCTGAATTATGATAATTTCTGTCCAACATTTTATTTTGTAGCCTGAAGCATTCGCAAATCCCTTACCTTTTTGAGATTCCTTATTACTTTCTTGTTACGATCAGTTGTTACCAGTGATCGGAATTATGCGGACAAAAATACCTAAAGTTCAAAGAACAGAGGCAAAAAAAGTGGAGATTGTTGAAAAGACGAAAAGGAAATTACAATTATTATTATTTTAAATAACTCAAATTTGAATACAAAATCAGAAAATTAGTTTGATAGTTTTTGTTTTTTTTTACTGAATTAATTTTAGATGTACTTACTTTAGTAATGTCTCGAAAACCAAGACTACTGGACCCAAAAAATATTTAGTCATAAGGCGTCTCCACTTGCTTCTGTTATTTTTCGAGCAGTAGGTATTTTAGCTCCCATAATTCCCAACAATGGTTGTAACAAAATATGTAATATAAACTATCACTTCGTTGTACTTCAACTGTCTTTTTTTTATTATCTGACTAAATATGCAGGATCAGAACGGAATTAAAGAATAATAATAATCTCAGGGGATCAGATCTGGGGGATCAGACCGGAATAACTCTTGATTTGTCTTGTCTATCTGCCTGTTTATGACCGCATTAAGTTATTTTCAACTTAGCTGAGTATTTAGTTAACAAATATACCTTCTCTCTCTATTAAAGTGCACTCTTCCTTCCCAGCAATGTATCTCACACGGTGATAAAGTCAATCTTCTATCTCTCTTCGTCACATCATCGTATTGGCATCCTTCTTTTATTCTTATATCCTTCGACATTACACTCCTTTTTTGGATCTAGAATTGCAGTACCAAGTTCCTTACGTAACCTTCTCTTTACGAAATATATCGAAAGCCTAGAGACCACTAAGTTATTAGAAATTATTTATCATTAACCATAGCCAGAGGTCTGGAATTATTCATGGCCGATAATAAAAGACTCGCTTTGTGCTACATAGGATCAAACGTAAGTATCAAAACGTGAATATACACTTCTACCTACCCCTTTGGGATATTAAGCGTAATGTTTATGTTTAAATACTTATACTTAAGCTACTTTCATATCTGAATCTTTAACTTTACTAATAATATACTTTGTAGTAAGATGTTCATACAAATTTTATCCATAAATATAGTGGCTAAGAAATCCACAGCAAAACGGATTCGGCTTTAGTGACCTGCGGATCCTTCACCGTATATTATCTGCAGTCTGGACCCTTTAGTTATAAATTAACACTGTACAATACGCTGACATTAAGAATCCCGCGTAGTTATTATGTAGGGTGAACGGTGAACACACCTGTTATTGGCACTGAATTTTTATTTTTATTTTACTGACTGTTCTTGTTAACTACGAGTGAAGTAATTTCTTTGATTTTTTTACTAGTGACTTATTTGACGGGTTTAAGCGTAAAATAGACTGGTGGAAATATAATTGTATATGTAGAATTGTAATTACAAATGACGTGAAACGTGAGTGAACGTCTATTAGGGTTTATGAAAGAATATGTACTTTTTTGCGTATGGTGTAGTGGTAATGTGTTAAGGTATGAAACAGTTTGTCTTAGTGGTACAATAGGAGTGCGGCGGTTATAGTGAGGTCAAGTTGGATGCTTCTATAACAGGCTATTGGTGACCACTAACCACTCGATAAGAAGGTTAAAAAAAGCATATCGACAGGCCGCCAACCAAGTTTTCTACCCTACAAGTCTGTGTTATAAGTACGAAATGATTATTAACGCGCGCATGACAACGTAAATATGAAAAGTTCACTTTAATATCGTATTATACGTATATTAATAACGGGTTAAGGAGATGGTATAATTTATAAGAGATAAAGGTTTTATCCTTCTCATTATATCAGTCGAAAGACGACCACTACTGGAGAAAGGCCTCCTTCATTTTCACCATCATGGCCGGTCGCAAGCCGCCCTCATCCATCGATTACCCGCCACACTTATCAGGTAGTTGTTTGGTTGAATAAATGTCTAAGGAGGTTTGTACATATTATGTATATCTCTAAATAGAATAAAGTAATGTAATTTTTTCTTCTATTTATTTCTCTGCTACCTTCTCTTAAACTGCACTATTAATGTTGATACGGAGCTCACTACGGTTAAAAGTATATAAAACAAGTATATTTTGTTATCAAATGTTTTATTTAGGAAATTTTATAATTATGCCGTAAAAGCATAATAATACCCACATACAAAGCAGGGACAGGTTGCTAGTGATATTCAAAATACGCCTCTCGCTTCTAACTTAAACTACTAAGTAAGATCGCATCAAGATT
This sequence comes from Parascotia fuliginaria, assembly GCA_963082885.1. Lineage (NCBI taxonomy): Eukaryota > Metazoa > Arthropoda > Insecta > Lepidoptera > Erebidae > Parascotia > Parascotia fuliginaria. The sequence continues at coordinate 5,816,405 of OY720198.1, read as the reverse complement.
AAAAATCCCAGTGAAAAACGCCCTCAACATATCGCTTCATATCGAGAGGTATATTATACCAAATTGTCCATATAAGTACCTTTTATGGACAATTTGGTGGGACAATGTAGCTGCGGTCAGTCAAATACGGTGAAACCACAACATGAGGAGGCAGGCAAATCACCCAAACTAAGAGTACTGTTCTGTGATAAGATTGCCGCTAATGTGATTGGTAGGAAGTGGTGATTATTGACTATTGCAAATACATAACATCACGACTAATTTTCTCAAAAGAGTAGGCAGAGGATTGTAACACTCGCCAGTTTTGTTAGGTTCAAATAACAGGCTTACCGGTACAATTCGTTATGCCGGGATAATACTGAAAATTTATCTACAGATAAAAAATACCGTTTCACCTGATCCGGGAATCGGAACATGATAGTCCGTTCCACCAAATGACAGAGGCAGTCATCTATTAATAGATGAAGTATCGTTATCTATACTATTATATAAAGCGAACGAGTTTGTTTGTTTGCTTGAACGCTCAAACCTCTGAAACTACCAGTTGGAATCAAATATTTCTTTTGCGTTTGATAGCCCAGTTCTTGAGGAAGCTTGTAGGCTATGTAACCTCACGATACTAGCAATGAGTGCAGAGCAAAAAATAAGATGTAACTTAACGCGGATGAAACCTCGCTGCGGAAAGCTAGTCTATCTATGTGGCAAATATCTTCCAAATGAAATTGATGATAACAAATTTTTTGTAGCAGTAAATGAAATAAAAAGAGATGAAAAGGAAAAATATATCTCTGGCTTTTTTCTTAATTGTTCATAAAGTTTCTGCAAAATGATGTCGATTGCCACTCCAGATTGCCGCTAGATTTGAAAACACTTTTTGATCCTATCGAAACCTCACAAGGTATGTCAAAAGTTTTAAAATTTATGTCCATGAACGACAATCATTTGTCTCAGATTTGTAAAGTCATTTTTAATAAGACAGCCTTTCAGTAATTTGTATTTCCACATTTATTTAATAAAGCGTTAACTATTGCATAATGATATTTCGCAACTTGTGCTGCACTAAGGCGGCGATAAGTTAAAGCTATTTGTTGCTAATCGTCGTTAATGAGAAAAAAGCACTTTATTAATTACTAGCTTGCCGCGGTGCGGTTTCATCTGCGACTTTGCTTTCTGCTCTGCTCCCGTCTCCAGTAGCGTGAAGTAACATAGTCTGTAACCTTCTTCAAGACTTGGGCTATTAAACGCAAAAAGAATTATTCAAATCCGACAGATAATTCTAGAGATTAGCGCGTTCAAACATACAAACAATCTCTTCCGCTATATATAATACTTAGTATAGATATAGATTATACCTATCATACTCGTACTAATGAAATGGATATTTTAAGGCTTCCAAAGAGTATTAATTATCTACAAGTACAGTTAATTAAGCTATTTTGCCAATAAGCCGCAATTGATATAGGTATGCTCCGTTATTTAAAAAAAAATGTTCTAATAATCAACACTAGAGGCGCTTTAACTTTTTATAAAAATATTTTACAAGACAAACCCCTTCCTACTTATATTTGAGCTACAGAACTACTCATCATCTGTGTTACAATCATCATCGTCAAGCATTTTATCATCCCGTTACTATCCCACTGCAGAGAAAGGCTTCTCATACAAAGAAGGCATGAGCACTAATCACCACGCTTCCTCAAGGTGGCCATTTTTTTATTTCTTCATATTTTCTTATGATGCTATACTTTACCGAACGTCAGTAATGTCCGAACAATCTTAAAAAAGTACCTATTAATTTAAAAAAGTCGCATTGTATCGCTTGGTTTCGAATCCACGAGTTGTATACGAAACGAGTGCCTCAACCACTAAGCCATCACGACGATAATTGGTGTATAAAGGCCAGATGGTAGTAGTTAAACGTAATACTGATTCTGCCGCAACCGGTTGGACTGAGGTCTTAAACTGAGAAAAGGCGCGAAGGATAATTGATTTAGCGTAGCAATTTTTCGACTCAACATAATACCCGTCAATTCTTATATTCCGTTATACATATTTTTGTTGTCAGTTGGCTTGACCTTATGTCGGAAGGCATAAGATCAAAGGCTAAAGTGACAAAATGTAGGAAATAAAGCTTCAAGAATTGGCTTAGTCGGCAGTGACTATAATATGAAGGAAACAGCGAAACTTTTCCTATGAGATGGAGAGCATAATCAATCAAAACCAAAAAACAAATACAATCACAAAAAAAATTGTGATCTCCAACCCAAATATGTTTTTTCATATATTATTATTATAAGTGTTTATACATTTTGTTCAGTGTAATTTAGTATCTCTTGTACAGCACACCTTTTACACCTGAAACAACCACACTAACTTTGTTTTTATCTTAAACTACTTAAATAACTACCTGAAAGTACGTTGTTATCCAAAATATGCTCACTGCTAAATTAAATTTTAAATGCATTTGTAAGGTATTTTTAAATTTTAAAAGACTTTTTTTTATTTGTTTATTTTTTTAATTTAGGTTAATTAAATGAACACTTGTAAACGTTAAAAATTACAAAATGTCAGCCAATTAACCTACAGCCAGGTCGCTGACGTGAGGGTAGGACCATGAGAACAACTTGCAAGAAACTCAGGCCACTGTTTTTAATCGCCAGGTTATTACAATTTTTTGTAAGTTACAATTTCAAGTAAGAGCAACTAACTCTCTATGTAAGTAATTACAGCTTTCTATGTTGTTAAGAAAAATAAAAAGTAAAATGTGTGCATATTGCTACAAAAAGGTAAAGGCAACATGTGAACTGTGGTAATTGTTTCTATTATAGAAACTGTTAATGTTTGCTTTAACTATAAAATAATATTGAACTTAATTTACCACAGGAATTCAAAATATACCTCTATTTCACTAATCACAATTTGTAAATTGTAACAATAAAAACTTACAATTTTACCAAACAATACAAATTACGCCTTACTTGAGAAGCATGTTGGCGATAATCGTAGTGGCGGAATGTAAAAGATTCAAAATCAAAGTTTTTACCTTGCACTTCAGTCTTTTTACATCTAAATATCGATACCTAAAACAACACACCAGTTTGTTCAAAAGTGCCCTTTAAAAAATATTAGTAACAAGCAAATGAAGTTTTTATACCCGTTTCTTGTACGACAAACATTCTAGGCGCCTCACTTCAACACTCAAAAGAACCCTGCCGCGATACTACCATATACTACCAACACCTTTATGGTATATATATTTAAAGTATACTAGATACTTTAAATATATATACCATAAAGGTGTTATTTCCATGTCTCAATTCTTGTAGATACGTCTTTTATTCTTGTCGTGGCAGAACTGTCCCATGACATAGACTTAGTTTGGTTAGGACGTTATTTTTTGCTTGGACAAAAGGTTTTTGGATGTCGAAGAGTTTGAGTTCTTTTGAAAGGAAATATTATTTTTGTAGTCATAACAGCCAGTGGTTTAGGCCGCTTCGTATACATGATATTGTAAGTTTAAATCTGGGCAAGAGACTTTTTCAAATTCGTTAAGTAGTTTTTACGGTGAAGAAAAACATTGACAAGGAGTTAGACATTAAAAAATTGTCTGATATCTGATAATGATAGCTAGAGATCAATGTTCATCCTTTCTCTATATGAAAAAAGGTTTTAATCTTTCATTGAGATAATCGTAACCAACCATATCACTCACTAGTTTACTTACTGCTCTGCTCCCATCGTCAGTAGCGTGATGTTACATAGCCTATAACCTTCCTTGAGAACTGGGTTAATATACACAAAAATAATTTTTCAAATCTGACTGGTGGTTCCAGGGATTAGCGCGTTCCGCTTTTTATTTTTTTAATTTATCTTTTATTTTCAATGTGTGTCGTGTTTTTTGCAATAAATGTGTTTCTCTTCCTTCTTTCTTTCTTCTATGTAATAGTATAGATTTAAAAGTAGCAAGTAGTAGTAGTAAGCAATTTTTATCAAATAATGAACTAATCGCTCAAATAAAAGTACAAATTTCTGCCTTTTATTTCTACTCTAGTTTACCTAACACTTAGCTACACTGAAGCTATGTATCGCTGCAGTCTTACATACAATTACATTATAACCACATCCAAACTAGAAACAAAAACAGTCATACCTATATTTGAACAGTAATAACATTACCGTCTAGACGGCCATCATCACTGTCATTATAAGTACCACTATCAGCCACTATGACGCTAGTAGTCTACTACATCATAATACTTATTTACTCTTAATTAAAATTCAGACCGCGACCGGTTAGTTGTTATAGATAATTTGGCCCACCCAAACTTCTAACCATTTAAGATTATCAAAATCAAAGTGCAACGGTTGAATTTCAATGAGGTGATTCCAGGTAGAGGACGTTGTATCCTGTTTTGCCTGGACTATAGGTAAAACTAAAAGTCAAAGGTAGAATTATTTTTTAAACTGACAACCTATTTCTGTTTCTCACGTTGTTAATTTTATACTTTTTAAGACTTGATTACAAATCATTGAAATTCTCAATTATTTATCTCTATTATACTAAGTCTAATACATATATATATAATAGAGAGATACTAAGTCGAAATGGCTCTGTGGATAAGACACCCGATTTGTAAACACGAGGTAGTGGATTCGAATCCGGGCAAGTACCAATGTGATTTTTCAAATCATATGTACTTTCTAAGTTTATCTTGGACATTTCTGACTGACGGTGAAGGAAAACATCGTGAGGTAACCTGGACTTAAAAGTCTGAAATTGCCAATCCGCCTTGAGCAAGCGTGGTGATTAATGCTCAGTCCTTCTCTATGTGAACAGGTCTTAGCCCTTCATTGGGACAATAAAACAGGCTGGTATTATTATTATACTAAAGCTTCTAAAATTCTCTAATCAATACTGAAAACTGGGTCAAAATTCATTGCGTGGGTTAAAATAAGTAAGCCGAAAGAGACAGGAAAAAAACAGCAAACACTATATAATCATCATGTATGCATATACAATAAATAATTAATTTAATTACATTACTCAAATACAAGAAGGACAGAAGCTAGGAGGAAGCTTTGTAAACAAATAAAAATCTTCTTAATAGTGCCTTATTTTTCACATTATACGCAACTATCTCCTTTACAAGCTTTACGCGTCATGAGCGGTAACGTCGCAATTTAGTGACATATTTCGTGGTTTTCAATATTCATATACCAACCTAGCTCACCACGCGCCATTAACACGCGCACTCCGATACATTAACGACATCCTTAACTTCGACAAAACATTAGACATCTTTATCTCCACGGAAAAGAAATTTACTCATGCAGCTGGTCGTTACCTTGAATCGCTCACTACCACTAGTATATGCTCTTAATAATAGTTTATAAACAAAATTTCTACCAAAGTATAATTAAAATATACTAATTAATCATTATAATGAATAAAATACATAGATATATAAGTAACTGATAATAGATAAAAATAATTGGTAATTAATTGTATTGTCTTCCACTATTACGTTTGGTCTAGCTGTAAGTAATATGTGATACTAGTATTTATATAAATAAATAAATAAATTTAATTTCAGCTATATTTTAAAAATATCTTCAGATAACATGTTAGAATTAGGTGAAAGCTGTATAAAAAGTAAGTAACCATTGCGTTTACAGTTCGACATATGCAAATAATACATTTGAAACTTAAGTTGCGTTATTTTCAAAGTAAAATAATTGTAAACATTATGGTTATTTACTTTTTATACAGTTTTCACCTAACTCTAGCATGTTAGCGAAACATATTTTTAAAATATAGCTAAGATTACATAATAAAAATTGAAAGCCACGAAGTATCACTCTAAATATTAAATTTAATTTTTTTTTAATATAATTTTTACAAGGTAGTAGATCCACGCTGATTTCAGCATGAATGGGTTGGATCGTCCGGGAAAGTACTACCCTCTCATAGAAGATCGACTTAAGAGTAGTAGTATCCGTACTACTGCGTTTCGTTCGGTGAGTGAGAGCGCCGGAGGCCCAATTTCCCCCCTTCCTCTTCCCTCACCTCCCTCATTCCCTTCCCCTAACCCCATTCCCAGCCGCCATAGTGAAGGCCACCATACCAGCAGTTTAAGACGATGGCTTCTGGTACAGTGGCCGCCACTTCTGGATTCCACTGACTGCTTACCATCAGGCGGGGTGGAGTCACTTTGGTAGGATATAACATAAAAAAAATAAAAAAAAATAGCGACGTTGCCACTCATGACGCGTAAACGCTCATAACGAAAAAGGTGTGATTTTGTTATTCAGTAGCATCAAGCCAAACTACATGACATTTTTTCGAATAATAAAATCAGGCTCAAATAAAAAAGCTGTAAAAACTGTTTGTTCTTATGATGTCCATAACAGTGTTACACAACAAAAGGTTTTTGCGTTTATGTCCGACAAACGGAAACAAAGCCGGGGTTACGAATTAGTATGCAATGTTTATGGTATTGTATCACGCAATTTGTTATATACAGAGTGTTGCTGAAAGTGGTGTGTAAATATTTTTAGTTGTGTTTCAAGGTTTATTATTATTAGTATTGTGACAAGGTACTATCAGATAGGGAAGACCTTCACTCAATAGTGAAATATATTCAATCTAGCATGGCATATAGCATTGATTTAGTTTAATATTCTAGGTAATATAATATTTCACTAGCGTAATCAGTCATTCAAATTTAAAAATAGGCTACTTTTATCCCGAAAATCGGTATGGTATGGTTCCCGAGAGATACAAACATATTTTACGCGCGGGTGAAGCCGTGGGGCGCAGCTAGTAGGTCTATAAATATTTTGACTGAACTAAGCTGTTACACTGTAAAAAAACCTATACAAATTGCATAAATTAAATCAGCAAAATCCTTTCGACATAGACATGACCACTTAAACCGCAGCGTCATCCGTGTAGTCAGCTAAATGACAGCTTAATTCTAGGACCTGGTAACCGCAATGTGACTACAAACGATTGCGGTCTCAATAATAACTCATCACATTGTTAAGAAGTTACTACTTTGTATGATAGCCAAGGTCTTAAAGAAGATATTTTGCGGTTTTAACTTTTAATATTTGCTTACTAAATGACTGATGTTTTATGAGTTACTGTTAGTTCGGTCCTAAGTTGAATCCATCTCATTATAATATATGTTCTTTTTGCCCGATTAACGCAGTCAAGGAGGGTAATGGTTTTCTGGCGTATGTATGTATGTATGTATGAGAGTATGTATGTCTATTTCTTTGGCACGCTCTACAGCCTAAATGGCTTGATGGATTTTAACGTATGAGGTGTCATTAGATTCGTATTGACTGTGAAAGAAAGATAAGATATATAAAATTTCAATGTAGCGTCATCACCAGAAAAAAAGTGTTTCCTTTCTTTTCACTTTATTTTAGGCATACAGGCTTTTTGTTGTTTAATAATACATATTGCTTGTTTAGTCTTAAAGCCGGTATCGGTCTCTCACCTCTTAGATGTAGACAGTTAGGGAAGACGCCTACACTTAGTTATCCGAGGTCTTACTTAATGCGTCGAATTTGTTTACTTCTAGGGTATAAAAATACTATGTGCTCACAGGTAATTTTTTTTTGTGAAATCTCACGGCTTGTGTTTACAGCGTCATGGAGGTGTCTCGAAGTCATTTCCCGGGTCGTGTAAAGAGATATTTTATTTACTAATTAGAATTACTGTATCTTTCTCTCATTTTTTTTAATAAATTAAAGCTCAGAGTCTGTAAATGGCTACTAGCAGACTAGCTCCCTGTTACTGTTAAAGCTGGTAAAACGTATGTATTCTACATTTCTCGGGTTCTCGCTCAGTGCAAATATTTGTGTGCATGTCTGTTTGCATTGGTCTGGGTGTTTCTATGTATAATATTTATGTATACACAAAAAAGCAAAATATTTAAGAATGTTTATTCGCATTCTAGAAACCATGACACGAGCTATATAATATATGCTTACTTTGAGTCTGGTTAGCGTTGTGTGGTAGTTGTTATGATATATTATTATTATTATTATCCCTCCCTATTCTAAACTACCTAAACACCAACTTAAAATCAAAAGAAAGAGTTATCCGGAGCGTCCTGTATAAAACCTATAATGTTTGACGATTAGCACGTAATAAAAATAGCAGTGGCGCCAGCGTGCCAGCTCAATGAGATGCAAATATTGTTTTTGAAGCATGTCTATAGAAAATCGTAAAACATGACCTTCAATCAATGAATAAGTTTTATTGATATCCGGCGGAATTTATGTTCTTACGCTGTCGGTTGTACGGTCTTGGGTTCGATCCTTGGAGTCTGGAATTGTGCCCGATATATGGCACAGGCACGCCCCCTGTTATAAGGGACCTAAAATAAAAATGGCGAAAATGGGTGGTTAAACACCTCTGCCTACCCCTTTGGGGATAAAAGGCGTGAAGTTATGTATGTAGCTAAGTTTGATATTTCAAATAAAATATTTGTATACAACTTTTTATTATGTTCATAATTTCTTTCTGTTTCAACCGAAAGAAAACTGTACTTATGGCATCCTTATAAAAAGGACATAGTTGTCTCGACATATTAATATATATTAATATAACTATTGTAGGTATTGATGTATTATATAGTTTTATGAATGTCTGCATTGATTAAAATTGATTGCAAAATGTAACTGTAAAAATCAAAAACACATTTTTCATTATGGTAATAGTACTTACAATTCGACAAAGCTTTCATTCAAGCATAACCAACCAAAGCCGGAGGCCAATGTTAATAGCGAACGTACAAATTGATATTTCGCAAAAATTCTGAATTATTCATATAGACTGCGACACACAAATTGAATTTCGATTCGCACTGAGTCGCAGTTTCATGTTAGTTTTAATATTTTTGTGAAATGTCTGTGTTTTTTTCTTTATTTGCTCAACGTTCAATGTTTGCTTTAGTAACAGAATTGATTGGTTGTGATCGTCGCTTATTTATTTTTTATTAATATCTGTCTGCACTTTAAATATTTTTAATTAAATGCGAGCTTTTATTGATATTATGACGGTATGTTCCCTTTATCTCGAGCCCCTGTACGTCTAGTCTTAAGAATCTATTGCTCTAGAGCAATAGTTTATAATATATCATATTCAACACAAAGAGTCGACGTAAAGGGACACGACGTATAGGGAACATAGTTACCTGTATGACTGCATCGTTCAGTAGTAGGTGCTGTTAACTAAGTTTTTCTAAGTATGTTTTATGCATTACTAAAAAGCTGTGAAGGAAAACATTGTAACCTGTGACCGTATTAAATATGTATAAGTTAACTTCTCTCTTTTCTCACTTTCAGTTTTTTCTACAAGATGATCTTGCCCTGCAGTAGGATAATAATGGTCCTGTATTTTTCCAACTGCTACACCAAAAATTTTATAATTATAACAAAATAAATATGCATTTTAGCGTTTACTCATTCACAAAAATAACCTCGAAAATATCCAAATTTAATTAATAATAAAAATAATGTGTGGACACTATCACACGCAGTAATCTAGTCCCAAGCTAAGCAGAGCTTGTGTTATGGGTACTAGTTAACTGAAATATAATACATATACATACTTAATTTTTTTGTAAATACATACTTAGAATACATAGGAAACACCCAGACTTAAGACAAATACAAATATTCATCACACAAATATTTGCCTTCCCCGGCACCCAGTGTCGCAGTCAGTTACACTAACCACTAGACCAACGGTGCAATCAAATTATAAAATATTATCAAATTTCGACCACTATTTATTGACTTTAATGCCCAGTATCTGCCAACCTTTATTGCTGACATGAACAAATCTGATTGCGTTAACAAATACCCAAATATTTAAATTCTGCACTCATCATTCATACGCAGATTAAAGAAATACGTTTTGACGTTAAAGATATAAGATAAAGAAAGAAATGTAGTTATTATTTTGGTTTAATTTCTTATATTTTTGTTAAACGAATATCGACTTTATACTATTGTAATAGAGATGTTGGTTTTGGATAAATCCAATCTAAATTTTGGGCGGGACTTTGCTGAAATATAAGCGTTGATCACGGTTATAGTTTAGGAGATAGATTGTTTTGTTTTAGGAATAAATAAGCTTTATATTTTCATATTTATTTTATTTAATATTTTGTATCATGATTATTAACTAGTAACTTACGGTCACGCTACTTAAAATAATAATTATAGACTACAAAAGATTGTATTAATCAAAATAATACTGGCTTTTGTTACTTTCAAAATCAATTAAAAAAAATAAGAAGATGGAAATGCTTTCTTTTACTATTGCCATATTATATTATGGCTTAAAAGTGAAATTTACTACTTTATATAGGTATTTACTAACTTTTTTTCCACCGATAAGGCATTTTCAGCTATACAATTAAGACTGTCTTTATATCAAAAACCGCAAATCTCCGGTTCTCAAAAGTAAAAAAAAACAACCGGTTGCCCCTATCTCCTGAACTATAAAGCAGTTAATAGCAGAGAGCTGATTCGTATTGATGTCCGTACGGTGGCGAGTGCCAGCTTAATTGCTTTTCGCTTGTTTGTGTGTAGATTTTTGGGTTAGGGTTCCTGGGATTACAAACAAACTGTTTGATTGTTGGTCGACAAACTAAATTAACTTCTATCTCATTACAAAGAAATCTTAATTAGTTTATTTGTAAAAACAACTCTTAAACACAACTAAGTCATTGCCAACTGATGAGTAAGGTAGACAAAAATTTAACCACAAAAGTAATCTACCTTTAGCATAAAAATGTGAAGGTAATTAAAAAAATAAACAGGTAACGCAATAACTACAGAACGCCATCTAGACCCAAAATAAGCAGATAAATATAGCTTAGGGTATGGGTTCTAGAATGGATATACATACTTATATATACTATTATATATATATATATAGCATTTGCTTAGTTTGGGACCAAAGGGAACCTACCATATTGTATGTAATTTATATATTTATTAATTGTAATCCTGATGGTGCCCAAGATACAAGCACTGGCTTAGTTTGGGACCATAGAGAAACTACTTATATTGTATGTAATTTATACTTTATTAATAAATTGAAATTGAAATTGAATTGAAATTGAAATTGAATTGAAAATTGTATACATCGAATAGAAACACCCAGACCAATGTATATAGTTGCAAATGATGAGCTGCTCTTATCAATTGCCTTATAGGGATACTTTCCGAAGGGCGTCTACACTGCATCTTCCAGTTCGTGGTCGTGGTCGAAACTGACTGTTCTTGTAACCACTTTTCTACTCTAAGGCTATATGGGCCTACAACTACTTCTTATAGCAGTGTGTTTTGTCTTTTTCTTTCGTACCATTAAAAACAAGGATAGAGACATAGTAAGTTATAATAAGATTATTAGCTATACGAGGGTTGTGGAAGAGACCCAGTTCTGCAAGTTATAAGAGCCTTTTTGCCAGAGTTTACTAAGCACAGTCATCATCATCGCAACAGCCGAAATACTTCCACTGCTGGACATAACTCTCCCATAAGTTTCGTCACCTTGTTTGGTCACTAAGCATATTAATCTATTATAAATACAGAACCCACTGATTTTAGTAAAAGTTCATTTATTTTATTTCATTACAAAGATATTTTTCTTTGCGTAATAAAAATATTTTGTTTGCCCTTAGGTATTTTAAAATAATTGTGTTGAAAAAACAAATAAGTATTTAGCATAAATCAGTGTATTATGTGCATCGCGTGGAGGTCCCGGGTTCAATGCCTGTGCCAGTCAACAAGTGGGCAATCCGATATAATCTGTGCGAAAAGCAATTTACACTTGGAAGATTTAAGAGCGAAAAAAATTAAGACACGTTTTTATTTTAACAAAATGGCAACTAAAACAAAGGTGTAGGCAGCTACCGTTATTTATGAAGCTTACTCGTAAAAGTCATGATGGTGGAATGGTTAAGGCTTTCTTCTTATTTGTGAGGTTCGACCGGGTAAAGACCAGTTTTACCTTTTTAATTCAAACCCAGAAAATGACTTCCTCTGTGGCGTAGTGGGAGCGAAAGCGCTATGTGCAGTAGGTTATGGGTTCATCCGTACACGAGACAAACCTTTTTATGATCTATCAATATTTGTCCCGAGTCTAGGAGTACTTTCGTCCGTTAATTGTATATTTCGAAAGTCCCCCGCGACACAGTGCTCGTTCCACAGTAAAGGGTTTTCTTAGAGATTTTCTTAAATAATATAACATAATTTGAACGAGAAAAGTTTATATACCTATATTTATATATAACAATCGATCCCGTCATTCGGCCAAACTTGCTTAATAACTACTCAATATTCTTAAGTTTGGAATATTTTATTCCAAACCTTAGTATTGACAAGGAATAACTGATCGATACAATTGAGAAACGAGGCGGGTCTGACGGAAGCTCGTTGTCAAGCTCCCGTATGCACGCATATAATTGTCATCGAAATAAAGGATAGTGTGGATACGACTTGAAAATTAATTTGTTTATTTATTTATTATTTATTTATTTAATATATTTAATATTTATTCAATAGGTATATAATTTACCAACAGTTAATACAATAATACGAGCATCGAAAGAAATACATGTTTACAGCTTAAATCTAATTGCTTAACTAATTACGGGTGAATACTGCATGCATATAATAACTACTTTTACTTTACTTTACTTACTTAATTCAATTTAACATTAATTTTAAAACATAATAATAATATGTAATAGAGATAATATGTTATTGACTGTTTTAGTGGCTCAATGGGAAATATTGTGGCTTTTTAGTAATGTCCAAGGTAAGCATACAAAGCAAGATACATGTACAAAGTAAGAAAATGGGTGAGACCTATGTTTAGCAGTCTTTTGGATGATAATAATATGATGAAGATAAAGAAAGTAAGAAATCCATACTGTTACTTGCCTGATTTTGAATGTCGAATATGACAAGTAACAACACTATTTCACCTCTACCTACACTAATATTAGAAAGATTAATATTTTTGTATGCAAAGAATAAACTCAAAAACTACTGGACTGATTTAAAAAAAAAATATCATTAGAAAGCTAATTTATCACTAAGTAACTTAGACTATATTTTAACCTTGTACTCTCACGGGAACGTGAACCACAAGGGTGAAACCGCGTAACGTCGGCTAGTTCCAATTAATTTTTTATCTCTACTTTTTATACACCAAATCTTGAATATATATAATATATGATTTTTATTATTTCCTCGTCATGTCCATATTATATTTTTTTTTGTATTGTAGTTCAACCTTTAAAGTAATCCACACTAAGCTAACTAATGTTTACAAAATAATAAACAGTACAATGGTCGTGTATTGTAATGAATGCAACCCACGCGTGGGCAACGTTAAAAAAATGTTGCACAGCCTAGGCTACAAGCGAAAGCGTGAAGGGTAAAAATGAAGTTCAAAAATTATCTCGATCTAAACTAAACCTGTGTACGAACTGTCAAGAAAAAGAAAAGTTTAGTTCTCAGAGTAAATAATAATTTCGTGTTAGAAACTTTATGACCCCTCGATAAAACTAGATAGTTAATGAACTGAATTTTCTGAAAAAGATAGAAAAAGAAATATAATTCTCTGACTAAATTATACCAGCGGCGCTATTTTAAATAAATTGTCACCAGTATCAGGTAAATTAGTTCTCAGAGTAAATACCAGGAGCGCTGTTCATTATCAGTTGATTCAAACGCACGTTTACTAGTACCTCGTCATATAACTTATACCACAACTAAAACATCAAATAAAGCTAACTTAGTATCTTTCAAGTTGTTGTAATGGACATATTTGGGTCTATTTCACTAAAATTCTTAAAAGGAAGGTTATAAAAGGTTGTCGTGGCGAAGAGAATTTTTGATATGTTTATTATTATAAGTACATATCGTACCTATGACGTCAAGGCATCACTTAGAATGATCATATCATCTGTTTTTTTTTATACAGCTTCGGTGACACTTTAATTACCTTACTGAAACCAAAATATCACAATAATCACACAACGCCATCTAGACTCAAAGTAAACATTATTATAGCTAGAATGCGGATAGACATAATTATAAACTTGTTTTTATAAATTCATATATACTCATTCAAAACTTACCAGAAGCATTATAAATAAAAAATTAAATATACCTAAATTTGATAATGACTATGGGAAAAGAACCTCGCAATATATTATTCCCAAGCTTGTTAATAATCTACCCATCGAACTTAAAAATAAAATTACACCCATAAACATTAAAAAAATACTAAAAAACCATTACCTCACGTATTTATCTATATAATATAAACAAAACATAATTTATTTCTTATAAGTACACACCAAATTATTTTAAAAAGTATAATATAAAATAATTGCTAAAAAAAAAAAATGGATATGCATAAAATGGAGCATGCTCTAGCAAGTACGCTGGTTACCTGCCGGTATAGCGAACCGAACGTACGCGCAGCATTGTATGTGTGTTGTGTTCCTAAGTGTGGTGAATAAAGTAAAATCGTAAGGTAGATTTTTATTCCGAGGCGCGCGGATCGGTTTCGTTAAAATCGAGCTACCTACAATTGTACCTAGTTATTAAGATTCTCTTGTTGTGTTCACTAATGCTTGTTTGTTTAATATGTACTTACCTTTTATATTTAATGTGAGAACTTAGTGTCTAGATAAACCTAACATAGGCTTGTTGACACTTTGTACCAAAAATAATGTATTCCTTTTTGTTTTGTTAAATAATTAAAAAAAAAATAAAAAAAAAAATACATAATATATACATTTATACATACAAACACCCAGACCAATGCTAAAGTCATGTTCACGCACACAAATATTTGAACTAAGCGGGAATCGAACCCGTGACCTCTGCGTGACAGTGCGTATACAGTACCACCGAACCATAGAGGTAGTCACGTGACGTGGCAGTGTCTTCTGAGCAACACAGAAATAATGAAGCCATCGTTGACTGTATAAGGAGAAGGGGAAGAGGAAGGAAAGGAAAAAGGACCGAGGGACGTAATTGGACTTCCTTTCAATACTTTAGAAGGCCACAGTGATGACATTAATTCACTAGTCTTATGTCCTGATGATAAATAATGGCTATTAGCTCAGGGTGGCGGACAATTTATGAGGACGGCTCAAGATCAGTCAAGATGGCGAAAAGTGGAGAAGGCCTATGTCCAGCAGTGGACGTCTTTCAGCTTATATGATGATAATGTTCATAAGTATATATATATATATCGGATACGAAAAGAAAAAAATATTTATTTCTATAACATAGAAGCAAATCTTAAAAATAAGAATAATGCAAGAAAAATGACTCAAACATTTGACAAGCATAACTACTAACACAAGTCAACAAAAAAACCAAAGTTTTACGACGCCCGGGAATCGAATGCACACAGTAGGCGGAGAGCATCCTGTCAAAGAATTAAAAAGAACTGATCATAAATTATAAAAACAACGCCCAGTATTTAAGTTTAGATCGCCATATTTATTTTGCCATTCGGTTATATTTAGCTCAGGTAGAAGCCGCATTCGTAACACTGAGATTAGGCGCTGTACTAACGCAGTCCACGACGTTGGGATCAGTGTTATGACAGGATAAATCTTAAGTGGAACCTTGGCCAGACGTGGTGACGGCAGGTGGAGCAATACCCTGACCGAATGGTTGCCGAGGACCGGTAAAAGAAGTCGTGGTCGTCCATTAGGGCGACATTCGCAAAGTCGCTGGTACCTCCTGGTTTAGTGCAGCATGAGATCGGCGTAAGTGGGATTCACTTAGGGAGGCCTACACCCAGCTGTAGTTACCTAAAGGCTGTAGATGATCATGATGATAAGAAGCCACACAACGAACGAGCTCAAGCAAAGTGCACTATTAAGTGCACTTTGCGTTACACAACCCAAGAATATTCGGGAATAAATGGCTTGATGAGATGAACACTTACTAGAAAGGATAGTCAGAGAAAGTGTTGAATAGAGGAAGTATTGAGGAGTAGAAGGAGGGTGGAGAGATCTATGCCCCGCATAAGATGATAATGATTACAAAAAATAGTTCAGTTTTATTCTAAAGATTGATATTTTAAACCAGCTTCCTGCAGCGTAGTTTCACCCTCATTTTTGCTTACTGGTCTGCTTCCGTCGCCAGTAGCGCGATGTTCCTATAATCTTCCTCAAGAACTGGGACGCATACGCAGAAAGAATTACTGAAATCCAACTGGTGGTCGAAGATTAGCGCGATCTCCTTGTTCTCTTCAACATTCATTAATTTTTATACACACGTCGGTTACGGGTGCTTGTTAGTCAAATAGCACTTTTGCCCAAACAATTATAACAACATATACATCACTGTGTACAACAAAAGATGAAATTAAAGAAATAATTCACCAAACATCAAGTTCACACCCAAAACTTCAATTAAAATGCACCACACATAAAATATTAAATAAAACGAACTTTTAAACATCTCCAATACTACAATAATCATAATTCAAAAATTTAAAAAAAGCTCCACCATTTTGTGAATGGTCGACACCTACAATTATATTTTCAAGATATTTTATAACGCCCATCGTAAATTATGAAAGCGAGTTCCAACTAATATTTTCAAATCATTTTGTTTTCACTTAAGTGCGAGTATTGAGTGACTTATCTCGTGTCCGAAAATTCCGATCTGTAATTATAGTTTCTAAAAAGTACAAATATAATATTATATATTCAGGTCGTAATTTGACTATATTTTTTATTTGTGGTAATAAAATATCTCTGCTTCAAAATATTAATATACATTATTTTAAATATTATTTTAAAAAAAATGTCGCTTGCAAATAAATTTGTATCAAATTGCTGACATGATTTCATCTAGTAGAATTGACAAGGGGATACCACATACCTATAATGTCACCATTAATACTTACGAATGATAGATAGTACCTACTTTGACGGCATTGCAAAATGTATTACTTCTGTATTTTGGCGTTACTTTCTCTCTCTCTCTCTCTCTCCCTTTCTGTGTTTGATCTCCCTATACTAGTTTTCTCATCCAAAAATATAAAAATAAGTTTTTATTCATCACTTCAACTCAAATCGAGAATCAATCAAGTTGCTAACAATAGTACCATATTTTTCTTCGAAAGATCTTTTATCCATCAATACGAAATACGAAGCTAACATTTCATTTGGTTGAATGTGCGAAATGATATACAGGTGTGAGCTATAGTTTAGGATATTAAATGTACAGACAATTAAACAACACTTTTACTTGTCCTGTTATTGGAAAAGTGTTTAATTATACTTTGGTGATTTTTAATATGAAATAGAGTATTGGTAAGCTAATATATCATATTATTAATATATTATATATTAATATTTAAAACTTCTTAAGTTGAAAACTTCACAACTTCTTTATAATTCTACACAATTATTTTTCCATTGACTGCTTGATAAGCAGAGTGGAGTTTCTTTGATAGGCTAATATAAATAAATGGAAAATACACAACTGAAAATGCGTAATGAAAAATTAAATTATAAAAAAATAAATTAATAATACCCACAATTTTAAGGTAGTAAATCCACACTGGTTTCAGCATGAATGGGTCGGATTGACCGGGGAAGTACTACCCTCTCAGAGAAGATCGACGTAAGAGTAATAGTATCCGTACTACGAAAGTGAGAGCGCCGGCAGCCCAATTTCCTCCTTTCCTCTTTTCTTACGTCCTCATTCTCTTTCCCTACCCCATTAATGGGGTATTGGGAATTAATTCCCAGCCGTCATACCGGAGGCCATAATTTCACAGACTGCTTCCCTTCAGGCGAGGTGGAGTCACTTTGGTAGGCATATATATATATATTTTTTTTTTATATATATTAGCCTACCAAAGTGACTCCACCCCGCCTGATGGTAAGCAGTCAGTGGAATCCAGAAGTGGTGGCCACCATACCAAAAGCCATCGTTTTAAACTGCTGGTATGGTGGCCTCCACTATGGCGGCTGGGAATGGGGTTAGGGGAAGGGAATAAGGGAGGTGAGGAAAGAGGAAAGGGGGGAAATTGGGCCTCCGGCGCTCTCACTCACCGAGCAAACGCAGTAGTACGGATACTACTACTCTTACGTCGATCTTCTATGAGAGGGTAGTACTTCCCCGTAATTAAATAAAATGTTAAAAAGTAAAGGTTTACAGATGTAGATAGGAAAAATAATTATCACAATTATAAGTAAAGAAGAAAAAGGAAGCAAATACAAAACAGCACCTTAAGACCAAAACATCCCATCAACTTTTCGCACACCTAAGCGCTTATACACACAAACGGCATGTCGCCAACGGCAGAAGTACCTGCAACCGCCGACTGGACAACTGACGACGGCTGATGTGGAATGTCGACGGCTGCCGACGACGGGAGTAACTACAGCCTTCACCACAGAAGGGCCGTGATGAAGGCTGTAGTTACCCCTATCGTTGGGAACATGCCGTTCGTGTGTCAGAGCGCTAAGGTCAATAATATCCTCATCAGTACAATCTTGGCAAATTCTTTCATAAGCATTACGGCCCTATTAATTTCTCGTTAGCTGTAAACCTCCCAGGACACAGGTAATTATAATACAATCTGTACAATAATTATCTCTCTTAATTACCAATTGTTTTCACATAGACACAACATGTGGGTTCAGTTAGGATTAGGTGATAAGCGGAGCGGGCATGATAGCGATTTACGAAATTCTTAAATCTAATACATAATAATGATTTTAAAATATAATTGAATGCAAAAGTTATGTATCTACATAATAATAATATATGTATGAATGATTAACAAAAGAGCGATCTGATTATTTATAAAATTAAGTAAAAAAGTACCAACGATTAGTAGGTACTTAGTTATGTTGTAGGCAATAAAACGTGATAAGATGAGAAGAAGAGATGTGTAAGAGAGAGAATGATATAAAACAGAAATATTGGCAGTTAAATTAAATTACAAGGCTTTTATGACAAAAAGCAGACTGGTAATAAAACAAATTCAAGAAAATTCTAAAGTTGTGCATCTTTGCCAAGACAGACTTAAAACACGCTGATCTAATATATCCTCAACAGGAGGAGGCCATTGCTTATTAGTGAAAAAGGCTAGAAAAAAATTGCACACCCAGGCGTAAAATGAAAACACAACAACACAAAAACTGTTTACTGTATATAATGACGATGATGTGTATAATGACGTAACGAGTTATTTTTTGGTAGAAAACCTTCATTTTATGTCAAAATTTTACGGAAAACTTGACCGTATTAAGCTGGTTTTCAGAACTTGGATTTCTACAAGCTCTATCAAACCAAAAAGAATGTGCTTCATATTATTATTTACTTGCAATATTCAAACTGTAATAAAAAAATTAAGCACGTACCTACGCCGTTGTTGATCTGGGTGTGCGAAATACGTTAGTAATTTAAACCATATTGCTTTTATTATGCAGTTCACGTTATAAAATCACTATCTCTCATTACTATAAACATACCCACAGCCGCTTATTTACATAGCAGCCACATTAAGCGACAAAAGCATATTCATACAGCCTCTGTTCATGACTGGGATTCAAAAGCAGCTGAGGTCTTAATTACTTCGCTTAAATGGGCGGATTATTTATTTTTATAGCCTTTTTTATACAACTTTTGTGACAAGCAAATATACGGCACACCTGGTGATAAGTGGTTACCATAACCTATGGCTGTATTCTTTAAGCATAGCAGAACCGTACAGGGAAAAGACCCAACTTCGTGATTAAGAAGTATCTACCTAAATACCTTGATTCCATGCAAATGTCCTAAAATAAATCTAGTCTTAGTCACTAACATAAAAAAGCAATTTTAATAATAGCCAGTAGCAAGGCAATAAAACGTGTACATAAAAGGTCACCCATCACATTCCACACCGCGTGAAACGACACAATCACTTAGTGGTTCACATAGCTGTATTTACGACATAACAATATACTGTCCGTCTCATACAAACGGACAGGCGAACACTGTTAAACAATTTATTGTTCATAAAAACGTGTTAATAAAAAAACCACTAAAGATAAGTGTGAGATTTTAATTTTAATAGAAGGGTTCCGTAGATATTTTTTATACAAGTGACAAACAGTTCCGTAGATTTTTTTTTTGTTTTTACAATTATGGTAACAAACAAGCACACAGCCTAATGGTAAGCAGTTACCATATACTATAGCCTCCATAGACGTTATATCGTCAGTACGCATGCAATTTCTATTTGTATTTAATTTTGACTCCCTTTGAGGCGCAGTATATATAGATGCAATTGGTAAAGAAGAGGTTGGGGCTTAGAATGTCATTCGGGACAAATCTATAATGTCCTTTGTGTCCTTTATTGTAATATTTTGTATAGTCTCCTCCAACAGTGAGCTCTTATTTCCCAGTGGTTGTCTTTTACTCAAGTCGTATACTTTTCTGACACATAGATGCAGTCATTAGAAAAGATTTCTATTTTTGATGTGCTGGTTGCAGAGGAGCACCAACAGTTTCCTGAAGATACATTGCTAACAGACCTGATTATACATTCCTGAGGCACTGGACTTGTATGCATATGTATGGTTCTGGTGCGCCAAGAAGTGGGTACGGTTAAATTAATTATGTAGTTAGATAATAATATATAGTTGAGTTAAATTGTACAATTTTATTTTAAATACTCCTTACTGCCTGTGAAGTGGTTGTTACTTACATAGTTAATAAGAACCCTGTAATACTAACCTAACTTTAAGGATTTATCTGAAATAAACAATCTCTATATATAAAAACGAATCCCTATTTCCCTTGGTCATGGCATCACGCGTGAACGGCTTGATCAATTTCGTTAATTCTTTTTTTGTTGTTTGTTATTGTCAGGAGAAGATTCTTATGAAAGAAAAACTAAGAAAATTGCGCGGTGATTTAAAAAGTTTAAAAATACTTAACCACCTTATTAAATTTAAACCGCTAAACCGATTTCGATAAAAATTGGTATGTAGATAGATGATTTGGTTGCGGGACATAGGCTACTTTTTATTCCGAAAATCGCTCTGATTCCCGAGTTACGTTAATTAAACACATAGCAATTTTCGAGATTTTATAAAAGTACGCAGTGTATTTACCAAAGTGACTCTACTCTGCCTGATGGTAAGCAGTTAGTGGGCTACATAAGTGGCTACCATTCTAAAAGCCATCGTCTGAAACTGCTGGTATGGTGGCTATCACCGCCTTTGGCAGAAACATAAATAATCAGTAGTATAATTACATTTTTAAATTATTATAAAATATAAATGGTTTTCTGACAGTCATCGCTGAACCCTAAATCTCTTATCACCGGCAACTTGACATAACTTTTTAAGTGTTAAATTTAAAAAAAAACGTCATAAAAACGCCGTCAAAGTCAAATAAGAAATTTATTTTTTTTCTAATTTTATATATTAATGTCTGTTTTATTTAAGTAATAATAGAGTTTTAGTTGTTTATATCTCTAAATAAAAAGTTTATATACCAATTATTCGGAAAATGTCTTCTATTATTGTGTATTTAAGTATTGTTTTTGATTACATTTTTATTTCTTACTGAAATTTTATAGTGATAAGATTTTTGCAGAATTATTATTCAGTAGCGAAGGAAAAGTGAATGTTTTAATAAATAATTGTTTGTACGTTTATACCTATATCTATGTAACGTTTCTTACGTACCAAATATTATCTTATTGAGGGCATAGGACTTTATAAACATACAATTAACGGATACAAAGTACACCCGGACACGTAACAAATATCAATTTATGGATTACACAAAGAACCCACAACGTGCAAGCAGTCGCAGTTCTGCACCACAGAGGCTCTCCAATAGCAAATAGGTACCTCACTTACGAACAGGTGTCCCAAAGTATTGCAGGGATGGTTATCAAGCTGATAATGTTATGATGAAAGAATTCATTCAGTTTATGGCCAGGCAGTAAGTTCAGCAACACAAATTTGCAACTATAATTGCACTTATAGTTAAAAAGGTGTGGCAATTTTGATCTATATTACTATGAGCACAAGGTACATTTAATAAATCGACTTGCCTCTTTTCGATTAAAGCTGCAATTTTTCTAACTACAAAATTAAACTAACAAAAGATTAATAAATACATTTCTATCAACCAGTGTATCATGCATGAGTCATGATTAGGTTAGTTCCCACCTAAATATACAACCAATAAAGATAATATCAAAATAATCAAAATAAAATATTTAAAGTGTTTTTAGCAGCGGCCATTTTAATTATTATGACAATTTAACCCTTCAATTTCTATTGGGTATAAAGTACCACGTGGTATACTGATATAGATATTATTAGCTGACCCGGCGAACTTCGTTCCGCTTAACAGTCGATCAACATTACTTTATTTTTCTAAAATAAAAGAATTTTTCTAAAATAAACATAGCCTAAGTTACTCTTTATTACATCAGCTACCTGCCAATAAAAGTCCCGTCAAAATCGGTCCAGCAATTTCAGAGATTAGCCGGAACAAACAGACAGAAAAAATTGTAAAAAATGTTATTTTGGTATATGTACCGTATGTAAGTATATTCATCTACATGTAGTAAAAAACGGTTATTTCAATATTACAAACAGACACTCCAATTTTATCATATGTATAGATGTAAAAATGATAATACTAGCCTATTACAGTCTCACTACTGAACAAAAGCCTCTTCTCATACAGAGGAGGCATGAGCATTGATCACCACGCTTGCTTATGGCGGATTTCAGATATAAGACATAGTAAAGATTAAGTTATTACTGTGAAGTCCATGTTCCTCACGATGTTTTTCTTCAGCGTCAATCAGTAACGTCTAGATAAATTTACAAAGGACAAGTACATAATTGGGTTCGATTGCTCAGTGCAAATATTTGTGTGCATGAACAAGTCTATTTGCATTGGTCTGGGTGTTTCTGTATAATATGAATGTATTTACAAAAATAAGTATTTATGTATGTATATCCGCATTCTAGAACCCATAACACAAGCTATATAAATATGCTTACTTTGGGTCTAGATGGCGTTGTGTGTAGTTGTTGAAATAATAATAATTATTATTTTATAATTATGAATTTGATTAAGTCTAAGTTTTCATTACGATGTTTTCCTTTACCGTCAGTCAGTGATGTCCAGATTGAAAGTATATTATTTTAAGAATTTGAAAGTCATATTTAATCCGCATTGAACAAGCGTGGTGATCAATGCATAATATAGGAGAATTCCTTCTCTGTATAAGAAGATGTATTTTTACCGCAGTGAGATTGTAAAAACGTAATAAGTAACATCAAATTTTTAAAAGGCAATATAAATACTATATCTTTGAAAGAATCTCAATAATGTTGCTCCAAAATGACAATAAACCAGAGACGGTAGTTCAGTATATTTTAACAAAATATTTGTTTGTAATAATATAACTAAAGACTCCGTGTTTAGCAGCAGCAATTTGATCAACTTGTACAATTTTCACTTTTTTTGTGGCTTTTATAAATTATGTTTATATTATAGACTTTTAGCAAATATGTATAAGATATTTAAGAATTATTATTAAACATACTTAACATTTTCAATATTTTTTTATCCTGGTAACTCTTACCCTATACCAAATACTAGCCTCTGTAAATACCCACAGTGCCTGCGGGTTATTAACATTTTAACGTTTAATTTCAAAAGTCGAACGTCAGCCATGGACATCAAAAAAGCAATTTCATTGAACAATAACTACGTCATTCATTGTGCGGAACCTTCGGAAACCGTAAAAACTGTATACTGACACGGCAATCGGTTAAATTCATTGTCGGTTTTTATGCTAGCACTTTATTTTACAACCCTACGTTCCATGTTTAAAAATCAAACTTTTATACACTCTGATCGATTTTGTATTCATTTAGTTGTATTTGAAGTATGAAAAGATGTGTGGGATGTTTGTCATGAATTACAAATAAACATTTTATATACTATGTAAATATATATAATAATATTATACCACGTATAGTCCAGCGTTCAATTGGCTACCGTAAAACTAAAAAACTAAAATAACTGTTGGTGTAATGTCTCATTAAGTTCCATTTACATAAGATCTACTTAAATCTACTTAAAAGGTTCTATTATCAATTCTGTGTTGATAATAATGAGCTTATTGCGATAGGACACCAATTTTTGAAGCCAAGACTTTTTTGAGGCACTGTTTTGGTGTTTTTTTTTTTTGCCGACAATAATAGCAGACAAACAAACAGCCCACGTGATGGTAAGTGGTAACTGTCGCTCATGAACTTCTTAGAGTCGCTAGCTACTGCAATGCCAGGGACTCTGCGAAGCCACTGCCTACCGTGAAGGGAGTGGGTGGGTAAAAGGATTGAGGGAGTTGAGAAAAAAGCGAAGGGAGGGAATCCGTAGCAGAATTACGCTAGTTTCAGCATGAATGTGCTGGGGCAGCCAGGAAAGTATGTACTACCTTCTCATTATCGACGTAAAGTATTAGCTTTCATCCTATTACGTTTTGATTAGGTCCAACACTCCCTAGATTCTCTTTTTTTTCGTTCGCCCAAGACGATCGACAGCAACTTGGTTGTAATTGCTAAGCATTTTTCTGCAATACTGTAAAACATATATACTGTTACAATAAGACTTATTATTAGGTAGATTTTAACCTTATTTGCTTGATGTACAAAAAATAGTTCAATGACCTTAATCAACCCTTTATAACAAAATTTAATTAATCAGTTCTTATCTTAGCTTATCAGTATCGGCAATACAAAGACTTATAGCTTTTTATCATTTGAGAATATTATCTCTCATCCTGCCGAGACACTTATGTCAGAAGCGTGATGGATAGCTTACGTTGTTGTATATTAGTAACATTAATGATAGATGGTGAATATGGTGAATTAACAAGACTTGTTTTTGAGAAGAATCTAGTAAATATCCTTTTTACAGATTTAAATTTGAAAGAAAGATAGAATTGTTTGTCTTACTGCCTTACATAGTTGTCGTGGGGAATGGTAGTTGTGTTTTACCAACCACTACCTCGTATAAACATAGGGGAGTCTAGATAATTGTGCAATGTACAAAATTCTTCTACTATCAGGATACTTTTTCCTACTCCCTAGTAGACGTTTGGCTTACGCCTAAAGACGAGCAAATGGGATGTTCTGAAAACCAGCGCTGTATGAGTTTTTTTTATACACAACTTTGGTTGCAATCAAGCATACGGCCCACCTGATGGTTAATGGTAACCGTAACCTATAGAGATGACTGTATTTCCCAAGCATTACAGAAGTAATAGAGCTTAGAAAACACAACCAAGCCAGTGCCGACCACAGAGAAGAGGATTAAGAAGAAAAAGAAAAAAGGAAGAGGAACGAGGGGTATTTGGGTAGCAGCACTCTTGCTTACTGAGCGAAACACATTAGCATCAAAACTAATATTCTTACGTCCATCTTCTATAAGAGAGTAGTACTTCCTCGGTCATTCCGGCCCATTTATGCTGAAACCAGCGTGGATCTACTACCGTAAAAAGTACCTTATCTCATCAGTACATAGCTGAAACCATCCCCTTTTCACTACTGTTTGGGTATATACCATAGGTTAATTTAAAATGAATCTAAATGTATAGGCAATAAATCCTATTAATATTATAAATGCAAAAGTTTGTATGTGTGTGTGTGCTTGTTACCACTCAGCACCTAAATGGCTGAACCGCTTTCAATGAAAATTGGTATATTGATAGATTGGGTGCTGGAGACAGACATTGGTTACTTTTATCCCGAAAATCGGTCTTCTTTCCGAGGGATACAACAAAACATATTTAACGTGGCCGTTAGCCGTGGAGCACAGCTAGTATTTTTATTTTTTTTTATATTTTAGTAAGGATTACAATATCCATACTACAGTACTATTTTTAATTAATAAATTGTCTATAACTAAAAGCTCTCATAATGATACCACGAAATAGTTATTCTCAAATAAGATACATAAAACAATGCCATTACCTATAAACGACATAAACCCACTTCTAAAAATAAACCCACATACTTAATCTAAGGCTAATGTAATTATAGTGAGACCTGATAATGGAGTGATTGATAGGTACACGCGTGTGGGAGATACTGGTGAGCACACAAGTGTGAGTGACAGAGAGAGCAGATGTAAGAGTGAGAGAGCGGAGCTGTAAGTGAGAGGCGAGTCTTTTAAACAATGTGTAACAGTTCTTGTAGAAGTGGGATTTATGTATTTTTTAAGAATGATAGTTACTTAACTTCTGTGTAATGAGAGTGTTGACAATTTTCGCCAACAGTTGACGCCACTTTCACTTTCACATTGGGCCAATCAGGAGTTATTTTTTGACAGCGCTTGACAGCTAGAACTAACGCATCGGTGTTGCCAACTCGTGAGCGCCATTTTAGATAACCCACACAGCAATATTCTTTTGTACTTAGGCACGTAAATTATCCATTTATTAAAATTTCTGAAATTAAAACTGAAAAATATTTGTTTTGATAGCGCTGTCAAAATGGAAGACCAAAGTGGCGCCAACTGGTGGCGAAAAGTTGTCCTAAACACGCTTATGGCTTACAAATATTATAATTAACAGACGCAAAATCACTCAAACTGTATGTGGAATCAAACCACATCTTGCACAGCAAGAGCACGCACTCTCACTGAACCACTGGTCAGTCAATTCAGTTCCAATCCTATCATAAGCCTGTCTTAGAATATCAATAATGTACAACCCTATTAATATTATAAATGCGAAACTTTGTGTGTGCGTGTGTGTGTTTGTTACCACTCACCGCCTAAACGGCTGAACCAATTTCGATGAAAATTGGTATATAGATAGATTTGGTGCCGGAGACGGACTTGCTACTTTTATCCCGAAAATCGGTGTGATTCCTGAGGGATACAACAAAACATATTTTACGCGCGGTCAAAGCCGTGGAGCGCAGCTAGTGTATTATAAAACAATTTGGTTTACAACTGTACAAAACTCAAATGTAACTAATTAGCATAATTTAAATAAGTAGATACATTACATTCATCAAAAATATTGTTTATTATAATGTATTAGGTTGGGTATAAAAACATTTCTTCTATGGTATTTCGTTTGTATCGTGGCCGTGGAGTATTCCGCCTAGATTAAGAATCCATCTTTATTGGTGGATTTTATGACGTCGGTGACAGCGTTGAATAAATTTAAAAACTAGTTCATAAAGTAAACACCAGGCGCGTTGTTGATTACGTGATCATTCTAAAAGCCATCGTGTGTCACTGCTGTGGTGGCCTCCACTATGGCGGCTTAGTGAGATGTTTTTTCACGCCTCGCTTAAAAGACATCATTATTAGATGGGAACACATGCGCTGGTAAAAGTTCCAAGCTTTAATAGAGCGACAAAATTATGAAGTGCTTAACCGTCCCCAAGCTGATAATATTGTATATGGTTTTGCAATTCAAGTTAATCACACTTAATATATAAGTTGTATGTCGCCAAATTATGTCTATTAACCTATATTTATACAGCCAAAATTTACTTAACCTATTGGATTTAGTGCTGATCTGATCTGATTAAAGAGGAACTAACGTAGATATCGGAGGAGCAGTGTTATAAATGATGATATTCTTGTTTTGTCGTGACGGTCGAGTGGTTGAGGTGGCCGTTTCGTATATAAGGGTGTGGGTTCTAAATTGAACAGGTATCAATGTGATTATGTGGCTATTTAATAGTAAATCTTTACACCACTGAATTATCAGTACACGAATCTTAAACTCATTTATTCATTGTACACAGACATCATTACAAATCTTTATCGTTCTGGAATAAATATTATAAACTATAGTGAAAAACCGTAATTAATGTCGTAACTTGCTTTAGAATAAGTTAAAGGAGAAACAGACAGGAAAATACAGCGACTTTCCTTATACTTTTTAACAGATTTCAAAAAGGAGAAGGGTCACAATAAAATTCGGGTCGTATTTTTTTGTATGTGTTTTCGGTCATTTATAAACCGATTTGGAAATTTTTTTTATTCTGAAATAGTCTCATATTTTTTATTATAAAAAATGGTTTAGTAGTTTGAAAATTTTATATTGTAAAAAAGTATATAAGGAATAAAGAAATGTAAAACAACACGTTGATGTCCTTTGTGACAAGATAGTTTTGAAGTCGATGTTTGTTTTTTATTTAAAAATTTATATTATTATAGAAGTAGGATTGATTTGGTATGTGATTTTTCAAATCATTATGTACTTTCTAAGTTTATCTTAGACATTTCGGACTGACGGTGAAGGAAAACATCGTGAAGAGACCTGGACTTAAAAGTCTGAAATTGCCAATCCGCCTTGAGCAAGCGTGGTGATTAATGCTCATGCCTTCTCTTTATGAGAAGAGGCCTTTGTCCTGCAATGGGACAGTAAACAGGGTGCTATTACTGTTATTATTTAGTAGGATTGAAGTGATGCAGGTAAATAATTTGCAAACCTTTATGTAGTTCTTTAACATTTCTTGCTATAGACTCCTCAATCATTAAAAGTATTTTTATAATTCTTCATTTCTACGCTACATTGCTATAAATTTCTATAGACATAAGAGCAGAGGATATGACGTAATATAGAGGAAACTATAAAGCATTAGGCGGCTCGGTCGAATTTTAGTCCTTCGCTTCTGTGCATACATAATGATATATACAGTTGGGGAATTGAGGATTGGTACAAATGTATGTTAGTTTTTACGTGTAAGACAATTTAAAATTCAAAGTTAGGTTTTTAATTTTTTAAAGGATAACTGAACTGCAATATTATTTTAATACAAATGTACGTTTAAAGTTAGAGTACAATTTATGATGCAAAAAAAAAATAATTACTTTTATTTAGGTCAGGTGTGTGTATGAAAAGATTAATAAATGTTAAAGAGGCAAGGGAGGTATGTTTGAATCGCAATAAATGGCATTTTAAAGTCTCTGCTCACTCTACTAATGGAAAACAGGCGTAAGGTTATGTATGTATGTATTTAGGTCAACTATAATAGGTGGACATTTATAGTGCAAAACTTCTGACAAAAATTGTGTGATTTATAGACATTTTTCTAAACGTGAGTGTATTATGTATTCTATAATACGTTTGTAAGCTTTCGAGTAATACAAGGCTTATTCTCTAGTGTAGCAGTTGTTTTTATTGAAGTTACGCAGTACGTTAATCTAGGTACTTTTACATTTAGAGAAATATTTAACATTTATATATTTATTCGTTCAAGGATATTTGATTAATTTAGAGGCATTTTTGATGGTGGCAATTGAAAAAGTGTCCATCACTTCATACCAGATTGTTTACCCACAGGCAGATAGAAGTAAATATAAAGATAGGTTATTTTAAAAAAATTGTATGAAAATAACGTGAAACTTACTAGAAAATTTTTATTTGTTACTTTTATGGGAAAAAGTAACAACATTTTTTTAAACTCATAATTTAAATGACTTTCCTTTTTAAAAAGAAACTACTCTCCGGTAAAAAGAATATCGTTTTAATTTTGTGTTCGAATAGAAGAATTTTTCAATTTCTTTAATCACAAGATTAAAACGATATTCTTTTCACGCCAATCTTTATATAACGCACTGCACCAACAACCAAAGCCATACACTTTGCATACTAACCGAACCATATCGCATGATGGCCATGATTGGAACGAATGCAAGTTTTAGATCTATAACATTCTTTATTGCTCATATCGGAATTTTAAGTACTACATAAATCTGCTGACAAATTTTGATGATCTAAAATCTAACGATAGTTATGCTAGCAATCTGGATTGAAAAGAAGATTATATATTTGATAAAAAATTTGCTTACAAATTTGCTGATTTTATTTTAAATTAAATTTTATGAAATTTTACAACTGTCTGGGATAGTATAGGTTATGTCAATTTAGTAATTACTTAGTATTTTTATAGCACTTGAGCAACATAATCTGAAGTTTATATTTCCTTTTATCTCACCTCCCTCAATCCCTACACCTACCCATCTATCTTCACGGTAGGCAGAGACCCTGGTATTGCAGAAGCATTGTCAAAAACTCTGAGTCTTCTATGAGCGACAGTTACCACTTACCATCAGGTGGGCGGTTCGCTCACTGTCGTAGAACGTAAGAAGGAGAAAGAAGACAGAAAACTTCGGCAAGACGCAATAGTATGGATACTATTACTTTACGATTGAAACAACAATCTACTTCCGAACATAAACAATGTTCGAGTCATTCAATGCGCTATAACGTTCATTTGAGTGTAAATCACTGCACGAATTTAAAAGCTCTTTGACAAGGACTCCACCAGTGGATAAGATACCCGCTTCGTAAATACGAGGGAGTGGGTTCGAATCCGGGCAAGTACCAATGTAATTTTACAAATCATATATACTTTCTAAGTTTATCTTGGACATTTCTGACTGACGGTGAAGGAAAACCTGGACTTAAAAGTCTCAATTTGCCAATTCGCCTTGAGCAAGCGTGGTAATTAATGCTTACACCTTCTCTATATGAGAAGAGGCATTTGCCCTGCAGTGGGACAGTAAACAGGCTGGTTTTATTATTAAGGAGTCTCAGCAATATCATATGCTGTATTTTCCTTGACGCTATCCTCCATGCGTAACCAGTTCGCCATCATTTACTTTGATGTGCTCATGATGTAAAGCATAACTAGATGCGCCTTTATGTTGTTTAAACTTTCCTTTTTTGTAACGCTTAAGTAGTGAAAAAAAAATCGCAATGAACTTTAATTTGTTTAAAAAAAATTCACTTATCAACACTTTAAACGTTTATGGCCGTGATGACAATAAAACATTATTTTATTGTGTCTACAGTAGTGTCCATGAAAGGTTTATTAATCATCGCGCCTTTTCTCCGAGTTGGTTGTCAGAAGTGTGGTAAATCCAAAAAGTAATTATGGGTCCCATGTCTTAGGGGCGAGCTTGCTTTAATTTGTCGAACACAATTCTAACAGCATTATAATTCTGGAAGTGGCTTAATTATAAGTTAACGTCACATATCCTAACAATAATTATAATTTCACGCGTGAAAAATATAGAAAACTCTTTGTTCTTATTATTTTAAATATGTACTTAATTATATAATGAGCTAATTTGACGCTACAAGTTTATCTTTTACAAAAATCCAGCGAGATCACAATCAGTTACAGTATACTAATTTACTTAGCTTTGAAATTAACTTTACCGCCATATAACGCAGCTAATATTTTCTTTTTAAGATTATCATATATATATTAAAATGACAGATACATAGCACGATATTTACTGGGCTACATTCATACATATCACGTCCATTAATGGGGCAAGCAGAGATTATAGAACGCCATTCCTACGCTCCAAACATACCTTTACCTCTTCAAAATTCATTAAGCACATTCATACCGAGCTGATCCTGGGATTATCTCGACTGAAAAATCCAATATTAATTTACTTGACCCAGGGTTCGAACCCAAGATTTGCATGGTTATCTGTACACCTTACTACTGAACCATAGAAGCAGTCCATAAAATCTATAATCTTCTAATATTAACTAACATCCTTGTACCAAAATTACAGCTTTTAACGTAGGCATGCGTTACGTTATGTGAGTTTTCACTTACCGTCGTCAGATGTCGCTGTTACACACAATTTATATGCAACCTCTATGCGCACTTTTTAATTTTGTACCGTATAATAATAGCGGAGGGAATATTACACCTGTTATCTCTGAGGGGTATAGGTTAGTGGTAATATAGCCTGCTATTTTAGGCCCGAAAATAATATTTTTTAAGTAAGTACTTAAATAATATTTTTAAGTAAGTATCTAATACAAAGAAAAGTCAGAAAATTTAAATTAAGTTTGTAACGCTCTTAAAACAACTACATTTTTCAAACCAATTTAGCAAGAAGTTCCTAAAAACGTACTTGTGTAAAAAGCACGTACATTCGTGAGCAAACCTTTTAAAGGTTATTATTATATGGTGTCAAATGATTGCGTCGCCGTCGCCGTAAGGTGGACTACAAACAGCGATAGACTACTGTACACTCTAGGGCTAATGTAGAGTTAATAATAGATAGAGGTATTTATATGACGTTGAGTTTGACTTTGTATTTTTATTAATTTTCTTAGGTATTTTTCTTTTTAAATATCTTTGGTGGCAAAGAAAATACGGCTCAGTTGATGGTGAGTGCCGAACCAAGTCCCCTCTCTGGAAAAAGACGAGGAAAAAAAAAGGGAAAAGGAAAAGGACTTAATGAGTTATCGGTCTCTTGAATTATCGATTTTTTTTTGTTGAGTGATGCTCTGTGTTACCTGCAGTTAGAAATATTATTAACACTATTATTTTTGTATTAGGTAACGAAAATGGCTACACTGTGCCTAATGGTAAGTAGTCACTAGAATCTAGTGTCCCCCATTACAGTGACATTAAAAGCAAGAAGGGGCTTCGGGAGCAAAAGGTCTAATTTCTAAAACACCTTATTACCGACAAAACACTAAACTAGTACGATTTTCTTGTCGAATTTTGTTATAATAATTTCTACACGATCAATTTGTTAACTGATTAATCGCTAATTAGGTAGTAGCTTATTCAAAATATTATCGACTTTTTTAAGTCTGTAAATTTAGTACTAACAATCTGATACAGAACACA
Organism: Parascotia fuliginaria; assembly: GCA_963082885.1. Taxonomy (NCBI): domain Eukaryota; kingdom Metazoa; phylum Arthropoda; class Insecta; order Lepidoptera; family Erebidae; genus Parascotia; species Parascotia fuliginaria. Next base: position 5,783,634 of record OY720198.1, on the reverse strand, counting down.
ATTTAAATATGTGTGCACCTTAATCGCGTCTAAACATACATAAGTCTACACTTAACGCACCATCGCAATATAAATTGGTAAATGTATTTATACAGGTACATTTTCACGCCGCACGGTGGTCTACAAGTGCCTTGTATTGACCCATCCACTTTTCGGACCAGGGATGTGCTGCACCTAATACAGTTGAAACATGATCTCGTCTCATGGTTAGTTAATATACTTGCCTTTGTAATGTTTAGTTTATTTATTTATTTTATTTATTGCATGTTAAGGGCGGCGGAAAATCGATGGATATGGGCTTACGACCGGCTAAGGTGGCCAAATTTGGGGAGTTTATGTCCAGTAGTCGACGTCTTTTGACTGATATGATGAAGAAGAAGATTTATTACACATAAGGCAAAATAAAATTTTAATTATGTAAGTTTGTCTTGTACATTACTGACTTACGGTAAAGAGAACATTGTGAGAAAACCTCGACTTCCAAAAAAAGAATTACCAATTCGCCTTGAGCAGGTGTGATCAAAACTCATGCATTCTCTGTATGAGAAGAGTCGTTTATATATTATAATATAGTGTGTGGTATGGGATAAAGAATATCTTATCTATTCTAAGTAAATTGTATAAAAAGTTGGATTTTTTTCGAAGCACATCATTTTTAAAACGCATCAATTAACTCGCATCCAAAGTATTCCTCAAAATAAACCAGTAGTAGTAGTATATTTTGTTATCGCATTAAACTGGTGCGTTTCGAGGAATACTTTTGGTGCGCTTCAATTGGTGCGTTTCAAGCGAATACCCCAAAAAAGAACTTCAAACTTTAATATAAAAGTTTATAAATTCTTAGACAACCCTGTAAGCGTACAAATTTGAACGTTACGTAAGAATTGAGGTAAAAATGTTTGTGTAGTCCTATTTAGACTAGTTATCACCTTGTTTTAGACTATTTGTCGCCGTACTAGTTAACTTAGTTATGTCTCTTCACAGTTACTTGGTTGAGAAAACTTCATTTATGTGGGAAATTATTATTTTTAAGCGATATCAAAATGCCGAAGGCTCTGAGTTCGACTGTATGGTTATGTATTATTCGATACCAAAATAGAAAAGACTTATGGTTTTTTTTATATTAGCTTACCAAAGTGACTCCATTCTTCCTGATGGTAATCAGTTAGTGGAATCCAGAAGTGGTGGCCACCATTCCCAAAAGCTATTGTCTGAAATTGCTGGTATGGTAATTTGATTCCGTATTGAGACTAGACCACGGTCAATTGGTTAATACCAAATTCACTGATTATATCTTTATGGAGGCTTAAATGAAGCGTAATTTTGTATTAACGTAGATTACTTGGTATATTCAATACCACAGCTAAAGACAATAGCAGCTGTGTTAATAATAGTGCGCTGTGATAGCTCAATACAATGAATAGAATAGGTATATCTTTTCAACTGGCATAAAATTGCTATATAGAAACATTAAAAACCATAGTGGCTTCCACAGAAACACGACACTATCTAAAAAAACTACGGTCTTGTGTAAACCGTCCGTTAGTTATACAGCATTTTATGTAAGAGTATATTAATCAAAGTGACAGTCGCAGAGTTGTGTTTCTGAAGTGGTAATGGCCACGACACATAGCTCGCAGAACGGACGGCTGTTGGGATAGAAAGGTTCTAGAGTGGCGATTATGAACCGGAAGACGCAGCGTGGCCCCTCACAAGGTGGACCGACGCCCTTGTTAGAGTGGCGGGCAACCGATGGATGAGGGCAGCTCATGACAGTCCAAGGTGGCGAAAATTAGGAGGAGGCTTATGTCCAGCAGTGGATGTCTTTCGGTTGATGTGAGGATGGTTATTTTAATCGGTCACTGAACGTGACGAAAAGGGTTTGGGAAAGGAGAAGAAATAGTAAGGATACTGAAGGGTATAAGGTATTTGGGTCTTTAGCACTCTTATTTACTAATCAAATTGCAGTATATATATATTTTTTTTTTTCTTCACTCAGCGCCATCTAGCCCCAAATTAAGCAATTATATTTGCTTGTGTTATGGATACTAAACAACTGATATACTATTTATATACATTTTTTTTTTGTAAATACATACATATTATAGATAAATTACACCCAGACACAGAACAAACAATCATGCTCATCACACAAAGGTTTGTCCTGGGTGGGAATCGAACCCACGACCTCCGGCTTAGCAGTCAGGGTCACTAACCACTAGACCAACAGGCCAGTCAATATTAGAGATACTTTACTTGTCACATTATTACTTCGAACGCTCAAGTAATATATATCAATAAGTACTTGTACATATCTAATCTTCTTTTACCGGCCAAAATATCAACTAAAACCCGCTTGTGCATCTACTCTCGCCTTGACTAATGGGCTGTCGGTACTTGATACTACATCAGCTGCCCACCCAGTGACTGCACATACCTAATCTACCTAGGTTAAGCCATTACGACATTTAAGACGCTACTAGCTATTATTTCCTTAAACTGTGTAGATACTGAATATGAAGTAGAGCCGTTATTTTTTTAAGGGTAGGACATGCCGGCACAAGTGAGAAGCCATAACCAAGTACACGCGATACTTATAGCTAACTAAGTATGGAGATGGATTTTACATTCAAGTTTATTTCGAACAACCTGAAACAAAAATTTCCTAAATATTTATATTCGATCTATTAAGAATAGCTACAAACCAGAAGATAAAAATTACGTGAAACTTATTAATACTATTTGGTTGATGATTACTGAAATAGTAGAAGAGTCTATTGCACAATTCCAAAGTCAGAGTTCAGAGCAAAACCAATTATATATTTATCTGACCGGGAATCGAACCCAAGATCTCTGCTTAGTTGTCCGTAAATAGTAATATTGAATGACCGAGCCGTGATGTCTTAGTGGTGAAAACACCCGCTTCGTAAACACGAGCAAATTCGGGCAAGCATCAATGTGACTTTTTCAAATCGTAAGTACTTTTTAGGTTTATCTGGACATTACTAACTGACGGTGAAGGAAAACATCGTGAGGAAACCTGGACTCTTAAAAACAAGTCTGATATCGCCAATCCGCATTGAAGCCTGGCCGTGTGGCGACCTTCTCTGTATGAGAAGAGGCCTTTTCTTGCAGTAGGATAATAAGATACTTAGTAAGGGGTAAATGCATTTTGTGATCATTAAGGCTAAATTCGTATTAAATAATTTTACTTATTAGAATAATATAATAAATATAATGGTACGATAAAACGGAATGTTATTGAAAATGATGATAATGATTAAGGAATGTAATCTAATAAAATAAGGTAATATTTACGCCGAAATTACCACAAGGGACAGTGAGAAACCCAATAAAGTTAATTAGTTTCTATTTTTGTGTTACGAAGATATATTATTATGTACGGTAATGTAAACATTAATAATAGCTATATGAAGAAAACGTTGAACTGAGTCGTTTGGTTAATACAATAAAGTACTCAAACGGAGGGTTATGTACATAACCCTCCGGTTGAGTTCGCCTTAGTCGGGTAAAAAGTATTCAATAAATAGCCTTATTATATAATATAAAGAAAAAAAAAACATCTTTGTTTTTACGCGCTTATCTCTGGAACTACTAGAAGGATAAGAAAAGTTCTATTTGCGTTTGATAGCCCAGTTCTCGACGAAGGCTATGTAACATCACGCTACTTGTGACGGAAACAGAGCAATATGCAAAGACGCGGGTGAAACCGCGCTTCTATAAAATAAATTTCTTAACATTACTGAGACTACCTCAGTAGCAGTACATAACGTCGCGCAGGGGTTTTGGGTTCGATATCTGGCACGGATAAAGAGATATCGAGGTAATCTGTTAAATAATTCTCGCAACAGACTCGCTTTCATCACAACAAACTTCGGAAAACTTTTTTATTACCCTCTATTTACCCGTTTGAGGAAGAAAAACGGCGTAATGCTACAAATGGTAAAAAATTTAAAATTTTTGGACATTAACTGATTACTAATTTTTTGACGTTGATGATTGAAGCCGTTTCCATTCAACTTTAGCACTGACGTCTTAGGTTCAACCCACAGGATACTACGCAATGCAAGCGGCAAATTCTTCATATACAGGTGGTTGCTACAAATACTGTGCTTTTATTTTGTAAAACATAGTAACTTTTGTATAGAAAACATTGAATGTAACATAATACAATGATTACCTACCTATTCTATTATATAAAGCAGAAGAGTTTGTTTGTATGTTTGAATGCGCTATATCTCTGGAACTACCAGTCGGACTTGAAAAAGTATTTTTGTGTATGATAGCCCAGTTCTCGAGGAAGGTTATAGGCTTTGTAACATCACGCTACTGGCGATAAGAGCAGAGCAGTAAGCAAAGATGTGGGTGAAACCGCGCCGCGAAAAATATTTTTTTGTGTGTTAATATTTTTTTTTAAATGAACCGCGTGATTATTTGTCAACGAAGTTGTATAAAGGCCTTTAATCAACAGTACAATGATATTGGATCATTATTATTCCCTATAATGTATTTCCCTGTAAAGCACACATTTTACTTTTATTTTTCTTTACAATATAGAAAGCTGTAAGTAATTAATTACCTATGGAGTTAAGTGTATTGCTTGTGTCACTTTGCATGCTACTTGAAATTGTAAATTACAAAAATTGTAATAACCTGGCGATTAAAAAGAGTGTACCGAGTTTCTTGCCAATTCTTCTCTCTTCTCTACTTCGTCAGCGAACTGGCTGTAGGTTAATTTGCTGACATTTTGTAAACTTTGACGTTCATAAGTGTTCATTTAATTAACCTATATGAATAAACATATTTTCATTTTAATATTTTCATTTTCATTCAAAAGTAAATTAGCTTGGAATGTTGTAATATTATTTTTTATTATTTTTGTTTTATTATCGAGTGAAGTCGCAGTCTACACCTAATCTACTCCATTGCATCACCCTGTACACACCGCATCATATTACAGAGCATGCGTGTTTTGACAAGCGTTTACGAACTCGGTGAAACCTTATCTTTGCCCGTAACTAATCACGACATCATGGCTGTATTACTATCACCTGACGGGGTAGGCAGTAATATAGCTACTGCTATTATTAAGTACAAGATTCTGGTCTCAGAATTCTTAATACATACATAGCTTTACGCCTTTTATCCGCAAAAGGGTAGGCAGAACTGTTTACTACCTTTATTTCGCCATTTTTACTTTGAGTTCTATCTAACAGGGGGCGAGCCTACTGCCATTTATCGGACACAATTCAAAACTTCGGAATAATACTGATAATTTCTCGATAGAAAAAGCTAATATCATTTTTACCCGACCCGGGGATCGAACCCGAGTTCTTTGATAAAGACGTCCACTGCTGGACATAGGCCTTTCCCTATTTTCGCCACCTTGGCCGGTCGTGGTTTGGTTGTAGCAGCATTCACCATCACCATCATACATCGGTTGCCCGCCAAAAAGTATAATATATTCTGATATCTATAAGCCTCTATATAAATATAAGTTTTAAATATTACCACAGCTAAACTAATATTATAAAGTATGTAAGTTTGTTTGTTTATTTGTTTGCAACGATTTAACTAAATATCTTTTTAACCGATTTAAAAATTATTTCCCCTTTAGAAATCAATAAATTCAACATAGGCTTTATTATGAAAGAAAGGAAGAAAGAAAGAAAGATACTACTTATGTGACACAGACAAAAAGACACACAAATTTTTAGAAGTTCAACATAAACACAAATAAAAAATTATAATAACAATAATAATATTTTAATATGTTTAACATATTATTTTTAGTCATTTTCAAAATTTTAATATTTTAAGCGCTTTCGTAAATCTAAATGATGCAATACGACACTACTGCTATGATATTTGCCGTAGGAGTTTGTTGAGAGATCGAATGAAACTTTTGATATCGAAGCGAAGCGAGGGCGGACCTCTAGTTATCTATACATATAATAAAATTGTAGTGACTGTTTGTAATATTGAAATAACCGTTTTTTACCACATGTATATGAATATATATACGGTACATACACCAAAATAACACTTTTTACATTTTTTGTCTGTCTGTCTGTTTGTGCCGGCTAATCTCTAAAATGACTGGACCGATTTTGACGGGACGCAGGTAGCTGATGTAATAAGGAGTAACTTAGGTTACGTTTATTTTAGAAAAATTCTTTTATAAATAATAATAATATGCGATGTAACCGACATTTACACGGGCGGAGCTGCGGGCAACAGCTAGTAATATATAAAAACCCTAACACTACCATTGTTGTCCGCGTCCTAACTTATTCTTCTTCTAAAAAAGAAAACAAAACTTTTTATATTCTTTTTAGCCAGTTTAAAAAAGTTTTGATTCGCAACGCATTCTCTAAGGGCGTATTATAAAAGTAAAAAGCGTGTTAAGCTCGTTTAGTATAAATAACATTGAAAAGAACTTCTTTTGTTTATATCAACTCTTAACCACACTTTAAGTTATATTGTGTACGATTAAAAGTGTGATAATTGCTTTACTTTATTGTACATCCTATTAATATGATAAATGCGAAAGTTTGTGTGTGTGTGTGTGTGTGTTAGTTACCACTCAGCGCCTTAACGGCTGAACCGATTTTGATGAAAATTAGTATGTAGAAAGATTTGGTACCGGAGACGGACATAGTTACGGTACACCCGTAAATTGGTCTTGTTCCCGAGAGATACAACAAAACATATTTTACGCGCGGGCAAAGCTGTGGGGTGCAGCTAGTATTAGAATAAGAATGTAAGAATAAGATGTCACTCAATTAAACTATGAAACTATTTACCATCTAATTTTGATCCTGGGTTTTTTTAACGAGGCGTTAAAAAGCATCTCAGAAAGCGACCATAATGGAGGAAACCATAGCAGAAGTTCCAGACGATGGCTTATAGAATGGCCATCCATTACGTCACTCCCTTCACGGTAGGCAGCGGCTTAAATCGGCGACTCTGAGTCGTCCATGAGCGACCCACCACTTATCATCACGTAGGCTGTTTGCTTGTCTGACACTCAAAAAAACAATGTCCGCACTGTCCGCTGTCTGACCAGAGTAATGGTTAAGCCAAATTAAATATAGTATAGTATCAATTTATCATAGATTAGTTTCTCGAGGCGCGGTTTCATCCGCGTTTTTGCTTAGTGCTCTGTTCTTGTATTCAGTAGCGTGAATATATAGCTTATAACTTTCCTCGAGAACTGGGCTATCATACGCAAAAAGAATTTTTCAAATCCTACTGGTAGTTTCAGACATTAGCGCGTTCAAACAAACAAACAAACTCTGCCGCTTTATATTACTCTATCATTGATACTGCATTAACATTTAGTTGTTTAGACTCATAATTTATATAAAGGGATTTTGTATTTTTATAATAAATATCATGTCAAACAGTTGGTATCTTATAGACGTAGTAATTTATAAGTAGGTATTGCAGACAATTATAAAATAGACAAGAAAAAAAATAGTAATAAGAATTAAGAAAAACCCAATTTTCCCCTTTCCTTTTTCCTCACCTTCCCCTATCCTTTCACTTACACCGCTCCCTTCACGGTAGGCAGCGGCTACGTAGAGTCCCTGGCATTGCAGGAACAATGCTAGGGACTCTGAGTCAGGCAACAGTTACAACTTACCATCACGTGGATTGCAAAAAAAAAATGAAGAGAACTGAGAGGTAATCCTAAAACTTGTTTAAAAAAGCCACAAATGCGCTAACTAATCAATATGCTTTATCATCCACAGCCCGTAGGTACCCACCATTGGGTGTAGATCTCCCTTTGTGAATCCCACTGAAGCCGGTCTTGTGCTGTACCAAGCCAAGAGTTACCCACAACCTGGCGAATGTCGTCGACCTATATGCTATGAATAAACTAAACAATTTAAGTTACAGTTACACCAATTATATAAATATACGTAAGTACATTACGTTTTATTACTGCGTTAATTCCTTTAATGGTGTGTGAACTACATGTTTATCAAATTGTATGATGCAGCAAGATTTTTTGGGTACCGCGAGAGGTTGAGGTTCAATCTACTTGTAGCGATCTTTCCTGGGTTTGTTTGAAGGTACTAAGGAAAAGGAGAAGCCTAAATACTTTATACTAATAATAAGACGCCCATTACTGGACATAGCCTGTCGGTCCACCTCGTGATCTATGCTCATTGTGTATTAAATTAAAAAAAACACTAAACTAATAAATATAAATATAAGAAATTTAATTATCTTCACATCACATCGCTCAAATTTCCCGTCAAAGTTTTTACTTTAGGAAAATTTTATATCACTTACTCTAGGGATTAGGTACCACAGAATCAGACCACTTAGGGTGATGAGGTTTGAGCAGTATTGTTATTTTTCTCTAACTAGTATAGCAGTCGATGTTTTTTTCTGTAAGTCACTTTGCTAAATTCTTCGAAACCAGGAATCGGATTTTATTATAATTGCAGATTTTCTATCAAAGTTTTTTCTTTAATATATTTTTACTAATTAATACAACGTTAATTAGAATCTAACATAAGAATTTAGCGTACAGGTAATTATGTAGACGAAAGCTAAAAAAACAAATCAACAACTTATTTACACATCACTTAAAGTTAATTTATAAATAAATTTATACAATCGATAAAAATCTGTTGTACCACAGAGTTTACTAAATAATCACCAATTAAAGTTAAACGATTGATATTTGGTGATAGCGGTTGATTAATAAGATATTTTTAATAATTTATCACCGTGTGATTGTGATCGGTGTTTCTAAACGAAGCGACAATAAGATGGCGGCGCATTTTTAAAATGGCCGCACAGAATTCTTTACAGAGTAATGTGTAACACAGAGATCTGTTTGAAATTTATTTTGTATATAGAATAAATCAAGTAGAGTGGTAGTAATGTCTTCTTAAACACGAGAATAGAGTTAGAATCAGAGTAACTACTAATGTGATTTTTTGAAGTTTACCCCAGACATTACGGACTTATCATAAAGGAAAAACATTCTAAGCAGAAATTATTGAAAGAAATCGTAATACCTAATTCCTAACATTAAAAACAAAATAATAGATTATATTTTTGCCTATTCATGAAGTCAGGAACTTCACTGTGACCACGGCAACCTCTGTGAGCATGCATAGATATCTATCGATTAAATGAATAATTGTAGTATATATATTATTTTTATACCTATTCGCATTTTATGTCCATTTACATAGCCAGAAAGCCGAGTATTCGACCCTTACAATTTTTATTGTTATTTTTATTATGTCAGATGTTTTACGATAATTTTGTTCACTACAAATGTCAGTAACGTTAAAAAAATAAAACTGCAAAGTACAGATACTCAAACATTTCATTGAGCACCTGGGTTTTACCTAAGCTTTAACCTTGTTTATAAAAAGCGGCATAATTTAACTAATATTTATGCCATTTTAATACTATAATTAAGATGTATTCTTATACCCAAGGGGATTTTCTTACAAAGGCTGATTTACATTGATCCAGTAACTGGCGCCAGCATCACTGGATTAAAAACGTTTAAATTGATACAGTACTGATCCAGCGCCGTAATCCAGGGGTGCTGGCACCAGCTGCTGGATCGATGTAAATCAGCCTTTAATTTTCCGACAAAACTCGATAAAGTGACTACCAAAGCTACTCTGTGCTTATCCAGAAATTAATTGGCGCCGAAATCGGGCGAGCGTTCCGAAACAATGTCAAAATCTTTTTGCGTTAACAGTTGCCAGTGTAAAAATAAAAGAAAAACTTACCGCAGATAAAGCAAAAACGTACAGGGGACAAATTTCTTACGCTTTTCTGAACCAAACACTTGCAAATACATTTGCGAGTACAAAAATAATTTTAATAAATTTGTGCCCTTTATGTTGTTTCTCATTGAGTTCATTTTCAAAAATTTTTTCCGTAGCGTATTTTTTAGGGTGTTATCTATAATTTTGTCGTGTTACAAGTTTTTATTCTCGAGTTTAATTGTGCGAAATTGTTGCATGCGTGTTTTTGATGTGCCAAAATCGAAAAAAATATATTACGCATAAAAATCGATTGATTTTGGCTCTAAAGCCCTGAGCAATAAAGGTGATTTTATTATTATTATCGTTTTTATTGCTTGTACCTCTAATTGGTGCTTGCTTTGATCTGTAAATTTTAGTTTTATATTTATTTTTGTTATGATTGAATTCGATTGAGTCACAAAGGTCAAAGGTCTTTATTCGGTTTAAAAGTACAAAGACTTATGGTCTAATACAGCAGTTAACTTTAAGTAAGATTAAAGTATTTATGTCACTAATATTCTTCATACACTAGCAGATATACCTAGAGATCGCATTAACTTACCCAGCATTGGCTCTTTTTAAAACCAGGATGAATAATAATCGTTAATTATCAACCAAATATCACAATCCAAAATTATCCTATAAATATTAAAAATGTGAAAGATTGTGTGTGTGTGTGTGTGTGTGTGTGTTTGTTAGCACTCAGCGCCTAAACGGTTAAGCCGTTTACGATAAAAAATGAGACGGACATAATAGGCTATTTTTTATCCCGAAAATCAGTCTGGTTTCCGAAAGATATAACATAACATAGGTAACGCGCAGGTGAAGCCGTGGGGCGCAGCTAGTACTTAATAAAACCATGACATTCTTTAAAAACATTCATCTGCAAATTAGTCAATAACTGATAAAAGTCCCAAAAAATGTATAAGAAGCGAAATTTGGTTAGAAAATGAATACACTTCCTTTCATATCAAAGATGAACACAAAATACACTTCATACTTTTGTCGCTCAATTAAAGCCTGGAACTCTTTGCCAGCGCATTTGTTCGCATCTAATTTTGATCCTGGGTCTTTTAAGCGGGGCGTGAAAAAGCATCTCACTCAGCCGCCATAGTGGAGGCCACCATAGCAGTAGTTTGGCTTTTGGAATGGTGTCCGCCACTTCTGGATTCCACTTACTGCTTACCATCAGGCAGAGTAGAGTCACTTTGGTAGGTTAATATAAAAAAAAAAAAAAAAAATTATCAGTGGAATAGAATAAAAAAAGAAACTTGTTAATATACCAACATTAAGTTTACAATATGTTCTTTACAATATATTTGATTGATAGGATTGTGTATTGTGAAAAAATGTCATTCATACTAATATAAAAAGCGGAAGAGTTTGTTTGTATGTTTACGAGCTAATCTCTGAAACTACCAGTCGGGTTTGAATAATCCCATTTGCGTTTGATAGTGCAGTTCTGAAGGAAGGTTAGAGGCTATGTAACATCACGCTACAAGCGATGGGAGCAGAGCATTAACCAAAAATGTAACTTAATACGGGTGAAAATGCACTACGGACAGCTAGTTTTACTATAAAAGTAAAGAAAGAAAGAAAGAAAGAAAAATAATTTATTAGCGTACAATTTAACAATAATTAATACAGATTTAACAGTAAATTTAATTAAAAGCCAGAAGTACTAGTATTTTATCAAAGTTTACACATTACATGTCTACATCATTATTAATATATAAATTACATATTACGTATTGTATAAAAAAATCACTTATTTAAACAATAATTATACCTACATATTTTTTTTACATAAAACAAAATAATGACGCTGGCGACAACTCAGTTCACGACTAAAGTAATAACGTTTATTACAATTACACTAATTTTATTGGATTGCCTTAGGGCTATAGTTAAATAGCTGTATGTAGTTTTATTGACAATCGAATCCACAATAGGATTGACATTCCCAGACTAACTTGAATACGTTAATTTATTTTATATGCTACTAACGGCACACTGTTATCGTCTTTAAATGACTGATTCCTATACTGATACCAGGTCATCATATCATATTCTTCTGGGCTTGAGTAATTGCGTTATAATAAATCTCAAGGTGAAAGGTCTAAGGAGACCGACCTTTGTGGCCCTGTGAGACAGCTTAAGAGCTTTGATGCGTTATAATTTTCGTCAGATAATTGTACCCGCCCGCCGCGACACAGAAGGCCTACTCCGAATGTTAATTTACAAAGTTTCGTTCGATTGATCGGGCCGTTTCCTACTCCGAAATACATTCGTACCGAAGGTTAGTCCGACCGAACTAGCAATAACGCTTCTCGTCTCGAAGTGGGCCCTTTTCTTAGTGCGGACTTTGTGTTAAAAAAAACAAATATTCCATGAGAGTATTCTTCCCTAAACAGTCACATTCATGCAGAACCTAATCTTTATTTAACTATAAACCAATTTACAGCGAAGATTAAAATAGTTTTAACACCAATAAGTTTAATTATTAGTTCTAACGCACCGGATGTCTACGTCTCGTCCGAAATTAAATCAGTTTATGCTAATAGATGTAATATTAATTAATGTCAGTGCGTTTACTAGAGATAGACTTTAGATATCTTATCTTATAATTGAGCTGTTCAATACACTAATGGTCAGTAGGATGAATTGCTCTGCTGATAAAAACTTTATTTTTATTTACCACTAATCAACAGATGTCTCTGCATGGGTTTTTGCTATTACTGACGTAATTTTTAAAGTAATGGATACCCAATTTTTATTTATTTATTTATTTATAACTTTATGCACAAAATTGTACAATGGTGGGCTTAATTCCAAAGGCATTTTCTACCATCCAACCTTTGGGTGATGCAGAGATAAACGAAGTAAGTGCAAGTTAACTAAACAACAACGAAATAATACTAACTGATATGTATACTACCCATACACATAAATAAATTTATACTTAATACACATATACATACAATACATACACAAATACGAATATATAAATATATATATATACACGATATATACTCGTGTTATTGATGTGATGACTCTGCCATTTTGTTGAAGAGAATATCCCGTACCTTCTGTTTGAACTTAAAGCGGTCCGTAACCATCCTGGCTTCAAGAGGGAGCGCATTCCAGAGTAACACTGATTGAATAAAAAAGGAAGATGGAGAATGTACCAAATCAGAAGTATGAGAGGGACATGCTAGAAGAAGATTATTGGACAAGCGAAGATTTCTGTCATGAAATGAACACAAAGATTGATGAACACAGAAGTGTGGGAGAGTGTAAAAAAGAAAATAAGGTAGTAAGAGCCTCCTGATTTCGGCGCTGCCCTTACTTCTTTCTTTCCTTTTACTTCTTGTCTTTCCTTTTTCCTCACTTCCTCAATCCCTTCACCTACACCTCTCGCTTGATGGTAGGCAGCGGCCCTGCAGAGTCCCTAGCATTGCATGGAGCAGGAGCTATGCCAGAGACTCTGCATCGTCCATGAGCGACGGTTACCATTTCATATCAAGTAGGCTGTTTGCTTGTCAGCCACTTTTGGCAATAAAAAAACTTTATTTAAACTGCAATACCACCTAGGGAGTTAGTATTAACTGCCTCTTCTTTTGTTTTTTTCATTGAGTCAGTCGCTAATAGTAGAAAATATTTGTTGACTCTGTAAATATCCGTAGTGTTAACTAACTAAAAGTACACACAAAATTCAAACTACAATACAATACAAATATATTTATTTTCTCAAACACAATGTTACCATTACAGTTCTTATTAACTACTTACCTATAATTCTGCTTAAACATTGTAAGAGACTGGTGCCTGATGTGGGTTTAAAAAAACCTATTGCACAGGTCACCAGGGCCCTCCCATAGCTAGTGTGCATTATTTATAGTACTAGCGATGCGGAAAAAAAATTACATTTAAAATACTAACTCACGAAACCATTTGTATATCACAAAAATATAATACAGGAATCAAACCCAACATTATTCACGAGACGATCACCTTAACCGCTATACCTGCCGCAGCCTCAAAATAAAATCCTATCATCACTTAAACAGTACTTATTGATCTACCTACCTCTGACGCACGTAGGCGTGAAGATTTCATAAATAAATCTTTGCCCAGATGTGTCTGTAAGTTTCCGGTGCTATTTGTGGACCACATGTTTGTATTAACTGATGAGCAATGAGTTAATTGCGATCTTAATTTAGTTATAAATCAAGATGTAAGAAATATTTGCGTTTGAAATAAACCTATTTATTTAACTAGCTGTTGCCCGCAGCTCCGCCCGCTTGAATTTCATTTATATCTCTGTTTATACATTGACGATTTTTCATGCAAACTTTTATCCCATATTTCAACCCCTTCAAGTCATTTTTTCGTGATAAAAGATAACCTATGTTATGATTTGACCGGAGGACCCGAGGTCTAATCTATCTCTATACCAAATTTCATCAAAATCGGTTTAGAGGTGAAAGCGTAACAGAGAAACAGACAGAGTTACTTTCGTATTTATAATATTAGTATGGAAGTATGGATGGCTGTTTTGTAGATGCAGTGACAATATGAATAAGAATTCATGAATTTGATATAGGTATTAGGTTTGTTTGAATTGTGCCTTGTAAATTTCATGTACCTAGGCTTCTCCCTTTTAATCATAGGATCTAACATAGCTATGAAACGAGTGATATATAGCTCTGCTCATCCTTTCGGAAGAAAAAGGCGTAATACTATTCTGACGCATCAAGGGAAAAATACGTAACTAAAAAAACACTAGAGATGACAAATCGCCTTTATGTATAATATAGTTTTTTAGTCCTAACACAAAAATATTGTACATAAAAAAGAATACCCTTTCACAGTCTCTAAATCTAAACCTAAAAACAAAACAAAATCAACAGCCGTCGGGACAGTGTCAAACATTCACACGAACACACAAAACAAACAAGAAAACATGTCTGCGACACACATTCTATGTATAAAATGACCACAAAAAGCCTAAACCATTGTTCGCGAAGAATAGAAAATGTAACAATAAAAAAATTGTGAATTTGAGATTGAATATGGCGAAGGTGTCACATATATAATTATATTTATATATATAGGATGTGAAAGGGGTTTACATTCATACAAGGTGGACTAACACGACGACGACGAAATTAGTGATATATTTCGTGGTTTTCAATTTTTATCATTTAATCGAGGTTATATTTTAAAAATATGTTCTGCAAAAATTTTAGATTTAAGTAAAAGCTGTAATCATTGCGTTTTCAGTTTTATTTATATGCAATTAATACATTTGAAAATTAAGTTGCGTTATTTTCATAGTAAAATAACTGTAAACATTATGGTTACTTACTTTTTAAACAGCTTTCATCTATTTGTAGCATTTGTACAGAACATTTTTTTAAATATATCTCCTATTAAATGATAAAAATTGAAAACCACGAAATATGATACTAAAATGCGACGTTGCCGCTCATGACGCGTAAACCCTCCTATCATAAGCTATCGCCAACATAAGTATGGCAGTCAACCGATATATGAGAGTGGCTCACGACCGGCCAAGGTCGCGAATCTTAGGAAGGTCAATTATATGTCCAACATCCCGCCGTTACTGGCCATTCCACCAACCACCAACTTACTGCACCTAGCCTAACACCGCTCACGCGCGCACTGCGGGTGTGAACGGTGTTAGACATCGTATCATACCGAGTGAACATCGTATGATGTCAGTAGCTTCAAGCTGTCTTGAGCTTAACGAGCAACCTGTAAAAGTTTGAGTCTGAGATTATTCTTTAAAAGCTATTCTCTTCTCAAAATCGACAATTACTTGGTTGTTGCTCGACTGCCGAAGACTGACGGGTAATGTTTTTCGAGCGTATGTATATATGTAAGTCTATTTCTTTGGCACGCTCTACAGCCTAAATAGCTTGATGGATTTTAACGTATGACATAAGTATATAAAACTTCAATGTAGCGTCAGCACGAAAAAAAAGAGTTTCTTTTAGGCAGATGTTTTTAGGATTTTTGTTTTTTAATAAATATGTTGCTTGTTTTTTCAGTATTGTTACTGTAATGTTTTTAAAACACTAAACAAAAAACAAAGAAATAGGGCCCTGATTAGCCTTCCTTGTTTTATTTTCTTCGCGATTGAAACACAAACAGTTTCGTCAGTATTGTTTCTGTAATTCTTACGTGTCATAAGAACCGTGTTTGCCATTCAATGTTGGAACCTTGCGTTCTCTGTTTACTTATCAAGAAATACTATTGAGTTTTATAAACCATTCTTCTTACATGTACAAAGAAACATCAATCGTCAAACCCACAATAATATTTACCTTTATCAATAAGTTTACCAAAACAGCTCAACAAAGTAATAATCTATTTTGTACGACAAGTTTGACAGTTCTCACGTAATGTGACAGTTGTTCGCAATAGTGACATGTGTGTACATACTTACGCCATGGTCCTCAGCGCCTTGGACAAAATTCAATTAGAGTTGGTTTTCGGTGTAGTCTACGAGATAAAGCATCGACAGAACCTGCAGAGTGAATGGATGGTCCGATGGAATGGCGCGTGCAAAGCTGTTCAGCGCCATCACATATTTAAAAAGTGCTAAGAGACGACATAAAAATAATCTATATAAGGTGAGGGGGGCAAAGAGCGCCATACTTTTTGCATAGTTGACTTTGGTGTAACATAACTTGTGTTTATGTTCATGAATGATACGTGTCGTGGAACCTTACGGATCCGTGATGTTTTGCAACTACAACCAATGTCGTTTTTATGTGAATAAGAGAACAAATAAGTCAGTCTTAGTGATGCTTCATACTATATCAATCATTGTTCGACAGTAATTTTATTTCTAAAAAGTAAATTATCGAAAATACCAAATCATATTTATTTATTTATTTATTTATTTATTTATTTATTTATTTATTTATTACTCTTAAACTTACATCTATCTTTACAGGCAAGTCTAGTGCGACAGAGAAGTTGAGATCTCAAGTAATGTTAATGTCATAATTAGTTCTTCTAACTATCGTTGTGTGGCTAGTCTAATAATTAATTATCATCATTTTAACAGCTGAAAGACGTCCACTGCTGGACATAGGCCTTTCCTAATTTTCGCCACCTTGGCCGGTCGTGAGCCGCTCTCATCTTTCGGTTGCCCGCAACCCTTAACTGGTCGTCAGTTGGGAATCTGCCCACGCTGCATCAAAATCATTAATAAGTACCAAATTATTAAGATTATTTTTTATTTAGACTTATTATATTATTGCCCGTTATCAACCGCATTTATTACACACATAATAAAAAATATGTCATTGTTTCAACATTCTCTCGGGTTAAAGACCTAGTTTAAAACAAGACATTCTTTTTGATCTATTTTTTCTTACTAAACAAAAACTATATTTGATAGGTAAAGGTAGCGGAGTGTAAACACGACGTCGTCTCGTGTCAAACGATACTGACATGGGTACAGCGCTGTAAAGCGACGGAACAAGCGATAAGGTGCTGTCGGACTGAGCAGACGGGCGTTTTATATAAAATATCGTACTGCCTCTGTAGTTCAATGGTATTGTGTATGGATTACAACGCAGAGGTCTCGGGTTTGATTCCCGGATCAGATAATGTGATAGTGGGTTTTTTTCTGTCAAGAAATTTTTAGTAGTAGCCCGAGTTTGGATTTGTGGCGCATAAATGCCAACAGACTAACCCTCTGTTACATGGGACTTAAAATAAAATGGCTATATTTGGGTGGGTAAACACCTCTGACTACTCCTTCGGGGATTAAAGGCGTGAAGCCATGTATGTACGTGTATTATACCATAACCATGGAGAATGCTCTAAAGAGCTTTTTGAATTTATCCCACCGTCTCACTATCCTGAGGGCCTAGAAAAGTGGCATAGATTTCTATTCTATCTATAGAATGGATTAAAAATCTATGGTATTTTTAATCTATTTTATGAAAAGAATAGAAATCTAATGCCACTTGTCTAGGGCCTCAGGATGGTACCCGCGAGACTGAAGTGCCACCCTTTCAAAGTGAAATCTAAAAAAACTCAACCAAACAGTTTAGTACCTTATATTTTACTAGCGCATAGGTTTTTATGTAATTTTGATCTTCGGATTTTTAAGCGGGTCAGAAATATTTTACAAAGCCGTCAAAGTGGATGCCAGCAGTTTCCACGATGACTTACGGAATAAATAAGGCTCCACTTGCATCATAAAAGCCAGGAGTGGTGGACACTATCTTAAAACCATCGCGTGCAACTGCAATTGCAAAAAAATATTGGCACTTTTTTTTTTTATATTATTGCCTACCAAAGTGACTCCACCCCGCCTGATGGTAAGCAGTCAGTGGAATCCAGAAATGGCGGCCAGTATACCAAAAGCCAACGTCTTAAACTGCTGGTATGGTGGCCTCCACTATGGCGGCTGGGAATGGGGTTAGGGAAAGGGAATGAGGGAGGTAAGGAAAGAGGAAAGGGGGGAAATCGGGTCTCCGGCGCTCTCACTCACCGAACAAAACGCAATAGTACAGATACTACTACTCTTAAGTCGATCTACTATGAGAGGGTAGTACTTCCCCGGACGATCCGGCCCATTCATGCTGAAATCAGCATGGATCTACTACCGTACACTACCACCAGACACTAGTAAAAAGTGCCTGGTTTTGGTTGAGTGACAAGAGTATGAAGCATTGAACCGTTTAGTTTGATACTTTTATATTCGACTGTAAAATGCTGGCACTCAATTATTACACATTGTACTGCCTTATACATTTTAGCTTTTTGTGCTTACAAGAAATACAAAGGTAGAATTAATTTCAAAAGCATTCTCTAACAGTCAACCTATTGCAGTGAGTGATGCATCAATTGAAGCACAAACTGACAATGATATTGAATATCAACATTTCAATATTACATTTTACAAACCGCCGGTGTACTCAGCCAAAACCATTCAATCACATATATTTTCTAAAGTAATTCGGAGGCCGTGCTTATTAGTATTTTTTCTATCGGTATATCGCCTGTCAGTCTTTAAAGCAAAACGGCATTCGTAGCACTATATGTTGTAAGTGAGTTTTGACATGATATTTGTTTATCTGATCAGTATGACAATAGTTATTTATGTTTGTTACATTTTAAAATATGACTAATTTAAAAGTCCGGAGAGTACGTTTGATTTATTTTGGAAAATCGTAAGCACTGATAATAGCCGGTTATGTGTCTGCTGGTAAACAGTTTAGTATATAGACATCTTTGTACGGTTTAAGATCCTTGATGGTTTCAGCATAAATAGGCCACATCAACTGAAGCAATATTTACGTGACGTGGCTTTTCATTTCGTTCAGTGAGCAAAAATGTCTAAGGCTCTACTATCTAGAAAGTGTACGTACGGTAGTAGATCCACGCTGATTTCAGCATGAAAGGGTCGGATCGTCCGGGGAAGTACTACCCTCTCATAGAAGATCGACTTAAGAGTAGTAGTATCCGTACTATTGCGTTTCGTTCGGTGAGTGAGAGCGCCGGAGGCCCGATTTCCTCCCTTTCCTCTTTCCTCACCTCCCTCATTCCCTTCCCCTAACCCTATTCCCAGCCGCCATAGTGGAGGCCACCATACCAGCAGTTTAAGACGATGGCTTTTGATATAGTGGCCGCCACTTCTGGATTCCACTGACTGCTTACCATCAGGCGGGGTGAAGTCACTTTGGTAGGCTATAATATATAAAAAAAAAAAAAATCGATGCCGTTTATTTTTTTTTTCCTTCTTCATTTCTTTCTCTCACTCAATTAGTCCAGCGCATAAGCAAGAAACGCGAAATCTTTCAAACCATCAAGAGAAGAAAAGTCGCGTACCTGGGTCATGTCTTGCGACACAATAAGTACAAGCTCCTCTAACTACTAATGATGGGCAAATTCGAGGGAAAGTGTTGCGCTGGACGCAGAAAAAAATCGTGGTTGTGAAACATCCGAGAATGGACCAGAATTGCAAGCGTAGAAGAACTATTTCGCTTGGCACAAGACAGAATAAAATTCGCTGCGCTGACAGCCAACCTCCAGTAATGGAGAGGCACCAAAAGAAGAAGAAGGCTCAATTAGTCTAGAAAGTGTACGCCACTATTAGTTTACATTATTTAAATGATGAACCTGATAAATAGCTACCATCAGGGCATCAGTGTGAATAGTGCTTTCCCTAATCATTGCAGAAACAATAAAGCCCTTGCTGACCAAGACAAAAACCTGTTAAAGCAGGAGAAAAACATAGGAGGTCATCTGACATCACTTACCGCTCACCATAATCAAAAAGAGACATTGTACTTAGTTATAAAATACACAACTTAGCCAGGAGCCGTATTTGAAGCAGACAATAAACATAGAAAAAAATCACCTATACCTTTACACTCAAAAAGAAACTTTATATAGATCAGTCTCCAAATAATAATTTACTACCCATCACCTAACTCACTTAATATTCAGGACACTTGATAAGATACCACGCGGTTATAACCTAAGCTAAACAAAAAACTGATACAAGCTTGAGCAATGTTGTTCGGACATAACGAGACCCAACAATGTTCTGATTATATCAGCTACGTTTTATGATGGAAGGATATACAGGAGGATTGTTCGGACGGACACGTTAATAGAAGGTTCATATTAGTCTATGAACATTTTATTTATAACTTCATACACAAAATATAAGAAAGACTCGGTGCCAAAGGTTTTGTCTACTAGTCCATCTGCTAATACTGAAAACAAAAGAAAGTAGTCAGCGGACAACCGATGAATGAGAGCAGCTTGCGACCCATCAAAGTGACGAAAATTGCGCAGCATACGTCTTTCGGTTTTTAAATGACTAGCTTTCTGCGGCGCGGTTTCATCCGCGGCTTTGCTAAATGCTCTGCTCCCGTCGCCAGTAGCATGATGTTACCTTCCTCGAGAACTGGGCTATCATACGCAAAACGAATTTTTCAAATCTGACTGGTAGTTCTAGATATTAGCGCGTTCAAACAAACAAACAAACTCTTCCGCTTTGTATAATAGTATACATTATGATGAGGTGTGTTTGTAATGAAGTAAGAAATTTACTATCTATAATTACTTCACTGTGCCTGGTAACAAACAGTCATTAGAGATCAGGAGTGTAGACTAGTGTCCATTGACTATAACATAAACTTCTGGCATAGTACTCTCCCACTAATGACAATTGAAAAAAAAAGATCCGCTACTAAAAATTGACGCATCTTTTTTTCAAGTAATATAAACTCAAAGTAATAACTCAATGTAAAGAAACTTAGAGATATGTTCAGCTTTCGACGTTATTCAGATGCAATGATAATAATAATACAATTTTCTTCAAATAGGAGTTAATATATTAAAAAAGATAGACCTCAATCACAAATTATTACTTGAGGTCTGAAAATTCTCAGTACAAATTCTCTCCCGTATATTTTCACTCAACAAAAGCACGTCATTTTTGTCACTACACAAATTGTTTTAATCAATTAGGCGCTTTTAAAATTCTATTTGGCGGCAAACAATTTTTGCTTTTTTTAGCGGCATCAGACACTTTGTCGGTCTGTATTGTGTATTATGTCTCGAAACTTTTGAGAATTGATGTTATTATAAAATGTTTAGCGTATTGGTGTTTAGGCTTTTTTCTTCCTTTAAAATAATGACACTATTGCTAATTATTAGGTATGTGGTGATTTCCCAGATTTAGTATAAGGGGGAATGCCCAAATATGGGCCCATTTTATGGCAGCGTGCAACAAATTCAATAAATTAAAAAATTACGCTTTATTTTTTTATGCTTACTTGTGATTTATTACCAGTTATAATATCCGTCATTCAATATTTGTTATTTAATTTTTATGAAGAATGTTGCCAGATGTCAGATTTGTTTCAATCTAGCGATATTGTATCAAATCGATTCTGATTATATTTGAAGATTTTTTTTAGGAATCAAATAAATATCTTGAAAAAAAGTTAAATAAAAAAGATGTCAATGTCAACGCTTTTTCTTAATAAATCTTTTTATTTTCATTTTTATTGTGATAAACTTTTTTAATAGTAAGTGAGCGAATTGACTTTTATATTAGTGTTACGAAATGACTCCTTTTAAATTTTTTTCTTTTTTTATTTGCCCAAAGGGCAGGTTATAGTCTTTCGACCATACTGCCTAGTCTTCCGTGTAGGATTTCTTACGTGGTAGCACACAGACTCTGACTCCTTTTAACATCATTATGCAACTGGAATTGTAATTGTCTTGTACGACATCGCTGTATCGCACATTGGGTTGATAAGTAAGTACCTATCTACGCTTAGAGCAAGGTTACACGCTCAGCTTGGCGTCAGTTTGGTCCATCAGTCTGGATTGACCCGACTGAAACCAGAATGATGGATGATTTTCACGGTTACACGGTCAATCTACAATGACAGCATACTGATGAAAAGTATATCAGAGGCCGTTAGACTTAAGGCCTTCTGCATTGCGTCGCTGACGGGAGTGAACTGAGCGTGTAACCTTGCTCTTAGGCACCTAAGGCCTTTTTACAAGAAATATCATTTTTCAAGTTAAATATGAGATATCTTCTTACTGAGGACGTAAAGGTTTTAAATATCATTACCCTTGTCGGTATTGTGTTATTAAATGAAACACTTCATGTTTCCAAATCAGATATAATGATTTATCTACTAATAAAACAACTATGTAAACTTTTCACAACTTAGCACAATAGTTTCGGATCTAACCGCCGCCATTACCAAAGTAAATTGAATATGTTACAACCTGACCTAGTGTTGCCATCTAATTATAACATTCCGTTCTACATTCAAACTCTACAACCATGATTTCCAAAATGAATCCCCAAATAATCGAAATCGATTTGATGAGTGTATCGCTATTTTAAATCGTTTGCAATTTTATTGAAACAAATCTGATATCTGGCAACATTCCTCCAAACATATATGTTGAATGGCGGATATTATGATTCAGTACATAATTATTTGGAATTTCGATGCCAGTGTAAAAAAATGGTAATAAATCACAAGTAAACATAAAAAAAACAAAACTTATTTTTTTAATATCAATATATTAAAAAAATAAGTTTTATTTTTAGTAACAATTAGTAAATTCAATAATTTACTAATTGTAAGTGAAAATGAATTTTGAAGAAGTCAAATCGTATTTTACAACCTCAATTTTAACAACAAAATAACTTATTACTCTTGAACCTGCATTACTAATTGAGAATTATTTGTACTGTTTTATAAACAGTAATTTTTTGTCTATGAAATGAAATTAAAATCACTAAGACACATAATTTTTTTTATATGGGTCCAAAGCTCATAGGATTGTGGGAATTCTCCTTTATCGAAGCTTAAAATGTTTTCTTTTGCTGCCTCTCCTCTTAAATTATAAAAACCATGTTGTATAATGGTGATTTTTAAGAGTGTTTGCGAAATGACTATAAGTAACTTGGCGACCTTATCATATTAAGATTACATAAGTTTTAATCATGTGATATGATAATATGAACTAGCATCCTGCATTACGGCTTCACCCGCGTCTTTACTTACTGCTCTGCTCCCGTCGCCAGTAGCGTGATGTTACATAAACTATAACCTTTCTCAAGAACTGAGCTATCATACTCAAAAATAATTTTCAAATCCAACCGGTAGTTCAAGAGATTAGCGCGTTCAAACAACCAAACTCTTCCGTTTTATATAATATAGATAGATAAATTAATGGGGCAACCCATGGATGAGGGTGGTTCACGACCGACCAATGTCCAGCAGTGGACAGTCTTTCGGCTGATGTAATGGTTATGTTAAATAAATGAGTTAGCTTTTGTTTTTTAAAATTTTGGTCTATTTTGTCAGTTAATTTAAGGGTTAAAGTACTAAGGTTTTTTAAAACAGCCATACCATAAGATCAAAAGTACAAACTTATATAGCTTCACGCCTTTTATCCGTGAAGGAGTAGGCGGAGGTGTTTAAGCACCCATGTTTCGTCATTTTACTTTGGGTCCCATTTAACAGGTTGCGAGCCTGTCTAATACTGAGAATTTCTCGACAAAAAAACCTAATATCACTTTACCCAATTAAGGGTCTTCAACCAATCGAACTCGAGACCTTTGCTTGGTAATTCGTACACAGTACCACCGAACCACAGAGGCGTACATCCTTATTTAAAAAAAGAAAACAAAATATAATGGTTAACGTCATTCCAAACTATGTACGGGACTCGGTTGAAACTGACCCACAAGCGACACTCAACAAAATATCCCATTCATTCAAAAAGGAAACATTCACACAACGAATACAATTCCAGAAAATATATTCCAATAATTAGTTAACCCTAAACCGCGCTCGCCCAAATGCCCACTCAAAGTATCGAACGTGGGAATAGACATACCGAATAACTGTTCTTGAAAAAATTAGTAGAGTTGTGTTGCACTTAAAAATTTTAAAAGATTATTATATTTCAATCCTAACGTAGAGTTTGATACAAACTAAAAAAAGCCTCAATTTAGAATTGGGGCTGAGAGTGATGGTGATGAGTACAAGTTTTTAAATTAATTAAAATCTGGCCTATTTAATGTACTTAAAAAAAGATTTACAGATTTCTGAAATATTCTATTACAGGTTTTCTTTCACCATTATTCTATCACGACGTATCCATCTTTAAGTATTTACAAAAATCTTTTGTATAAGAACTTTTACAACTCTTCCATTCATTTCTATAACCTGCAACTGCACCAAATACCCGGTGGGCGTTACTGGGCGTTACAATTAAATATATATTACTTCGCCCACGAAACAAAGCATATCAGATGCTATTCGGTGGGTTAGACCAGTGTCTTATAACCGCCACTTTAGTTAAAAAACCAAGTAAATTTTGATGTGGTCTTTAGTATCATTGAGATTTTGTATGTATGAATGGACATGCATGATATTAGGAAAGCCGAGTATTGCAAATATTTGAAACTAGGTCATGAAAATCCTTTGCTACTCTGAGCCAGTACTCGTCATAATCAAAATTTTGTCAAATTCTTGTCCATCATTTGTTTAATTTTATTGTACTAAAGAAGTGTGTACGACAACTAGGTTGTGTATCTTTGTTAATTAACAATGTAGTTGTCACTTATGTATCAAAAGATTAATTAATGTTGAAGAGGCAAAGGAAGTATGTTTGGATCGTAGCAAATGGCGTTATATAGTCCCTGCTTACCACATTAATGGAAAGCAGGCGTGAAGTTATGTATGTATATACTAAAGTAAAGCATTAAGTCTTTTTAAAAAAAGTCTGAAATCAAGCCCAATTTTCGAGTCCAAAACTCGTATTCAAGAGACACTTTACATATATGAGTACGATGGGTTTCGAACACATAAAACTAAGATATTTAAATAATGGACGTTGAATTAACTCGAGTATTAGTTAATTATCATATTCTTTTAGATATCAGTAGAATCTGTGTAATTCGGTTGTATGTTGTAGGCGTTGAATATCAGAAACGTTACGAATTAGTAGCTTTGAGTATCATTACTAATTACAATGTTAATTTTACTACTGGATGTGAATAACTGGCTAAACTTGAAAGTTACTAAGAAAGAAATGAATAAAGTAAGGTAACGCTGTCAAAAATGAAAGAGAACGAATGATAGAAAATGATGGCAGACTAATTTGAAAATTGTCAAGCGTAGTAGGGTCTGTTTGATGTCAAGTTGTTATTTTAATCTTTAATTATGATTAGTGTATGACTGTGTTCTTTAAGAAGAAAAGCAGAAGTTAATGATAATGGAGACTTTTTGCCTCTACGCGCATAGAGTAGTGTCTATGGTAATGTAAGTCGGTAAGTCAAGCAGCTAAGCAGCTATATTCCCAACAAAACCAACGTAAATACTCGTAACTTTGACCCATTAATAAACCTTTTACAGAAATTAACATTTACAATCTCATTTATAAAACGTAACTTAAGATTTATCATGTAAACCATTTTTTGTCTTCTAATTATAAGTTTAAAGTTCAATTTTGCATATAAACTAAATGGAATATCTCATTTTAAATACATTATTTACCACTGTACTAATTACGAATAATTTTTCACATTCGCTCTCATTTAATCGCCAATAAATTTATTTCCAAATGTCACTAACCACCATCTTGTTATGTCAGAAATTCACAAAATGGCGAACGCGGGAATTGTTGAATTTTTCAAATATTTCAGTTTAAATACTTTGAACTCATATATTTTAATGTTTGTCGGTTCCTTTGCAAATATTTTAAGTGATCTGAATAATTTTGCATGCCTTTAAAGGCGCTATTTTAAGTGGCAACAACATGACGAAGAAGGAAGAACTCCAGAAAGTCCTTGAAAGAGTAATAGGAGTACTTTATACTTAATTTGGGTATCAATTAGCATGTTTTCTTTATCAAGTATTACCTGAATGTGCATACCTTGTGTGGAGGTGCACACTATTAATACTTACTTGTTTCTATCTTAACCGAATATTTTAATGCTAAGTTATCTAAGGTAGAAAACTGTCAACGATATGTCACAATATAATATGTTAGAAATAATAAAATTGTTTCGTTGGTAATATTTATTGAGACAGTTTTTTTGAGTGGAGCATGTAGCAAATAATTTAGTGTTTATTTTAATCTATTACATGCCTTATGAGGTCAATTGTGATGTACTGCTATTACTGTATTATTTTTAAGATGATAGTAATTTGTATTTATGTAACACAATTTCTGCAATAAAGATATTTGAAGTAAAGAGGTGAAGGCTTTTTTACCTTTTACCTACTATTCCTTCTTCATCCTTATTCTCGTTAGTTAACAGCCAGCTATAGTTTAGTGGTCTTGGCATTGTTTTTGCATCATTTACCCAATCAAAACCCAATTTTAGGCAATGAATCGTTCAGCGCTATATCGCTTTTACAATAATGTCAATATATCTATCGTTGACAGCTTTTTAGCGCCGAAGAAATATCAGGATATGCAAGAATCGTGGATTAAAGTTTGTATATGCACATATCTATTGACTATTTACTATTTATCACTTGGTAGACTTTATGGTTGCTTGTCAATACCTCGAACCTATTGCCATATTTCGAACTTTTCAAATAATCATATTTTATCCAACTTAATTCTTACAACTACCATTTATTCAAAGCCAATAAACTTGACCCTCGCAAGTTTAGTTTTAATTTATATCTATTAATGATCACACAAAACATACAATTAAATGAATTAACATAAAAATGTGGACCAGGCATGTATTTAACCCTTCATATGAAAATAACTATAGAAAGGGAAACGTTACGTTTTGTGTGAAGAAAAAATATGTTTCGACGATTCATTTGTGTAGTTTAAGAGATAGACTAATTTGAAAAGTAGGTACACCTGCTTATTTATATATATATATATATATTAATAAATTATATGTGAACATTAAATTTTTTTACCTCTTTTTAATGCGCTTAGCGAAGAGTGCAAGATTTTAAAGTATGACAAATTTTATTATAATTTTTTTTATGAAACAGGTCGATTTTCAAGCACTAGTAATTTGTTTCTTGTGTTTAAGTTTATTTTAAAATTTACAGACAAGATAAACTTTATCGCTATAGTCCAAATTACCTTACATCACGAACAGTACAATAATATATTTATATATTTTTTTATATTAGCCTACCAAAGTGACTCCACCCTGCCTGATGGTAAGCAGTCAGTGGAATCCAGAAGTGGTGGCTACCATACCATCGTCTTATACTGCTGGTATGGTGGCCTCCACTATGGCGGCTGGGAATGGGGTTAGGGGAAGGGAATGAGAGAGGTGAGGAAAAAGAAAAGGGGAGAAATTGGACCTCCGGCGTTCTCACTCACCGAACAAAACGGAGTAGTACGGATACTCTTACGTCGATCTTCTATGAGAGGGTATTACTTCCCCGGACGATCCGGCCCATTCACGTTGAAACCAGAATTTACTACCGCATAAATATTATTATAAGTTACCATACTATAATTACACTATTAGCGCAAAAGATTTTAAAGAGCCGAAGATCCAGTCATATGTACTGAATATCTATTGAATGGTAATTACAGAAAACTCCTTATTGACTTCCAAAATTTAAGCTAAACTTCATGCAGTCTTTAAACATTTTAAAATGTGTAATTACTTTTACTTTAAAGGTTGCGTGGTAGAAAACGCTATTAGCGATAAGGCCGCCCATTGTACTGTTCCTATATTAGTATTAAATTTTCTTACTTGTAAGTATCTTGTAAATCTGGTGTACAATAAAGTATAAAAGAAATAAATAAATACTAATTTTTTGGTAAAAATATTGTTTAAAAACACCACCGTCTCTTAGACTAGATCATATGAGTACGGTACCCATCACCCTATAATTTTGCCGTCAAACACTTTTTAAGGTACGTCATTCTATGTAAGCTCGACAACATTTCATTATCTGTGATCCCAAACCGTTCATTTTGTTTTTTTGAACCCATTTTGTTCTTATTCTAATGTTATGAAACTGTTCTTTGTGTATTGTTTTATACTATTTCATGGATTTGAATCTAGCCTTTCATGTTTGGAATTTTTGAAACTTGAATTTAGGTCGTTGTTTTCTGTTGATTCTGCGCTAATTTCTTCTAAAGTACGCAACTGATTTTGATACGGTTTTCACTATAATTTAGATCATTTCTTCCGGCAGGTTTATAAATTTATCTAGCTTCACCCGCGTTTTTGGATACTGCTCGGCTCCCGTCACCTGTAGCGTGATGTTATATAACCTATAGCCTAGCTTTATACGAAGCGGGAAAGTTTGTTTGTTGGAACCACCAGTCAGATTTGAATAATTCTTTTTGTGTATGATAGCCCAGTTTTTGAGAAAGGCTTTTAAGCTATGTAATATCACGTTACTGGTGACTGGAGCACAGCAATAAGCAAAGACGCGTCTGAAACTAGTCTATAATAAAATTGATTTGCAATACTTTCTAAAGGTACATCAGACCCCAGAAAACACCGATTCTTTAACCAGGTCGTGCAATAAAGATTAGAGATAAGCTTCAAAAGCTTTGTCTGCCCGCATCGACCGTTTCTCTTTGCCGAATGCAGTCTTTGTGAACTTTTATCTAAAAGGCATTCTCAAAGTTAGAATATGCACTTTTATTAGTTTTATTTATTTTTCACACTTATATACCTTATATCACATTTTTAAAACCTATTAAATCTTATCTATTACTATAATATAAAGCGAAGGAGTTTGTTTGTTTGTTCTATCTGTAAAACTACCAATCTGATTTGAAAAATTATTATTGTATATCATAGCCCAGTTCTCGAGGAAGGTAATAGGCTATGTAACATCACGCTACTGGTGACGAAAGCAGAGCAGTAAGGAAAGACGAAGAAGAAGAAGAAAAAAGCACAACAAAATTAAAAGAATGTAAAATTCTTTTAATTTTGTTGTGCTTTTTTATAATTTTGCGGTGGCAAAGAAGCATGTGGTTTAAGCGTTGTAAGAAGTAACTGACTTTGTTAGTATTACAGAATTAACACTGAACAGAAGGGAGTAAGGGAAGAGCAAGCCTACTGCTAGTACCTACTTGAGCTTGGTATTATGTAAGGGTAGATAACAAAACCAGCAAGCAATTACTACCGTTTTTACCATCACTTAAAATAAATATATAGGCAAGGCTGCGTTACAGCTGAAAAGTCAATAAAATGTGTCTTCCTTCATCTTTTTTATTAACAACAAAAAGTCGTAAAAACATTATACCTACACTAAAATTGAGTCTTATTCACATTCCATTAAGATATAAAATAGCTAATAGGTTTAAGTCTTCTTACTCATATTTTGGAGGGTATTCAATAACGTGTGAACATCATTGAAAATAGTCAAAATAAACACTGTAGCGCCACCTGCCGGCAGTAACTGTCACTAAACAAACAAAAAATGTTACAAGTGGCACTTTTAGCGGTAGTCTTGTCAAATCCTCATGCGTCAGCTAGTGAAATGGTCTGACTTTTTGCTGGTTTGAGCTAAGTAATAAATAAATAAAATACTAACACAAACACAAAACGCTATCTAGACTCAAATAAGCGTAATATTATTATAACTTGATAAATGGATTCTAGAATACGTATAAACATACTTAAATTTTAATACTTTTTTGTAAATATATACACTAGCTGCGCGCCACGGCTTCGCGCGCGCGTAAAATATGTGTGTATCCCTCGGGAACCAGACCGATTTTCGGGATAAAAACGTCTCCGGCACCGAAGATATTTAATTAACAATTTTCATCGAAATCGGTTCAGCCGTTTAAGCGCTGAGTGGTAACAAACACACACACACACAAACTATCGCATTTATAATATGAGTAGGATATCCAGACCAATGCAAATATTCATGTTCATGCATTCATTCATATTTATATAGTCGACTGCGACCTGTACGTGGTATTTCGGTACCACAGCCGTAGTAGACCCACAAATTGACAGATCTGCCAGGTTCCATGAGATAATAATATCTTAATACAAATCTGTCGAGGGTAGCCTCGCTTCAAAGTCAAAGTCAAAGCATTTATTTCAGACTGTGTGAATGTCAGAATATCGCATTTTTATACAAATTTCGTTCCTTATTTTGACCACTTTAAGCTATGTTGTGGCGATAAAAGATAGCCTATTTTGTTCTTCAAGGTCTCTTCTATCTTGATACCAAATTTTATCTAAATCATTTTTGTGGTTTAGGCGTGAAAGCGTAACAAACAGACAATTACTTTCGTATTTATAATATTAGTATGAATAGATCACTGCAGTATTAGTTTTAGTTTCAAACTACCGATTGTTTTTTAAAATACTAAAACCAAGAGTATGTTTTAATTACCCTCGCTATATCACTCCTTCATCCATGTTCGTAACTGAAATCATGTAACCAGTTGCAAGATAAGAATTTTTGTCGCTGTTTGGTAACTAATAACACAAGCAAATATAATTGCTTAATTTGGGGCTAAATGGCGCTGTGTGAATGTGGTAGAATATTATTATTATTATTATTATTATTATTATTATTATTATTATATAAACAGTAGTTTGTAAGAGAGGAATAATTATTCCACTTTAGTAAGAGCGGTATAACATTATTATAACGGTATTACGTCTACGGCCGCTATAAGACTATCATAGAAATATGATCAAAGATGTATAAGTCATTTTTAAATGAAGAACATATGACGGTATAATAACTACATGTGATTATCTATGATCATAGTTTGAGAGTCGTAGAACTATGATCATAGAAATTGACAGATATGAAATCATATTTATATGATAATGTAATACCGCTCTAATAGCGGCCTAACTGACTAGTGATTGGTAGTTATAAACTTATAGGTAGCTAAGTTAAGTTATTAAAATGGAATATCAAATAATTTCTCTCCCACAACTGGTTACTAAACAACGAAAAAAATTCTCTTGCCACTGGTTACATGATTCCAGTAACGAACATGGCAGGGACTATCACTTCCAAGCTGACAGTCTTCAATTATCACCATCATCATATCTTCTGCTGGACATAGGTTCCAAGGTTCAACCTTGTTATGAACCACTCATAAGCATCTGCTGTTTACCCTTATCAGTCAATAATTTATTTTAATTAGACAATAGTGACAAACAAACATATTTATATGTGTACAAAATGAAAGGGGTCGTATTTCTCCCGTGACTTTAAAAAACTTAACAAAAAGTGGTGTGTTTTGTAAAACAGTCCCTGTCATGTTAAACGATCGCGTATGGATGCACACGATAACGGATTGGGTTAACTTGGTACGGATAGAAAAAAAAATTTTTTTTTATTTGATTTAGGTACAGAAGTTTTAAATCAGAAAAAAACTATATAACGTTGTGTAAATGTTGTGCTGTTATTATATACATAAATCCCGGCTAATTAATAATACCGTTTACCTAAAGAAAAGACTTATTTAATTATTAATAACACAAACACGCAGCATTTCTAAAGAAGTTCTGGATTTGGACTGCTTACCATCAGACAGAGTAGAGTTAAGCTAACATAATAAAAAAAAAAAAGCAGTCGGTATATCACGGCACCGTAGTATTATCGAGTTAATAATGGCTGAAACCAAAAACTCTGTTTTTTTTTAATAAATTTAATCATCTAAAATGTTGTGTGTGGTTTTTCTTCCAAGCATGGTGGCTATGGCAAACGCCTATCATATAATTGGCCTAGATAAAGTATATTGATAAGTAGACGAATTTTACAAGTCTTGCAGTACTTACATACATACATATCTTCACGCTTGTTATCTTCGAAAAGGTAGTCATAGGTGTTTAACCACCCACGTTTCGCCATTTTTTATTTTGAGTCATGAAACAGTGTAACTGTTTTTCTCGCAGTAGACATCTTAAAACTTATGAATTATCTATACATATAATAAAATTATAGTGTCTGTTTGTAATATTGAAATATATATACGGTACATACACCAAAATATTTTTTTTTACAATTTTTGTCTGTCTGTCTGCCTGTCTTTTTGTTCCGGCTAATCTCTAAAATAGCTGGACCGATTATGACGGGACTTTTATTGGCAGGTAGCTGATGTAATAAGGAGTAACTTAGGCTACGTTTATTTTAGAAAAAAAAATATTTAAAAAAAATAAAGTAATGTTGATCGACTGTTAGGCGGAACAAAGTTCGCCGGGTCAGCTAGTATATTATAAAATTGTCTACATTAATTTCTCTGTTATCTGTACTGCGCGTGCACATGTCGCGTCTCCCCTACTGTGCGCCACTCAGTCTTCCATCTGTCCTTCATCCTTCGAATAAGGTGCTATCTAACATCTAACAAGACTGCTGACGGTACTTGAACACTTAGTGAAGCTGGTGTCAAGTGTGAACAGTAGCATTGATAACCTTTAAATACATATAACTGTGAACACTGCATTGATAAACTTTAAATACATATAACTCCACCACGCTGCACTCCTAATTAATGGGATAAGCATTATAGAAACCTATTTGCTAAGATCTAAACATACCCATTTTGAGTTTTTTTTCTTTTTTTATACGACTATGGTGACAAACAAGCATACGGGCCCTCCTGATGGTAAGCAGTTACCGTAGCCTATGGACGCTTGCAACACCAGGAGCATCACTAGCGCGTTGCCGACCCTGTTAAAAACCTTTTAACTCCTTTCTTGAAGAACTCCATGTTGTTTATATTATTTTCTCTACTATACCATACCTACATAATAATATGCAACTCAGTCCTCTTTTTACTCCAACTTTTTATTCCGAAAATTGGTCTGGATTCCAAGTTATTGAAACACATACCATTTTTTGCGCGGGCGAAGCCGTGGGGTGCAGCTAGCAGCTAGTCAACAAATAAGATTTTATAACATTTTGTTTCAAAAAACATGTCCGCTTCAATGCTTTTCACACTACTCTGCGTTCGGTATGGTATTATATTCCGGGACACGCACTATTATAAGTCATAATAGCAGACTATCTACTATATTATTTACTTACAAGAAATTCTTACTTCTTTTTAACATTTATTTAAGCTAGGCACACTTTACTGTAGGTTTTTTTTATTGCCTACTAGCTTGCCGGTGCGGTGCGGTTTCAACTGCGTCTTTACTTACTACTCTGCTCCCGTCGCCAGTAGCGTTATGTTACCTAGCACATAATCTTCCTCAAGAAGTGGGTTATCATACGCTAAAAGAATTATTCACATGCGACTTTTAGTTTCAGAGATTAGCGCGTTCAAACAAACAAACTTTTCAGCTTTATATAACCAATCTAAATAGAAACTGTTGTTCATAAACGCCCAAAATAATAATAATAAAATTTAATATAATATCACACCAACTACACACAACGCCATCTAGACTTAAAGTAAACATATTAGCTATAAACCAACAGGTTATCTGATGCCCTAGCATTTTGGGCGTTTAATTTTGGATTGATAAGCAACAGTTTATTAATCCGAAATTACAATCAACGTAAAAGTGAACTGAATTCGAATCCAGAGGCCCTAGACAAGTGTCAAAGATTTCTATTCTATTCATAGAATAGATAAAAAAATGTATTGGATTGACATAAGTGTTGGCGTTAGCTTATGTCAATCCAATACATTTTTTAATCTATTCTATGAATAGAATAGAAGTCTTAACCACTTGTTTAGGGCCTCAAGTAATATAAGGGAACGCGTTATAAGAAAGTTGCCGATAGTACCATGTCACACAGTTATTGAAGTACTCCCTGTAACATACAAGCCAAGCTGATCTGCTCCTAGGGCATCTTTGCGTGATAAAATGTACCGAGTTCGCTAAACTCCTAGTATTTATTTATTTTATTTTATTAAAAATACAAACAGTTTACATTCATCTTACAACTTACTGGATCTAATGATAAATGTTCTCAGTCTTGAATGCAAACCAGTACACACACCATGAATCAGGTTGCTAAGCACAAATACAAATAAACTATGTTGCTGTAGATCAACTATTATAACTTTAAATAAAATTTAGAAGAAAAACAGTTGCAGTTAGTGTTTTTATATTACGTAAATTTTATGTTTTTACAGTATTAATCAATACAGAAAATTATTAACTTTTTTATCTATTTATTTAAGGATTGTCTATATTACATACACTGTTATAAACTATTGACATCAAAAGTATACAGATGCATTCCAGTGTTGTAACATTTACAGACAACCGCAGCATGCTTACAACAAGGTTCATATAAGACGGTCATTCGATCAACTTTTGACTGCATGTAAAATCCTACATGGAGTTATTGATGCACCTGATTTACATGCCGAGCTGTGTCAATTTTTTGTGCCCGATAATTACAACAGAGCCAGGCAGCATCCTTTGTTTGCGCGTTCCATGTCTCCAGTACCGCGTATGTCAAAGGGGCTCAACGCTCTGCTGGCGTCAAGTCATGGGCTGGATCTGTTTGCTGATGAATGGAAGTTGATCTTGTCTGAATGTATGAGGTATTGTGAGAGTAAAAGTTGTTATTTTATATATTTTAAGTTTTTACTGTGTAATCATCAGTGTAAATGACTGTAATTTTGTCGTTCTGATTATAAATAAATAAATAAACAAATAAACTTCAATTTTTAACATACTTAATTTAAACTTAATTCTAGGTTTAATAAAGCAATCTTATTGTTGAATAGTATAATTATTATTAATAGATAGGGTATATAATTTAAAATGTAAGGTACATAATGTTAATTTTACATAATACAGAGTAAGACTAAATTACTTAGTGCAGTCAGTATCCAAAAATATTCCTTCGAAAGGAAATGTAATTAGGGTCATACAAATCTATATCAGCAGTTATTTTTGCATCTCTACCAGCGAAAGTGACCAAGTCATTATAAGCACGACACATGGGTAAGAGGAAAAAGTCCAGACTACCACTTATGCTCTTGTCTATCTATACATATAATAAAATTGGAATGTCTGTTTGTAATATTGAAATAACATTTTTTACAATTTTTATCTGTCTGTTTTTTTTTTATATTATAGCCTACCAAAGTGACTCCACCCCGTATGAGAGTAAGCAGTCAGTGGAATCCAGAAGTGGTGGCCACTATACCAAAAGCCATCGTCTTAAACTGCTGGTATGGTGGCCTCCACTATGGCGGCTGGGAATGGGGTTAGGGGAAGGGAATGAGGGAGGTAAGAAAGAGGAAAGGGGGGAAATTGGACCTCCGGCGCTCTCACTCACCGAACGAAACGCAGTAGTACGGATACTACTACTCTTAAGTCGATCTTCTATGAGAGGGTAGTACTTCCCTGGACGATCCGGCCCATTCATGCTGAAATCAGCGTGGATCTACTACCGTACACCGTATACCGTCTGTCTGTTCGTTCCAGCTAATCCCTGAAATGGCTGGACCGATTTTGACGGGACTTTTATTGGCAGGTAGCTGATGTAATAAGGAGTAACATAGGCTACGTTTATTTTAGAAAAAATATTTTATTTTAGAAAAATAGAGTAATGTTGAACGACTCTTAGGCGGAACGAAGTTCGCCGGGTCAGCTAGTATCACATAAATACAAGAGTCAATTCCATCAAATTGAGCCGTTGCCTCATCTGCCACTGTAAGCAATAAATACCCAATTCACAAATAAATAGAATGATCGCCTAGGGATATACCCTTACCGTATCGAAAACCGCAATCATATAGGTGACTCGCTGAATTGATTTCTGTAAAAGGTCGATCACATAAACTTACGTATATAATTTTACATGATTTAACAAATTGCAAACTCATTTTATAACAAAATATTGAATATTGGTATATTATCTTAAATCTTCAGTTTTCCAGCAGAACGTTCAATTTTATCGAAACTTCATACTTTTTATTAATCCCACTTTTGAGTATAAATACTAAAGCGCTTTAAAGAATAACTCAGTTTTTGGGGTGGACATAATTTCGAAAGATTTTGGGACTTAGCTGCGTGGCCTGAGAGTTCTTCTCGTGTAATTTTTTTATGTCAATATGATAGGTACAAGAATATCTTGTAAGATTAAAGTTTGGGACCAGAAATTGTGTAATCCAAATTATGCTATATTTTATATTTATTCGATAACTAGCTGTTGCCCGCGACTTCGTTCGCGTGAAAATTCAGATGGGTGCCTCTATGAGAATATTGCGTGCCTGATTTTATGGCAATCGTACGTATCAGTAATAAAATATCAGTATTATCCGTCTCTATGGCGAATCCAGTTTAAACCCGCTACCGCTAAAACTGACAAACCACTTTCACACAAACTTGCGACTCTTATTTGCCCACTTAATAAGGGTGGTTTCTGAATATAAAAAAGAGTATTTTCTAGTAATTTGGTAATCCTACTATAAAAACTATAGAAGTTTCATACAAACTTTGCCACCCCTTTATACCTCCTTAGGGGATGGATTTCGCAAAATTCCGTTTAAGTGAGCACCTATGTCCTAACAGGAATGACCATGCAGTTTGAGATTCCTAGCACTTGTTGTTTCTGAGATTTCGTGATGACTTGATGAGTGAGTAAGTGACCTTTTGCTTTTATGTATATAGATAGCTTTTGCCCGCGGCTTCGCTCGCGTGAATATCGTTTTTTCCAATAGACATTTTTATATTGTTTATATAATGTTTTCATACTATTTTTAATCTCCCATTCATACAAATCCTCTTTCACCTACCTAAAGAGAGGGAAAAGCGAGGGCTTTCCCCGCCCTCCCCCTTTCTTCTCCTTCCTTTTCCTCCTTTCCTCTACCTTCTTATCGCTTCCTATCCCTCCTCCCCCCTTTTTTCACCATTCGAGAACTCCTTTCTTTCCTCGTCCCTTTCCCCTCCCTTCCTCTCCCGTCTCCTTCACTTCCCCTTCACTTTCCTCTCACTTTCCCCTCATTCACCCCTCACTTCTCCCTCACTCTCCCCTCACTCCCCCTCACTTCCCTCTCACTTCCCCCTCACTACCCCCTCACTTCCCCTTCACTTCCCTCTCACTTCCCTCTCACTACCCTCTCACTCCCCTCTCACTTCCCCCTCACTTTCCCTTTATTTCCCCCTCACATCCCCGTCATTTCTCCATCACTTTTCCCTCACTTCCCCTCACTTTCCCCTCACTTCTCCCTCACTACTCCCTGGCTTTCCCCTGACTTCCTCCTGACTTCTCCCTGACTTTCCCTTCACTTCTCCCGCATTTCCCCCACACTTCCTCTTCACTTCCCCCTCACTTCCCCATCACTTTTCTCTTACTTCCCCATCCCTTCCCTCTCACTTCCCCATCACTTTTCTCTTACTTCCCCATCCCTTCCCTCTCACTTTCCCCTCCCTTCCTCCTTTCCCTCAATTCTTCCTTTTCCTCCCTCCTTTCCCTCCCTCCCCCTCCCTTCGCTGGCTTAAAAAGCTAAAGACCTTTAATTTCACCCCTCTAAATCCACCCCTGTTAAAATAAAATTATAAGGATATTTTTTATTTAAATAGAAGTATTCCAAAACAAAATTTCAAAACTGTAAGTTAAAAAATGAAGAAGATTCATACAATCGTTAATCCCTTTTCACACACTTAGGCATTAAATTTAAAAAAACCTTTTCTTAGTACAACCTCTAGACATTTAGACAAACACACCCTCCAAATTTCAAGTCACTACGACGTCAGTTAGGACAAAGCCTTATAATTATAATATGTATGGGTGTATGGATGTATGGATTAGACGTATAGGAATATAGGAATGCTAACACGTGATAGAGCCACATAAAGCTGACCGTGCGAAACACAGCTAATCCACATAACCTGTTAAAGTCTCTGTTTCTATCAGGTTTCGTAGTAAATTAACAAATGTTCGACGTGATTCTTTAAATTGGCATAACTTTTTTATTTATGAACCGATTGACATGAAACAAACACTAAATGTTAAGTGAAGCTTACCACAGTGTATTAGTGAAAACCATATCTAAATCGGATAAGCCGTTTCTGAGATTAGCGTGAACAAACGCACAGACAAACAGACAAACAGACAAACAGACAAACAGACAAACAGACAAACAGACAAAAATTGTAACAATCATTGTTTTGGGTTCTATTTGCGTTGATAAAGGTCCCAATAATTTTTTTTCTCATATATCTTCCATGTACAGACAGCGATCGGTTACATTTTTATTATATGTATAGATTGGTACTAAACCAATCAGTCAATCAGTAGTGGGTAGTACCAACTTCTAAATACATCCTTTTAATATTATAAATGCGAAAGTTAGTGTGTGTGTTACTACTAAACGGCGCGTAAACAGCTGAAACGATTTCTATGAAAATTGTCTTTACATAGATTCGGTGCCAGAGACGGACTTAGGATACTAATTTCATTGCGAAAATCGGTCTGGTTCCCGAGTTATATTAATTAAATCATTTTTCGCGCTTACAATGCCGCAGAACACAGCTAGTACTTACCTAACTTTACGCTTGTCTCTCATTACTGGGGTAAGCAGAGACTATAGAACGCCATTTGGTGCAATTCAAATATACCTTCTAGGAGTCGAAATGGTCCAGTGGATAAGGCACTTGCTTCGTAAACACGAGGTAGTGGGTTCGAATCCGGGCAAGTACAAGTGTGATATTTCAAATCATATGTACTTTCTAAGTTTATCTTGGACATTTCTGACCGACGGTGAAGGAAAACATCGTGAGGAAACCTGGACTTAAAAGCCTGAAATTGCCAATCCGCCTTGAGCAAGCGTGGTGATTAATGCTCATGCCTTCTCTATAATATGAGAAGAGGCCTTTGCCCTGCAGTGGGACAGTAAACAGGCTGGTATTATTATTAAATATACCTTTGCCTCTTAAACAGTATTAAATGCTAAGGTATCTGAGGACATCTATATTTCTGACCACTTACCTATCTATATAGAATGCAACTAAGAAGTACTGGTGCCTAAATTGTCTGTGCCAGTGGGCAGGTATGACTCTGTCTTATGGGGTGTTAGATCTGAGTCCGAAATAGAACATTACCATAACATATGTAATTGCAAATTGCGAGATATGGATTTTCCTCCAGAACTTAGTTATTGCAGTGGTAAGTTTTGTTGTTTGAGCGAGCATAAACTTGTTTTAGATTATATGTATGACCAAATTGTAGAAATATTACGTGCGGCGGCTAGGCAATCTAAAATCTGTCAAAATGGTGCTTTTGGACGGGGCAAGCGAGTGTGTGGTTGGAATACACATGTTAGAGACGCGCACAGGGAGGCTAGATGTAGTTTTCAAGTCTGGAAAGTAAATAACCGTCCCATGTCAGGCCCTGTTTATGACGAAATGTGTAAAAAACGAAAAATTTTTAAAAGTCGTCTAAAGTTCTGTCAAAATAATAATGAACAAATTGTTATGGATAGGTTAGCTGAACAACGCGCTACCAAAAATTTTGGAAAATTTTGGAAATCAACAGGTAAGTTAGATGCGAAGTCTGGTTTACCTGCTAGTGTGGAGGGGGTGAGTGAGCACTTTGATATTGCAAATATGTTTAAAGATCATTTCAAAATTCAATCACCACTTGGCCCGTCCACAACGATGGGCACTGTGGGGTCCGGCAGTACTGGTGATAAGCCTCTAACATACATATCAGCTAAACAGATACGGACTGTGATAAATGGTATGAGCAGGGGCAAGTCTCCAGGACATGACGGGCTCAGCATTGAGCATCTCAGGTATGCCGGCGTCCACCTGCCTAGAGTACTGTCTATTTTTTACTCACTATGTCTTAGTCATGCTTATGTGCCCTCTGATCTAATGAAGACCATTGTAGTTCCTATTGTAAAGAACCGGACGGGTGATATTTCGGACAAGGCCAACTATCGTCCCATTTCTCTTGCAACTATAACGGCCAAGGTGCTGGACGGTGTACTTGACTCATATTTGAATAATTATATTAATTTACATGACGCACAGTTCGGTTTTCGTGCCGGGCTATCAACTGAAAGCGCTATTTTGAGTGTCAAGAGTACCGTCCAGTACTACATAGACCGCAGGACTCCTGTTTATGCCTGTTTCCTTGATCTCTCCAAAGCATTCGACCTGGTCTCGTATGATGTGCTGTGGAGAAAGATGGGAGACAGGGGTATACCTGCAGAGATATGTAAACTGTTTCGGTATTGGTATAGTAATCAAATGAACTATGTTAGATGGAATACGAGTTATTCTGAGCCTTATAAATTGCAGTGCGGGGTGAGACAGGGCGGTTTGTCATCTCCTAGGCTCTTCAACCTCTACATTGACGGCCTCATAGCCGAACTCAGCAGCATGCGTGTTGGATGTAGCGTTGGTGGTGTTTCTTTAAACAACATCAGCTATGCAGACGATATGGTGTTGCTGGGTCCGTCTGTGGGTGCGGTCAGAGAGTTGATAAAGGTATGTGAAGCCTACGCTGCCGCACATGGGCTAATTTATAACGTAAAAAAGTGTGAATATATGGTCTTTGGGATCGGCAGACAGCGCGTTGTAGGTGGTCCTGAGCTATCAATTAATGGTGTAAAAATAAAAAGAGTGACCAATTTTAAATACCTGGGCCATATTCTGTCTGATGATCTCAAAGATGATATGGATATTGAGAGGGAGCGGAGGGCTCTAGCGGTGCGCGCTAATATGTTGATCCGTAGATTTGCGCGGTGCAGTGATCAAGTTAAAATAACACTCTTTAAAGCCTACTGCCAGAGCTTGTACACGAGCAATCTATGGGTCAAGTACACTATGAAGTCGCAGAATGTCCTCCGCGTCCAGTATAATAATGCTTTTAGGATGCTGTTGCGACTACCTCGTTACTGCAGTGCGTCAGAAATGTTTGCACAGGCGAGGACCGACGATTTCTTCGCGATTATTCGTAAGAAAACTGCTTCATTACTGAGAAGAGTGAGGGATAGTCGTAACAGTATCCTAAAAACAGTCGAGGAGAACTTTCTCTCTCCCATAATGCAGAGTTTTATAAGTAGGTTAATTTTTATTAACACTAGTTAATAAGCTTTTTGGTGTAACTAACAAACTATGGAACATTTTTCTGAAATAAAGTATATTATTATTATTATTATTATTAAACATTAATTAATCTTTTCATACACACGCGTCCGTTACGGGTGCTTGTAATTGCCCTTTGGTTTTATCCTAAATACATTACTGGCCTGTTGTTCTAGTGGTTAGTGACCCTGACTGCTAAGCCGGAGGTCGTGGGTTCGATTCCCACCCAGGACAAATTTTTGTGTGATGAGCATGATTGTTTGTTCTGTGTCTGGGTGTAATTTATCTATAATATGTATGTATTTACAAAAAAAAATATATATAAGTAGTATATCAGTTGTTTAGTACCCATAACACAAGCAAAATAATAATTGCTTAATTTGGGGCTAGATGGCGCTGTGTGAATGTGGTAGAATATTATTATTATTATATATTACTACAAAAAGCAACAAATGACAATACTTACAATATCGATAGTCATACGTCATTTTTTTGTTAATTTCATTTATCAAAGTCTTTCGGTACCCTATTGACGTCAGTGACGAAAGTCAACACCGTACCTGCGTTTCGTAGGGCTGAGGACCACCTGCCTCTAAGTGTCATCTTTTCTTAAATGATTCCCATAAACTTGTAAAGAACGGTATTTAATAATAAATTATAAAATTTATAATTAATTATTATATAGTGTTGTTACCCGTGTGGTCTTTGGAGACTAGCGCTGTCACGCTTTGTCGCGCCCCCAATATCTGATAGTTTAATCAATGAAAAATTAACTAATCACCTGTTAAATCTCATGTTAAGTACCTAAAAGCATGCTAAAAGTATGGATAATTAGTTTAATTTGATCTAATTAAATTAATTATTCATGATTTTAGCAACCCAATTGGCACATTACATTAGATTTAACAGGGGATTAGTTAATTTTTAGTTGATCAGCCTTTCAGAAAACACCCGCGATACAAAAATAAGAAATTATGATTGATTACCAAGAAACAGAAATTTATTTATAACTAGCTGTTGCCCGCAGCTTCGCCTGCGTTAATGTCGGTTATATCTCTGTTTACATTGACCATTTTTCATACAAACTTTCATCCCTTATTTCAACCTTTTTAAGCTATTTTTAGCGATAAAAGAACCGATTTTGATGAAATTTAGTATAGAGATAGAATAGACCTTGAGACACAACATAAGCTATCTTTTATTGCGATAAAATGGCTTGAAGGGGTTGAACTAAGGGATAAAAGTTTGTATGGAAAATGCAATATGACCGATATTCACGTGGGCGGAGTTCCAGGCAACAGCTAGTATTTAAATAAATAAATCCTTGTATTTGCTTAATCAATTCAGACACAGCATGACAAAGCAATAAAATTAATATTATAATTACACATTAAAATTAATAGTTAATAGCACAAATCTTATTAATATTATCTACAAATGCGAACGTTTGTGTGTGTTTGTTACCACTCAGCTCCTAAACGGCTGAACTGATTTCGAAGAACCGAAGACGGACATAGGCTACTTTTTATCTCCCAAAATCGGTCTGGTTCCCGAGGGATACAACAAAACATATTTTACACGCAGGCGAAGCTGTGGGGCGTAGCTAGTAAAAAAGTCAAATAACATGTGAACTACTACTACTGAATCACTTTAGTGTTTTATGGTTACCTATTCGACACAAAAAAAAACACATTACATTTATATACAATGACATGCTTAAACAACTTCACGCCTGTCTCCCAATAATGGGATAAGCAGAGACTATAGAACGCCACTCGCTGTGATCCAAACATCCATTGCCTCTTCAATATTCATTAATCTTTTTATACACACGTCGGTTACAGGTGCTTTTAATTACGTATACCTGGGTAGTTTATT
Source organism: Parascotia fuliginaria (assembly GCA_963082885.1). Taxonomy (NCBI): domain Eukaryota; kingdom Metazoa; phylum Arthropoda; class Insecta; order Lepidoptera; family Erebidae; genus Parascotia; species Parascotia fuliginaria. The sequence goes on along the minus strand of OY720198.1, from coordinate 5,740,377 downwards.
TGCAAAGTCAATAAATGATATCAATTATGTCATCAGGCATAGTAAAGTTTATTTTAGAAACCCGGTATACCCAACAACATGGTCACCATACTTCAAAGATGTACAGATAGTGTCCCTTTTCAGAAAGTTTTGGTGTTTCGTGCAAAAATGAGCAAAAATAAGAACGTTCATTAACATAAGATGATCGTATCAACCACTTTTGATATTTTGTTTATTTAAAATCCTTTATTAACCAATATTTTAGTAAGTAATGATTTATTACACGATTATAATTTTGGTTAAAGAGTAAGATTTAAATAAGTTTATATTGGTTCCGGGATATTGTATACTTAATGTATGTATGTGTGTGATATAAGTTTTACATTGTATACCCATACATTGTAATAGTAAGTAATAAAACTAGGTATTAACAATATTATTAAGTACCTACAACAATGCTTACACCTATGCGTAGGTACTTATATAAAACTAAAACAAAATCAAATAGACTTACATAGATTACTAGCTGTCGCCTGCAGCTTTGCTTGCGTGACTTAAAAATGTACTTACACATCTTTATGAATCGTATCCTTTGTCATATTTGTAATGTAAGAGCTATATCCTACTAAAGTTTCATTAAAATCCATTTATTAGTATTTACGTGAAAGAGCAACAAACATCTATGCAAACTTTCGCATTTAGTGAGACTAAAGACCCGCTCCTGCATTGCACGTGTGTACTTTTGTTTGGATTACAAATCGTTTAATTTAATTTAAATTGAAAATAAAACTATAGTTGTACTTTTAATTCGATGAAGTAAACTGTCGTTTTTTGGAAAACCTTCAAATACAATCAAATATAATACCTATTGTATCATTATTTCACAAAGTGTCATTATTTTCTGTCAGTCTATTTCATTACATTAAAAATACGATTTGTAATAGAAATAAGCTACTAAGTAAGCTACTTTTAATTATAAAGAATTTAGCATAACCGACACAACGTAAGTTTAAACGTCTACCTACTTAGCCTTTTATGAATAACCACGATGATAAATGTCAATCAAATTAAATCAAATAATATATATAATAATACAATAATAATACCAGCCTGTTTACTGTCCCACTGCAAGGCAAAAGCCTCTTCTCATATAGAGAAGGTGAGCATTAATCACCACACTTGCTCAAGGCGGATTGGCAATTTCAGACTTTTAAGTCCAGGTTTCCTCACGATGTTTTCCTTCACCGTCAGTCAGAAATGTCCAAGATAAACTTAGAAAGTACATATGATTTGAAAAATCACATTGGTGCTTGCCCGAATTTGAACCCACTACCTCGTGTTTACGAAGCGGGCGACTTATCCACTGGACCATTGCGACTTTTTCAAATCAAATAATATAATATAATAATATCACAACAACCACACAACGCCATCTAGACCCAAAGTTAGCATATACCTATTAATAGCTTGTGATATCGGTTTTAGAATGCGGATGAACATACAATTTTTTTTTGTAAATACCTACATATTACACATAGAAACACCCAGACCAATGCAAATAGCCATGTTCACGCACACAAATATTTGCACTGAGCGGGAATCGAACCCGCGACCTCTGCGTGGCAGTCCATACTCAGTACCACCGAACTACAGAGGTTGTCAAAAGGTTTTACCCGCGTTTTTCCTTACTGCTCTGCTCCCGTCGTCAGTAGCGTGATGCTACTTATCCATACCTTCCTAAGGAACTGGGCTATGATACACAAAAAGAATTATTAAAATGCGACTGATAGATGCAGAAATTAGCGTATTTAAACAAACAAACAAACTCTTATTAATAAAAATGTCAAATATTTTAAAAATAAAACACAATCTTTAAATCATCGATATTCAAGATGGTGTATCAATTTTCGTATCGTTTTGCAATCGAAATACACATAAAGATCTTTGCACGTCATTTTATTGATGACATCTGATAACATTACGTATAAAAATGTCAATGCTTTGTAAAATTATTTATTTGAAAGTAACTAAATAACTGAATGAATGGAAGTGGCAATGAACTGCACACATAGCTGGCAGAACTGATAATGGTTAGGGCAGAAAAGACAATTTGAGCACTCACTGCAGAATTATACAGCTTACAGAAGAACGCAATCTTAATTGAGTATTAAAGAATCTTACGGTAGTAGATCCGGGCATGTACCTACTATCATAGAAGATCGACGTCAGAGTAGTAGTATCCGTACTACTGCTTCGCTCGGTGAGTGAGAGCACCGGAGGCCAAATTTCCCTCTTTCCTCATTCCTCATCTCCCTAATTCCCTTCCCTTACCCCATTTATTCCCAGCTGGCATAGTGGAGGCTACCATGGTAGGCCAATATAATAAAAAAATGGATAGATAGAATTGAGTTAAAATTGTCATCAAGAACTTAAAATTTAAAGAATTTTATTTTGGAATTGTTATTAAAACACCCATAAAAGTGTTATTCACTCAATACATACTCGTACCAAACAGTTAATAAAATTACAATATGAAGATAATACTATAACAATATAAATTACAGTTCGCAAGTAACAAAGTAGATACTTGATTTTTATTATCTGTGGTATGTCACCTTGCTTTGACGCCTGTCTTGTTGAAAATACATTTATTTGAAAGAATTTTTGGTTCCGTATATCAAAATGTTTTTTTTAAATCAACGGTGTTTAGATCCAAGCATATGTAATATAATAAAATAGTTTGAGGTTATGTGTTCTAGAATGCGGTGAAACATACTTAAATACTCTTTTTTTTTAGTAAATACATCTATACTTCTATACAATATTAAAAAAGCTGAAGAGTTTATCTGTTTATTTGTTTTATCGCGCTAATCTCTGAAACTACCGGTCGGATTTGAAAAATATTTTTGCCTATGATAACCCTATTCCCGAGGAAGGTTATAGGCTATGTAACATTCATCACGCTACTGGCGACGGGAGTAGAGCAGTGAGCAAAGACACGGATGAAACCGTGCTGCGAAAAGCTAGTACTTAATATACTTACACCCAACGTTTTTACATACGTCACATACATACATTACATAAGTCATAACATACCTGTATACATAACCACACACTGATAACGTAAAAGTAGTAACATTTAATATTAAAGCAGCTATATTAAAGCATCATAAATGGAATAATACGCTTTAATATAAAAGATACTACCAATATATTTGCAATGGCACAGTAGAGCGAAGCCACCGAGATAATTTGTAATGATAACAATAAGCATCCATGGGCGCCGCCAGGATTACTTTCAGGGAGTTGCGTCTGACTTCCAGGGGGCGTGCATATGATGTCCATGCTCAGTGTTTATAAAAATATAATAGAACAATCAGTTTATTGACAAGGTTGTACAAGAAATTGGGACAGCGACCTATAGACGCTTCAATTTCAAAGACTAATTTAAAAAAATAACTCTTTTTTATCTATTTTTCTTGTCACGAGGTGCAAGTGCATACCCTAGCACCTTCCTCCCGGCGCCCATAGGCATATCAACACATTTCGATTCAACTCACTGCTTAAAATCAGAATGAACTCATTTTGTTAGCCTACCAAACTCTTACGGTACCCAAAAAAGTCGACCACAGTTGGGACACTTCATTAAATGTCAATTTTAACATCCTTGTCCTCACCTAAGAAAGAATATTGGCATCTGCCATTTTTTGCTCCCTACAGTGATAACAATAGACCCTATGCGCCTCTCGAAGCGTAAAATTTGGATCTCAAACCGACCCTTGAAGGAACAATAGGCCATTGACAATTTTAAATCTTATTCATTGTTATAAAACATATGTATGCTTTTACAATTTGATTCTAATACAGATATTGTTATTTTCAAGTTTTGGTTCTGGATGTTTTAGAACTTTTCAAATATTTAAGATAATAATCATGGTAGATGTCGTATATTTAGTATTTATATCGCTGTTTATTTGATCTGTTGCTAAGATTAACTTAAAATTGAGTTAGGTAGTTCCAATAGTTATATAGAGTTCCAATATTTTAGGGAAAGAAGTAAACTTCTAAACTGAAATTATTAAATTTCAATGCTTCCCAGAAATAAATTCTTTTTTATTTCCTTTCTTTTTTTAAAAAAAGACAACTCTCGCACTGGGGAATAAGCCCTGTGTCGCGGGAGACTTAACAAATACATGTAACAGACCCAAAGTACCTACACCCAGACTCGAAACAAATATTTATGAACCACACAGAATTTTGTCCCGTGTGGATATCGAATCCACAACCTCGTGCACAGCAGTCGCTTGCGCTCCCACTGCACCACGGAGGCAGTCATTATTATGGTCGTATGGCAGTTACCACCATCCCACTGGTTGACCAGTAGGTTTCGTCAAGCGTCTCTATTCTGACCCATCCCAAGTCACCTCCGTAAGGTTTCTGCGCTTCGTACTCACAGGCCAAAATAATAATATGGATACATACTTACTTAACCCTAATATTCAGTGAGAGGGTTGTATTGTATTTCCTTGTAAGACACTTCTATATATAACTTGTGTTATCTATCAAGCATTATGTTTTAGTGAATCTAAATCTGACCACCTTAAAAGTCCTAATTTATGCTATTGAATTAAAATGGTGTTCAAAACCCAAACCTCTTCAAAAAATGGTAAGTAACATGATATATCAATTATTTAGTTTAAAAGTATAACATTTCAGAATTTTGGGTATTTAAGCACATTTCAAGTAAATCGTTAATTATTGAAATTTAATACTTTTAAGGTTGTTTAGCTTTGTGAATTACGTGGCTTTGTGGTTTTTGTATTTACTTACCAAATTAACTGTATTCTGTCTGAGGGTGAGCAGTAGTGTGCAGAAGTGGTGGACAGGATCAGAAACGGCTATATACTTTTCGACTTCTTTGAATAAAACTCTTATTTTTAGTGCCTAATGTTATTTGGGAACTGGCTCAAAAGTTGTTGTGTAAAACTGCTTGTCGATGACTTCTGCCATCCTACTGATCATTCTCACGATGGCATTTAGGACCATTTCCGAAAGCTATCGGGTCAAGCTGCTGGTATAGCGGTGTTTGTGTTTGTTGATTCCTTAACCGCCACAGTAAGCCGTTTAGGAAACAAAATTAAAAAAAGACACATGCGCTGATGGACTTAGTTGGTGTTAGCTCTTTTGTTTTAGTCGTATAACGTTTTACTACCATGCTTATAATACGTAAACTTGAGGAGTGGATTTTGTGAAGTACGCTTCTTTGTATGTCAGTAAATTTTCAAGTAAATATTATTTTTTTATACAAATTTGATGGCAAAAAAGCATACGGCCCACCTGATGGTAAGTGGTAACCGTAACCTATAGAGATGGTTGTGTTTTCCAAGCATTGGAGAAGTAATAATGCTTAGGAAACACAACCAAGCCGTTGCCGACTATGGAGAGGAGGATTAGGAAGGAAAAAGGAAAGAACGAGAGCTGAGTGGGTATTTGGGCTGCCGGCGCGAAACGCAATAGTACAAAAACTACTACTCTTACGGCGATCTTCTATGAGAGGGTAGTACTTCCCCGGTACCGGTTGCTGAAACCTGCGTGGATCTACTACCATACATTTACATGACATTTTATTGTAAAAGACAACCTCTTGAGCTAAAGTACAACCCCTGTATCGCTGGTGTTTTACACATACAATTCACAGATATAAAGGCATGAGACAATTTTTAAAAATCACACAAAATTTTATCACAAGTTTTATCCCTTGTGAGAATCGAGCTCATCTTAATAATATTATAAATGCAAAAGTTTGTGTGTGTGTTTGTTACCACTCAGCTTCTTAACGGCTGAACTGATTTCGACGAACATTGGTATACATAGATTCAGTGCCGGAGACGGACATAAAAATCTTTTATCCCGAAAATCTGTCTGTTTCCCGGGGGAGCAGATGGTAACCTCATAAGCTTTGTGTCAGACACCTAGACAGTAAATTATGAATTAGAAATACAAGTCACTTGTCTTGTCACAAACAACCTCTTGCATAAAAAATACTTTTACCACAAACTTTTTAAAACTGTATTATTTAGTCATAATCTTACTAACACCTCATAATAGTCAAAAGCCTCATTATAGACTTAGACGGATATTTATTTCTTCAATACATTAACCGTAATCTTTGACCACACAGAAAACCGATAAATTACGGTTGAATTAACAGGAATACTCTTAGTGAGATAATGTCGTCGTATGTTCGCACCTTTATCAGACAATTTAAGTGTGAACTCGACTTTATGTGGTTATTTGAAGGTTATATACGATATCGTGTGGATGTATCTTTATTATTATTATAAAGATTATTTTGGTATGGAACAATAGAAAGTAACATGAAATTTGTCTTAGCACTTAGGTATAAGATGCAGGAATTCTTTTGTTGCTTCACTCAAGTAGCAATGGGCATGACACATAGCTCGCAGAACTGACGGCCGTTGGGGCAGAAAGGTTCTAGAGTAGCGTCTAAGAACTGGCAAACGCAGCGTGGGCAGACCCTTCACGAGTGGACCGACGACCTTATAAGGGTGGTGGGCAACCGATGGATGAGGGCGACTCACGATCGGTTAAGTCTATGTCCTTGGGGGAGCTCTATGTCAGCAGCATTGAATATTTTGTAAAACAAAACCACCATTCATTACCACCATAGCCTCCCTGGTGCACAGGCTGTGGGGTAGCACCAACAATATACTAAACATGTTGGCAGAAAGGATGGATGGTGCGGTGATTGATAGATTCACTGAGCTGTATATCCTTAGAACACCTGGGTGAGTCTGTCAATCGTCGCCACCTCTCATTTTTGACTCGCTATATTTATATTTAACTAGCGGACCCGACAGACGTTGTCCTGTCTTAATTATTATCTAATTTTTCGCAGAACCCTCTCCTGACAATAACAAACACAACAAAAAAAGAATTAACGGAATCGGTCCAGTCGTTCACGCGTGATGCCGTGACCAAGGGAAATAGGGATTTATTTTTATATAAATAGATTTAATTGTACCTACTATATTAATTATCTGTGTGTATAATTTTATGTCTTAAATGTGTATGAATTTTTTTATCTGAAAATAAACAATTAATAATAATAATAATATGGTTCACCATAATATATGTTCACCAAATATTAAAATATAATTAAATTAGAAATGAGATACTGCATGTACTGCCTATTGAGAAGAATAACCTAAAAACATCTGAGAATTAGGCGCTGTTCATTTCTCTTAATTTAATTTATCCCTAATCTACTACCTACTTTTGTCAGAAATGTTAATAAAACATCTGATTTGATTTCATAAATTAATTTTTGAATCGATTTTAAAACATCCAAGTTTATGACATAAGCTTAGTATTTTGTACCACATAAACTAAGTATTTTGTACCACATAAACTAAGTATTTTGTATGTCTTTTTTTAAATAAACACCTACCAGTATCAAGTAAGAAATATTAACCTGTAGACTTCTCAAACACAACTACACGTAGATACAAAATACCCAGAGATTTTCACCTTTTTTAACCGACTTCAAAAAGGAGGAGGTTATCAATTCGGGTCGTATGTTTTTTTTTTTTTTTTTTTTTTTTTTTTTTGTATGTTTGTTACCTCATATCTCGGTCATTTATGAACCGATTTGAAAAATTTTTTTTTTATTTGAGAGGGTATACTCTGAAATTGGTCCCATTTTTTTATTATAAGAAATGGTTCAGTGGTTGTATGTTTGTTACAACTTAACTCCGTCATTTATAAGCCAATTTGGAAAATTCTTCTTTTATTTGAAAGGGTATACTCCGAAATGGGGTCCCATGTTTTTTTTATAAAGAATGATTTAGTAGTTTGTCTTCAATTTAATATTTTGTAACAAAACGTTTGCAAGAAGTGAAGACGTGTAAAGCAACACGTCGATGTCTTTTGCGACGAATTATCTGACATTGACATGTCCATGCTACAAGTGCGAAGTGATTTTCAAAATTCATTTTTTGTTAGAAACGAAGTGGCCCTGGATGAGTGACCATAATATGCATTTTTTGTATATCTGAGCGATTGCTCGGTCAGTTAAATTATGATTTTTGATGATTCTTTATTGTTGGTAGATTATCACTTTTTTGTTTTGATTTGTGGTTTCTGGGATTCAGGGTTTAGCGATCGAGAAAGTGTTGACAAGGACCTTATATCTCTATTTACAATCTTACCTCTCGTCTCTACTTTCTTTCAAACGGCGCGGCGCTGTCTCATTTGCGCAGCACGTTTAGTAGATCTACCCATATTGAATATATTTATACACAATTAATTCCCACTAAAAGTTTAAAAATAAAATTATTTTTAGAAAAAAAATGTAAACCGACTTCAAACAACACCTACATGTTCAATCCTTAACTAAAAAGTAGAAAATAATATTTTAATTACTTCATAGCAAAGAACATTAAAGGGGAATCAACGCAATCCTTGATACCTATAATACTTTACTATTTATAGTTTTTAATCAGTTATTTTGGAGTCGGTGCCAGCCAAGAAGGATCATAATGACCTTCATAAAAATAACCTACCTACTAGCAAAAAAAAATCTTCTTGATTAATCTATTAATATATGAATGAAAAATATAGATTTAATACAAGAAATCGAACGGAATCTGATAAGTGCGCTTCAAATTTTTTATGTATATCTGAACACAACTATCAATGACGTCTGCGTTCACAAGTATGACCGCGTTCGGGTAGTGCACTCAGGCAATCCCCACGCGTGCAATTACCGCCCCGTGCATTACAAAAGTTGGTTGTAAAGACAGAATTAAAGATCCTTCTTGGCTGGCACCGACTCCAAAATAACTGATTAAAAACTATAAATAGTAAAGTATTATAGGTATCAAGGATTGCGTTGATTCCCCTTTAATGTTCTTTGCTATGAAGTAATTAAAATATTATTTTCTACTTTTTAGTTAAGGATTGAACATGTAGGTGTTGTTTGAAGTCGGTTTACATTTTTTTTCTAAAAATAATTTTATCTTTATAAATAAACGTACCTACGTTTTATCATGACTGTACAAAACATTATCGAGGTAAATCGTCTGAAAATTTCGTCAGTTAAAAAGAATAAAGCCACAGGGTTGCCATATTATTATTAAAACCAGAATTTGATAAAATATTTTGGTACTTTTTATGTGGCTAAAAATATTTTTAACCATCTATGCGTATTATGTAATTTTTTTTTAATTTTCATCTCTTTTTATTTTTTCTGTCTCGTTTGGATATGCGTTTATGTAAATATAAAATAATTAATGTTTTATTTAATTTTTAATTTATTTTTTAATTTTATCTGTCTCATTTGGATATTATATCAATCCATCACATTTCTGCCCATGGAACTAAGTCCAATGACGTTAACCAAAATATATTTTCTTCCTCAGAAATTATTTTAAATCCACTTATAATACAACTGAAATATGATTCATCATTCGAATGGCAAGTATTCGCATCGATATCGTCTCCTCTAGGTATCGATTTATAAAGTTTTAATTCGAAAAGTTAGTCTTTAGATGCACGCATTGATGTATTAGATATTTTGATCGTATATGTTTACCGTTAGATTGGTTGTACGATAAAAACTTATTAGTTCTTAAGGTATAGCGTCTCGGGTTTTTTTTATATTAGCCTATTTGGGTGACTCCACTCTGCCTGATTGTAAGCAGTCAGTGGAATCCAGAAGTGGCCGACACCATTCCAAAAGCCAAACTACTGGTATGGTGGCCGCCACTATAGCGGCTTAGTAAGATGCTTTTTCACGCACCGCTTAAAAGACCCAGTGTCATAATTGGATGGGAACAAATGCGTTGGTGAAGAGTTCCAGGCTTTAATTGAGCGACAAAAGTATAAAATGCTGTACCCTGTTGTTTGAGACCCTTTAGATTCCACTGTGAAAGGGTGGCACTGGTACACCCTTTCAGAGACCAAATAACTTGCCTCTTTTATCATGTACATCTTAATTAGCTATTAAATTATGACAAACACAATAATCGCTCATAGCTCGTTGCGCTCACTGATCGGTAAACGATTAACGGGTTAAGGAACATAGAGCGCGACTGTCCTATGGATGGGTGACCGCTGGTATTTGATCTTTGTGTCTCCGTGCTTCGAAGAGACATTAAAAGTCGGTCCCGGTTGTTCCCAAGTTGGTAACAGTCGTTAGGTCAAGTCGGATGCCACTATAATAAATTATAGGCGACCTGAACAAATCCTGACATGAGGTTAACCACTAACCACTCGATAAGAAGACTAGAAAATAACCTTATAAACTGAATAGATTGTATCCCAGAAAATATTCAATAACTTTCCAGCTCAGGATGATAATATCCGGGCTGTTTTCTTTAAATTTAGGTTAATGCGGGATTGTGTATCACTTATAACTTTCCTGAGCTACCGAAACACAACAAGAACTTTGGTCTTTGTCAGTGTTTGCTACTACCAACATTAATAACTATACATAGTATTAAAGCAGTCGCTAAAAAGTGTTTGTCTGTTTAAAGTCGCTAATCTCAGAAATTACTTGAATTTGGGTGCGGTTTTTATTGTCATACTAGCTGTTGCCCGTAGCTCCACCCGCGTGAATGTCGGTTATATCTCTGTATACATAGATGACTTTTCATTCAAATTCTAATCTCCTATTTTAACTCCTTTAAGCCATTTTTCGCGATAGAACATGTTGTTCCCCGAGGTCTAATCTATTTCTGTACTAAATTTTATCAAAATGGGTTCAGTGGTTAAGGCGTGAAAGCGTAACAGATAGACAGGCAGACAGATTGACAGAGTTACTTGCGCATTTATAATATTTGTATGGATTAGTATTAGTATGGATTGTACATTTTTAGAGTTCCGTACTTCAAGGTGAAAAACGTAACCCTTATACAATCGCTATGTTGTCCGTCTGTTTGTCAAGATCTTATTCTCAGTAACGCCTGAAGGCATCAAGTTAAAATTTATATCGAATACTCTTGTCTGCAACTTCTTAAAGCTGTGTAACTATCAATCCAAATTTTTTATCATGTTATTTTTCTATACCTAACTAGAAGTTTGTACGAAATCTTCGATGCGTTAGTCTGACTCGCACTTTATAGAAGGTTTTAATATAAATATAATATATAAACCTACCTTTAGGAGCCGAGCAGTAACGCCGGGATACCGCAACTTTTGACACCGATGCAAAGCGAGGATGGGTCGACAAATTATACGTATTCAAGTATATTTATGAGATAAGAAAAGTATCCAGATGGCGGTTTAAATCAGTCTCATTCACTTTAATGCTCATAATCTTTTACAGGTTTAATTTGTGGTCTTTGGAGTAAAATTGAAGTCTTTGTTTTTAACTTTATTTTACTTTTAATTATATGCATTGCAGGTTTAGCAGTCTCCAGGGCTATCATAGCTGAATGTTAACATTTATTAACACCAAACATTTGTAGAACATTGGAATACCGTTAACATTTTGTTATTTGTATTCTTTTTTTACAAAGGAAGCAAGGTTTGTGGGTGTCATCTTTAAATAATAGTTATGAGGTCGCTATTCTTGTTGTCTGTTTATCTGCTACAAATAAACTTCCGATTCTGTTTCTGATTTTGCTAATTTCTCCTGAGTCTCGCAACAGGTTTTATTTATTACGGTTTTCACTATCGTTTAAACAAATTCTTTTGGAAGCTTCATTCCAAAGACTTCTTCACGCCTTTTATCCCCGAAGGGCTAGGCGGAGGTGTTTAACCACCCAGTTTTTGCCATTTTTTTTATTTTAGGTTTCATGTAACAAGGGGCGAGCCTGTTGCCATTTATCGGGCACAAATCCAGACTCCGGACTAATATTGAGAATTTGTCGATAGAAAAACCCAATGTCACTTTACCCGATCCGGGGATCGAACCCGAGACCTCTGCGTGGTAATCCGTACATACTACTACTGAACTACAGAGGCAGTCAGGCACAGGGTAGTGTAAATAAAACCATAAAACTCAAAACTTTGCATTAAGATTTTATAGTAGGTACCCACATACGAAACCGGGTCAGTTTTATAAATCTGAATCATAAACACCATAACAGTAAAAAGAACTACATCGCTGGACATAGGCTTTCTCCATTTTTCGCCTTGACCGGTTGTCAACCGCCCTTATTCATCGGTTGCTCATCACCCTCATCAAGTCGTCGTTCCATCCACGGCAAATCTGAATATAAACAATAAAATTCACGAATACAAATAAGATATTTGACAAAGTGCGTATATTTCCAGCCAGCATATCATTAATATTCCAGTGTATGAAGTGCTAAACGCTGTTCATGATGGCATATATAATGCCTTATAACATTGTGTTTATTTATAACAACGTACATAATAATGTGACTTTCAGACTCTGAAAGATTATGAAGATATGAAAAAGATAAGAATAACACTCTTTAAGATGTTTGTTTGTTACTTACAGACAGTGCCGTAAATAGGGCGGTGCCACCGGTGCCCAGGCACAGGGCGTAGACTCTGGGGGGCGCAAGAATGACCAGACCAGGCAGGACTATTATTTTTTCGGTTTGCTCCTGATAAGTTCCCGCTGCGCCCCTAGTGCTCGATTCCAACACATACGTACCTACATGCCAGTATCATCAAAAACGTCTATTAAATTGGACAAAACATCGCGCTCATTTTTTTGGCTGCGCGCGAGCGTATTTGTGTTTAGTGTTTATCGGAGTTAAGCCGCCGGCCGGGTAGACACGGTCGGTCGGAGACTAAGCGGCGGGGGCGCTATAAAGATTTTTTTAATTATTATAGAAGTATGAAAACCATAGTGGCCTAAAAATTAAATCTTAAGCATCAGGGTGGGCAACGCATTTGCACTAGTGAACTTGCGATTGAGTTTTAGTGAGTGAGACACAGTGGGTGGTATAATAGGCGAAGGGTCCACTTAACATCAGATGGCTCGTCTGCTTGTTTGCCCACATCAGTTCTAAAAAAAGTATTTTCTTCCAAAATCCTAGATAATTGGTCCACCAACACCAAGTTCCTTGTGCTTTATTTTATCACCCTGAATGAAATAAAGTAGGCCTATACATAGCATTGCTCTAGGGTACCTATAATATCTAAAAAAACAAGGGCGCAATTATAGAAGCTCGCACAGGGCGCAAAAAAGGCTATTTACGGCACTGCTTACAGACTCTTAAAGTGTTGATTCAGAAAATTTAACATACTCAATATTTAGATAACTAACTTAATGAAGTCCAAAAAACGTCCACTGCTGGACATAGCTTTCCCCAATTTTCGCCATCGTGGCCGGTCGTGAGCTATCCTCATCCATCGGTTGTCCGTCACCCTTATAAGGTCGTCGGTCCACCTTGTGAGGGGTCTGCCCACGCTGCGTCTTCGGGGTCGTAGTCGCCACACTAGAATCTTTCTGCTCAAACGGCCGATGTATAAAAATGACTCACGGTCTTTCAATGGAGAGGCTTGAGTAAGTCCTATATCCTGAAGTGGTCATTTTATGATTCCTAGCTTCCTTCAGTGCGGTTTCACCGTTAAGTTACATATTTGATTACTGCTCTTATCCCGTTGCTAATAGCGTGATGTTATTATATCCTATAACCTTCCTAAAGAACAGAGCTTTCAAACGTAAATGAATTATTCAAATTTGACTGGTAGTTCCAGTGATTATCTTGTTCAAACAAACAAACTATTTCGCTTTAAATTACAGTATAGATAATGATGGTATGCCAAATTATACATTTCTCTTAGTAAATTTTTTATAGCTTGGTTTTTTTTTAATTATGACCAAAGAACGGGTTGCCTATGAGCTAGGCAAAGCTAGGAGCTTATTTGACTGCATTAATTCTTCTGTCGTTGCTTGTTGGCTACCACCTAAAGTTAAAAAAGCAGCTAAAACACTACCAACATAAGAGCACTGAAACCACCAATGATCAGCACACATAAGTACAGTTTTATAAACGAAGAAATATTTCAACACAATTTCAAAAAAATATTTTACTTATAAACCTATTGGCACTCTCCTACAAGCAAAGCTGCTTAAACAAAACAGGTAAATTCTCTAGAGATCAGTTGCCATGACAACGCTATCTCTGCTTTCTTCCTGAATGATCGTAGGACTCAATTGGATAATATTCGACTATACTAATGAAATACGAATGAATGTCACTTCACTTAATTAAAATAATATATTATAAGATTTATATTATTATTTATTTATTTTTTGCTTGCACGACGAAAGCGTCGTGCCGAACTATTGCTCGCTCTAATTCTCCTCTACCGCGTTCATAAAGAGCTTAACGCTCTTCTGGACCTAAACCCTGAATGCGATTTATTTGCGGGAATGTGTTATTGTCGCAATATATGAAGTACTGTGAGATGAAAGTGTGAGTGAAAAAGTAGTTTTAGTTTTTTTTTTTAATTATTTATAATTTATAATTATGTATCATTAAACAGTGTAATTGGTTAACACCGTTCTGTTTAATGTAAAATAAATAAATAAATAAATAAGTAATGCAAATTCTTTTAATCTTTGCGACGTATATTGTTTTAAAATGTTTTGTTCTGACTGTGTTTTCTGTCACTTTTACGTGAAAAATAATATTTAACTCGTTAGTCAACCTCGTGGTCCCCCAGGAAAACATCACAGTGAGTCTGAACCACGAGTCTGAAGAAAAATTCGTTCGGCCAAAAGTAGAATTATGAATCTATCATTCATAAATCATAATTTATGATAGATTCGAATAAAAAGCTGCACCGTTTAGTAAATCTATTAAAGTAGGTACACTAGGTAAGTATATTCTAGTGTACATAGGGAAAAGCACTTATTTATTAAAAAGATCGGTATAAACCACTTACAAAATTCATACAAAGATAAACTAAACATAAACAATGCCAATTAAAATTACTAGGTCTCATCAATATTTTATTCGAACATTTCTCTTCCGGTTTCTTCTGTATTTCGATACCAAATTTCTTGTCTGTGTCAAATAAATATTATATTTTCTTTCTTTCTTTCTTTCTTTCTTTCTTTCTTTCTTTCTTTCTAAATTATTTGGTATTGCCATTATTATCCCTTTCATTTGTTTTATCACCTGACTATATCTAACATTCTAACCGCTAGTTTCCGAAAGGCTGATCAACGAAAAATTAACTAATCGTCTGTTAAATCTCATGTGAAGTACCAATTGGGTTGCTAAAAGCATGAATAATTAGTTTAATTTAATCTAGTTAGTACCTAATTAGGTCAAATTAAACTAATCCATACTTTTACCATGCTTTTAGGTACTTCACATGGGATTTAACAGATGATTAGTTAATTTTTCGTTGATCAGCCTTTCAGCAACTGGGGGTAAATATGACATATTGACAGTTTTCTCTTTCATCTTGATAATTTAAGTTAAAAGACTATTACTGCTTGGCATAGACCTCGCAAGCATCTTTAATTTCCCGAAAAATACTTACTAGCTGTTGCCCGCAGCTCCGCCCGAACCGAATGTCGGTTATATCGCATTTTCCATACAAATTTTCATCGCCTATTTCAACCGCTTCAAATAAAAAAAAAAAAAAAAAAATAAGCCTATGTTCTTCTCCACGGTCTATTCTATCATTCATCAAAATCGGTTCAGTGGTTTAGACGTGAAAGCATAACAGACAGACAGACACAGTTACTTTCGCATTTATAATAATAGTACTGATTTATTAAAAAGTTGTACTCATACATAATTTATAAAGGCGGACTTTTCCGATATACCAGTCAACGATGACGCAGAGTTGAAAATATAGTAGGTGCAAGATAGAAACGTTAGGACTTTTTTTTAAATAAATAAAAATGTATAGAATGAGTAGAGAATTGAATACATTCTTTAGCAGATCATCGGTCCACCTTCATATTCATTTGTTTTATTTATTTATAAATAAATAATATTAATATCGAGAAACATTAGTACTTACATTTCATAGAGGTATTTTACATATTGTACCCATTTCACGATGACGTGTCAGTAATTAGAGGCAGGTTTACGAAATTCTGTCTTACCTTACAATAAATCCCGGCCTTTTGTTGTTTAATCCCGGTTGAGGACGATGGGCAAAAACTTATTTGTCCGCCAATTATGAGGGGAGAAGATTACGCAAAAACTTGGACAAGTCACTCTTGCGTAATTAAATATTTATATTATAAGTGATGTGAGATTTTAGGGTAGAGTAGGGTAATATGATTACTTGATAATGTATCTACAATATTATTATATTTGTATGCATATTTGTATAAAATAAAAATATTTCAACTTTAATATACACTGACGGACTCATAAACTGCATCAAAGTAATAGACGACTTTGAAATAAATATTTTAACCAAGTATGCAAACTTTCTATACAGATTAAAATTGAAACCTCTAGATTGGTTCGTGAACTTTAAAACAGCGTAGGGTCATATCCTTAAGTTTAAGTTTGTGTACTGGAAAGGACCTTAAGACTTTTTTGAAGAAAAACAGAAATTTAAGGAAAATTGGTTTAACAATAGACACAAACTTTATGCAAGGGTTTATTTATGTTTTAATAAGGTGTATTACCTCCACGTGCCCATAATACGGATTCTAATCGGTTCCGCATAGATTTTATTAGGGTTATTAAAAGATCTTGCAGAATATTGTCCCATTTTTCTGAAAGTGCTGTTCTTAGTGCTGCCACTGTCGTGGGCACAGGATTTCTCGCATATACAGCTCTTTTTAAATTGTCCTAAACATGCTCAATGGGATTAAGATCCGGGCTACGTGCTGGCCAATTCATTGTACGTATCCCAACCTCTTCGCAATATTGTCGAACTTGTGCAGCAGCGTGCGGCCTGGCATTATCCTGCATTAAAGTAAAATTTTCGCCTATGAATCCCATGTAAGGCACCACGTGATCTTCTAAGATCTCTGTTATGTAGCGATGTGCAGTCAAACCCCCTCTATTACTGTTTTGACGGACCAAGTCTATGAACACAAGTTCTGTTCGCCCGTTCATCGATATGCCACCCCAGACCATACACGAACCGCCTCCAAAAGGAACACGCTCCTCCATGCAACTTTGAGCACATCGCTCCCCACATCGACGATAGACTCTTCTGCGAGCATCTGCACCATATAAACATGTCCTACACTCTTCCGTGAACAATACGGAGGCCCATTGCTCTTCTGTCCAATTTAGGTGATCACGCGCAAATCTTAAGCGAGCTTGTCTGTGAGCTACAGACAACTTTGGACCATTTGCTAGTCTAAAAGAGGTGATATCCGCTTCCTTTAACCTTCTTCTTATTGTTCGTGCACTCACATTTACTCTACGCACTTCATTAAGCTCTGTTTTGATGTTAACTGACGTGAGGAAACGATTTTGCAGGGAAGTTGTAACAATAAATCGGTCATCAAGACCGGTGTTTGCTCGAGTCCTGCCTGTACCACGTCTCCTTCTGTAAGAACCTGTCTCCACAAACCTTCTGTATATTCTAGAAATCGTAGACTGGTTTAAATTTAAATTTCTACCAATCGTTCGTTGATCCAAGCCCTCCCGCACCAGTGCTACAATTTGAGCCGCTTGTTCGGACAAAATATCCATAATATGGTTCAAAAACTCTCGAAGAGTTAAAAAACTAACCCAACAATTCTTCTGGTAACAATAATTCAATATTGACAAAAGAATAAAAAATCAATGCGAATTAATTTAAAACTTTGCTTTAAATAACACGCAAATCTGATACTACGAGTAAATTTTCTTTTCCCGGCTATATTCATTTGTTTTAGTGCAGTTCTATTTTTAAATTTTGCTTTTTTTTAAGATTAAGAGCCAGTCTCTCCGTATTTATATAATTTAATCTAAAAAGTTTGCATACTTATTAAAAAGAATCATTTCAAAGTAATCCTGAACTTTGATGCAGTTTATGAGTCCGTCAGTTTACTTATTTTATTAATATCTTCTTCTTATCGAGTGGTTAGTGGTCAACCTAGTGTCGGGATTTGTTCAGGTCGCCCGTAATTTATTATACAGGCATCCGACTAACGACTGTTATCAACTTGGTAACAACCGGGACCGACTTTTAACGTGCCCTCCGAAGCACGGAGACGCTCAGATCAAATTCCACTATGCGGTCACCCATCCATGGGCCAGCCGCACTCTTAGTTGCTTAATGCAGATCGATTACCGATCAGTGAGTGCAACGAGCTATGAGCGCCTTTTTTATTGTAAATTTATTAATAATTATAATAAATTTACAATAAAAAAAATGGCTAGTATGAAATTGAAACGTCACTTTTCATTCTTTTTTGCCCGGCTGCCTAAATCATGGAGGAAAATGTTTTTCGCCACCATACCAGCAGTCTAAGACGATGGCTTTGGTATGGTGGCCACCACTTCTGGATTCCAAAAAAAAAGTTTTTCAGTTTTAATATATTTTATTAACTGCATGATTTTATTATTATGCATTATTATTTTTATTTTGGACTAATCAATTTACAGTTAAAAAAACTGGCATTTAGAAATTTAAAACGTCACTTTTCATTATTTTTTACCGACTGCCAAAGCCACGGAGGAAAATGTTTTTCGAGTGTAGTATGTATGTATGTATATTTCTTTGGTAATATTTATACCCTAAATAGCATTGGATTTTAACATAATGAGGTATCATTAGATTTGTATTGATTGTGGGAGTGACATAGGTTATGTAATTCCAATGTATAAAACTAGAAACATAGCACGAGAAAACAAAAGGGGTTTCTTTCTTTTTGTTTTTAATATTATTATTGTTTTTTTACCTCGCCAGTTTTCTTACGTTACAGCCTCTTAAAAATACCTTCCGGAGAACATAGCAATACGAAGTCAGGACACTGAACAAAGTCTGAAATCAATGTTTGTTCTAATTTTAGCTTTCCATTAAGCTAACGTCCGACCGGTTCAGGATAGATTTTACTGACGTTAGGTCTACAGATACTCAGCGTTAGGCGAATCAATTAAATCTACACTAATAATATAAAAAGGAAAGATTTGTATTTTTGTATGCAACGAATAATCTCAAAAACTACTGGACCGATTACAAAAATTCTTTTACCATGAGAAAGCTACATTATCACTGAGTAAGATAGGCTATATTTTATCCTCGTACTCCCACGGGAACATGAACCACGTGGGTGAAACCGCGTGACGTCCGCTAGTATTAGATATAGCTGCTTTTATAAAAGAAAATAGTTTGTTTCTCCTCTTATTCTATATTATTTATATCTGAAATCTTATATTTTTCTCTTATATCCACGTCTTTGGTACTGCTTTGCTCCCGTCGCCAATAGCGTGATGTTACATAACCTACAAGAACTAGGCTATCAAACGCAAACAGAATTATTCAAATACAACTGATACCCTCAGTTTCTGAAAGGCTGATCAACGAAAAATTAACTAATCAACTGTTAAATCTCATGTGAAGTACCATTTGGGTTGCTAAATCATGAATAATTAGTTGAATTTCATCTAGTTAATAACTAATTCTATCAAATTAAACTAATTATCTATGGTTTTAGCATGTTTTTAGGTACTTCACATGAGATTTAACAGTTGATTAGTTAATCTTTCGTTGATCAGTCTTTCAGAAACTGGGGGTTAGTTTCAGAGATTAACGCGTTCAAAAAAACTGACAAACTCTTCCACTTTATACATTTTTAACCGACTTCAAAAAGGAGGAGGTTATCAATTCGGGTCGTATGTTTTTTTTTTTTTTGTAGATTAATACGCGGTCACTATGGTATCTTTTGGTTGAGACTTACATCCAACTGTGACCATCTTCAGATTGACCCCTAGTTTCTAAAAGAATGATCAACGAAAAATTAACTAATCACCTGGTAAATCTCGTGTGAAGTACCGAAAAGTATAAATAATTAGTTTAATTTGATCTAATTAATAACTAATTAGATCAAATTAAACTAATTACACATTCTTTTAGCAACCCAATTGGTACTTCACATGAGATTTAATAGCTGATTAGTTAATTTTTCGTTAATCAGCCTTTCAGGAACTGGGGGTAATATTTAGATATTTTTTATCATATGAATTATAAAAAATATGCAAATACAATCACAATCAAGTAAATAATTACCACTAAATAAAATCACCCAAAAGACAAACAGTAAATTGGGTAGAAAAGTTAGAGAACAACACCCCGACATCGAACCCCCGACACAGACGTTGGAGGCAGTCATAAATAAATCTCTAGCAACCAAAATCAATACGTGGCGGGAGGGAAGTCTCGGAAACTGGTGTGTTCCTTGCTGAGCTAGTGTGATGTTACCTGTTGTTACTTTAAAATATGGGTATTTGGATATTATTATATGTATTTTGTTAATAACGTTGTTATAAGTTTTGTGTATATCATCCCAGAATCAAGGTCTTAAATAAAGTTTATTTTATTTTATCTGTTTTTGTTTATTACAAAATGTCACACATTAATAGTAGTAATAGCCTACGACACCTAACGTGATGACTTCAAAACAATTGTTTTTATTAATAATTAAAAATAATTTTTAATATATTATTAATATTTGTAATATATTATTAATTAATAATTTGAAATATATTTTTTTATTTCTTTGTTTATTTTAACGAGTGTTATTTAATTTGTTATGTGTAAACTATGGGACTTGTGCCTGCTAATTAAATCTTTATAATTTTTAAATTATGTTTTAATAAAATTCATGTGTACCTTGTAAGTTTACTTTAAACTTACTACACACTAAATAATAACGTTAAGTGTTTTAGCTATAGCAATAAAAAAAAACCATGTTAATTTGGACAAAAATGTTTTTGCCGAAAACATTAATACATTATCCGTTAAAATTACCCTTGAAGTAGCACTTACATTACTTTGGCTATCCTCATAAATAGTAAACTGTCCCTTAATTTCTAAAAGCTAAGTTTCATCATATCTGTCACTTTAATATATTTTTAATAAGTACACAAGTACACATTTTGTATTGTTTTGTTAAAATTGTATACTTAGTATTGTTAAATTTTTTTACATTGTGATTTGTGAAATAGAGGTACATTGTGAACTCCTGTGGTAAATTAAGTTCATCTTACTTTATACTTATACCAAAAATTAACAGTTTATATAATATCTACATAGAAACATTTATCACAGTTCACATGTTGCCTTTACCTTTTGTAGCAATATGCAAATTGAGGCAACCTGTAAAGCACACATTTTACTTTTTAATTTTCTTTACAACATAGAAAGCTGTAAGTAATTAAGTATCTATAGAGTTAAGTGTATTGCCTGCGTCACTTTGCATGCTACTTGAAACTGTAACTTACAAAAATTGTAATAACCTGGCGATTAAAAAGAGTGGCCTGAGTTTCTTGCCAGTTCTTCTCATGGCTCTACTTCGTCAGCGAACTGGCTGTAGGTTAATTTGCTGACATTTTGTAAACTTTGACGTTCATAAGTGTTAATTTAATTAACCTAAATGAATAAACATATATTTCATTTCATTATTTCATTTCATTTCATTTCATTTCATTTTTGACAATAGAAATACTCTTCTAAGTAAACAGACTTTTGAGTAATTGGTTCTTCTTCTTCTTCTTCTTCTTCTTCTTTTCGCGGGCTCGTTTTCCGCATGTGGTCCCTTCGTAGTTGGGCCTTTTTGCGTGATGGTGTGGTTTGAGTACCCACTGCCCTGCTGCAACCATCCAAGCTCCTTCCAGAAAGCGGCCAGTTTGCCGGGTCTGCTGCAGGCCTCTCGGAGTGTGCTTGGTGTTCCCAGGTGTTGCGCCCGTTGTTCCACGACCTCGCTGCAGTTCATGACTACGTGGGCCGGTGTTTCTTCAGCCCTCATGCACGCTCGGCATAGTGGGCTGTCCGTTTTACCTATAACATGCAAATGTTTGTTAAGATTACTGTGCCCTGTTATGGTCCCTACTACATACCGTAGGTCCGCCCTATTTAAGCGCAGCAGTTTTTTAGAGAGTCGTCCGTCTAGAGATGGCATTGCCTCTCTCGATTGACGACATTCCGTCGTCTTTGCCCACAGTTCGGCGTGTAGTTTTCTTGTTCTATGTCGCAGCCAGTACCTTTGCTGATTTGCCGATATTGGTATAACGGGTTCCACCCTGTAGGTCTCTGTTTCGGATCCCCTTCTGGCCAGTTCGTCGGCCGCGTCGTTGCCTAGGGATCCGCTGTGTCCTTTGGTCCATTGGAGTGTAATCGCGTTTGACTCACATAATACCCTCCAATTTCCTGTGGCATTCTAGGACTAGTCCTGATTTTACTGTGTTGCTGCATAGAGCGTGCAGTACTGCAGTGCTGTCCGTTAGGATACGAATGCCTTGGTTCTCTATTTTTCTTGCAGCCACCGCGTCTGCGGCCTGTATTATACCGACGCATTCTGCCTGGAAAATTGTGTTGTGCACACCCAGTGCTGTTGATATATTAATATTTAGGTCAGCGGAGTACGTGCCGGCACCTGTCCCTGTTCTCATTTTGGATCCGTCCGTGTATATCCTCACTTCCTTTGTACCGGATGTATCTGTTCTCTTTTCCTTGAGTTCTATCCTGTATCGTTTATCGAAAACGTACTGTTTTGGTATGATGTCGCAAGGGGCCATTAGGAGTGGTTGGTCGTTTTTGGCCTCTTCCACCGCGTTGGTGTGCGACACCCTCGTATCGTGTGTCCATAGGGAGAGTTTATTCAATCTAATGGCTGTAGTGGCTGCCTCTTGCTGTATGAGTAATTGGTTATAAAAGGAACAAATCATAAGGGCCTAATAGTAACAGAACCCCGCATCTCCGTGTCATTTACCTGTCCTCATTAAGTCTACTTTATATAAACCATATACATATAATATATATATTCTAAGCCTCTTAACTGACAACGAATTAAAACATTTATATGGCATTTGTCGTGTTATTTTATAATTTCGAGAAAATGTTTTGAGGAAATCTGGGCAAAGTCTGAAATTGCAAATTCGCCTTGAGCAAGCGTGTTGATCGATACCGTCTCTGTATGAGAGACATTTGCCCAGCTGTGGGACAGTAACAAGCTGGTATCTATACTATTATATAAAGCGCAAGTTTGTTTGTTTATTTGTTTGTTTGAACGCGCTAATCTCTAGAACTGCCAGTTGGATTTAAATAATTCTTTTTGCGTATGATACCCCAGTTCTAGAGAAAGGTTATAGGCTATGTAACATCGCGCTACTAGCGACGGGAGCAGAGCAGTTAGCAATGACGCGGGTAAAACCGCGCTGCAGAAGCTATAATATAGCTTACCACTCTGCCTGATGGGAGTAGTCACTGAAGCCTAGGAGCGATGGACATCATTCCAAAAGTTATCGCGTCAAACTGCTCTTAGGGCCTTCATTAGACGACTTTATGAGATGCTTTTTAACAGAAAGTGAAATATGATTCTTTGACTTCTTTATTAGGGGATACGGTGGATAAGACTTGAATAGAAAATATAATAAAATAAAAACGAGTCCCAGGGGATCAGGTACAGGGGATTCGACCAGAATAACTAGAAAGTAATGGTGATTATAAGTCAAAATGGTCCAGTGGATAAGGTACCCGCTTCGTAAACCTTAGGTAGTGGGTTCAAATCCAGTACCAATGTGATTTTTCAAATCATATGTACTTTCTCAGTTTATCTAGGACATTTCTGACTGATCGTGAACGAAAAAATAGTGAGGAAACCTGAACTTAAAAGTCTGAAATTTCCAATCCGCCTTGAGCAAGCGTGGTGATTAATGCTCATGCCTTCTCTATATGAGAAGAGGCCTTTGCCCTGCAGTGGGACAGTAAACAGGCTGGTAAGATTATTTTATTGGTGATTTGAATAATAGATCTGACTTCTCAAGATCCAATTTTATATCAATTGAATCGAAATTGACGTAAATTTGATAAGTATATTGACCCTATTATAACTTAATATTAACCGTTTATATTGTCAATAAAGAACACTTTGTCAATATCTCTGAAGTGTTTATATCCCTCTTTGTATTATTTCCAATTCAATGCTGACATCAATGGTCGTAATTAAATTATCTATACGCTATATTACAACGGCATAAGATTGATATTTCTATAAATTTACTGATAAAGGAAGTATTAGAATTTCTTTGAGGATTTATGACAAATTAATGTCTTTGCCTATTAGGAAACCTTATAAGTTGTAAGAATAGACCATCCGTTTTAAGTATTATTAATTTAGTTTTTTAATTAAAGAAGCTTAAAAGTTTCATGGCCTTTGTTTATATACGTTGAAGCCAAGAACCAAACTTGGTCGCGTCACTTCATCATATCGTCCACGATCGTCTTTCTATCCTGTGAAGCCTGCTCACGTTACTCATTGATCATAAAAGAGCTGACAGTCAATATACTAACGAATGAACAAAAGCGACTAACATACAAGGTAAAAGAGGTTTTACGACAATGGTCAAGTTTGACATATGTCAAATTGGTAATTCGTCAAGTCATCTTTTCGACAAATTATGAAATTTGCCTAACATGCAATTCGTCAACTTAATGAAGTACAGTCAATAGCAATAGAAGTACATACTCATATAATCAATAAAAAAAAATTATATTTTATATTTTCAAACTTTGATAAAAACAAAAAAACATAAAAACTTTTATTTAACAGTACTTACTTTAATTAAAATAAAGGCGTATTCTATTTAGCCAGCATTTGCCGCCGAGATAAACCTGTCATAGATTCAAATAAAGTTTTAATAATAAATAGCATACTAGAAAATCTATGAATTTGTGGAGGTAGCACACCAAATACCTCCAACCAAAGGGAGGATCCTCCGACCAGGCTAGGTGATCGTGCCTGGCGGGCTACTGCCCGACAGTTGGTAGTCGGGAACTTGTATATATAGTTAGTTGGTGTGAGAATGTTGATATCGCGATTCAGGCTTCTATGGGGAGGTCTATATTTGTTGATAGCGCCATCTTTGACTTCTATGCTGTAAACTCGTAGTCAGTCGTCTTCACTTAGATTTTTCTCTGTGTGTCATCATTGGCCAGATAGATGACGCCACAGTACTCCCCCTCGAGACCGGAGGTCGATCATGACTTGTCCTGTTGATGAGTCAGCTGTCGGTGCTTCTGTAGAGCGTTGCCAGTGCCAGAGTTCCAGTGAGTCGGAACTGTTGATGCCGCGTAAGTCCAGTGAGTCGGACGAAGAGCGGTGAGAACTTCCCCAGTGAGTCGGGGTGTGCTGCGTAGTGGCTGACTGCGTAGACGGTGAGAGGAGAGCTGCTCTGCTTACGGGAACCGTGGAAGTGCAGTGATAGTGCCACGAACAGGATAGGCCGTAGGGTAGACCAGGCGTGCGAGACCGCAGGCGTATGGAGTATCCCTGATGATGGCCGAAGATGCTGGCTGGCTGCGACTTGATTACTGGTACTCATCTGCTGCTGCTAGAGGGGTGAGGCGAAGTAGGAACTGACGATAACGATGATGCTGATCTGCTCCGTGAAGGTTGCTTGCAGACAGGGGTCACCAATGTGGAGGTGACGATGCTGATGATCTGCTCCGTGAAGGTTGCTTGCAGACAGGGGTCACCATTGTGGAGGTGACGATGCTGATGATCTGCTCCGTGAAGGTTGCTTGCAGACAGGGGTCACCATTGTGGAGGTGACGATGCTGATGATCTGCTCCGTGAAGGTTGCTTGCAGACAGGGGTCACCATTGTGGAGGTAGCACACCAAATACCTCCAACCAAAGGGAGGATCCTCCGACCAGGCTAGGTGATCGTGCCTGGCGGGCTGCTGCCCGATTGTTGGTAGTCGGGAACTTGTATATATAGTTAGTTGGTGTGAGAATGTTGATATCGCGATTCAGGCTTCTATGGGGAGGTCTATATTTGTTGATAGCGCCATCTTTGACTTCTATGCTGTAAACTCGTAGTCAGTCGTCTTCACTTAGATTTTTCTCTGTGTGTCATCATTGGCCAGATAGATGACGCCACAAATTTATAATTCATATTAGACTTGACTATTGTAGTAAAACTCATTTTATTGACTGTATACATGGATAAGACAAAAGGCATGTTTGGCAAATTTCAGAATTTGTCGAATTACCAATTTGACCTATGTCAGACTTGCCCATAGTCGTAAAACTCGGTAAAAGGCAACGTTACCGGCGGCGGCACACTAGAACCATTTTTTATACGGTAGTAGATCCACGCTGGTTTCAGCATGAATTGGCCGGATCGACCGGGGAAGTACTATCCTCTCATAGAAGAATATTAACATTCTAATGTATTTCGCTCGTTGAGTGAGAGCACCAACATCCCAAATACCCCCTCGGTCCTCTTCCGTTTCTCTTTTTAATTCTCATCCCCTTCTCCGTGGTCGGCAACGGCTTGGTTGTATTTTTTAAGCATTATTACTTCTGCGATGCTTGGAAAACACAGCCATCTCTATAGGTTACGGTTACCACTTACCATCAGGTGGACCGTATGTTTGTTTGCCACCAAAGATGTTTAAAAAAAACTACTGCAATCACTAGCACTGTCAAGTGAGGTGACTGATAAACCTCTTTTGTGGGAGTGGTCTATGTCCTGCAGTGGAGATCTATAAGCAAAAGCAGCAAAGTCAAAAGCATCTCACTAAGCCGCCATCATGGAGGCCACCATACCAGCAGTTTAAGACGATGGCTTTTGGAATGGTGACCACCACTTCTGGATTTCATTGACTCCTTACCAATTTATCATCAGGTAAACTGGAGTCACTTTGATAGGCTAATATAAAAAAAAAATATGATGGTCATAAAATAGACCACAACTTTATAAAAGTTCATGTTAAAGCTTCCACGACGCCAGCGAGTCTCTTAATAAAAACGAAAGCTTTTAAATACAACGTAATAAATAATATACTTGACTGATTTAACTTATCAAGTTCGAGGGTAATTTAACCCTTCTAAGAAGGGTCTGTTTTGATCGCTCCAATTAAAATAATATTCAAATAGCACGTTGAAAACACAAAAATAAATAATATGCTATGTTTATATTACAAGTGTGCTATTTTTTAGACAATTTGATAGCAAATAAGCTTATAAACCGTGATGTGTTAAGTAGTTACATATTGCGTTTTTGGACATCGCTAAAACACTGCCGAAAAAACAATATCAATTTGTTTTTATGCAGAAAGAAAAGAAACTAGAAGGGTTTTAAATGGTATTAAAAACCTTATAGTTTTTTAAGAGACAACACTAAATTTTTTTTAAGTTTGTGACTTAACGCACTCAAAAAAGTATCTTTCTTTTTATTGTCGATCAATAAGTTAATCCGAATTCGAATCTGCTCTAACATTTGTTTTAAAGTCTGGGTCTACTACCGTTAATATGGCATGTTTGTAAAATACCCTGTTAATGCTGGTTCCTTAAAATAACCAAACAGTTTTCGACAGTTGGGTAAAAAGTGAAGAAAGAAGGGAGGGAAAGGGCCTACTTACTTATTAGGCTCTGTTTTTATATAAATTCAAATCAAATGCTTTAATTGCAAACATGAGTATACTTATACAACTAGCCTTGCACGCCGCAGTCTCACCCGTGTCTTTGCTTACGACGCTGCTTCCGTTGCTAGTAGCGTGATGTTACATAGCCTATAACTTTCCTCTATAACTGGGCTATCATGCGCAAAAAGAATTTTTAAATCCGACTGGTAATTACAGAGATTAGCGCGTTCAAACAAACAAACAAACTCTTCCGCTTTAAATAGTATCTATAGATAAATGTGTTACATAGTTTTACAGTTCCTGTCATGTTTCATCATTCGACATACAAATAATAATAATAACTGCTTTAAAAATGATATATTAATTTAAAAATCCTTCCTGAAAGGCTCCGTTCGTTCCATTACATCACATTAGTGTCTAATGTGATAATAATAATGAAGGAATACTCAAAAGCGTACATTTTCATATAAAATAATAATGTCTTATAAAGTACTACACGTAATTTTGATAACCTATCAAAGAGCATTCTTACTGCTTGGTAGGAGTGGTAACACTGAAGGCGATTTACTGTACTAGTGAATCGCTGTCATACCACATCGGTATCAAAAGTATATCACGTGTAGTTGATAGAATAATATATTAATAGCAAAACATTACATGAAAAACACACAATAAAGAACTTAACCCATATCCAAATCCATAGGACTATTCTAGAGATTAGCAATTTCATACATACAGACGTTTTGCAGAAACTTACTTTTATAAGTAAGTACTTTTATAATAATATACTTAATTTTAGTTAATTTTTTGTTGATCAGCCTTTCAGAAACTAGGAGTTAGTGTAAAAAATTAGATTAAAAGCTTGTTATTTTGACAGGCCGTAAGAACGTTTATTTAGATCGAACATCTTTGTATTTTGAAGGTTTTCGCTAACTATAAAGTATAATGGCTATGGCCAAATTGTAAAAGGTTAAGTCCGTCTTAAAACTGATAGTAACAAATAATTAAAAAAAATATTGTGCAATATTTTACAGAGAGAAAAACTATAATATGAACTATGTATAGATATAAAACGCCATTATATTAAAAAAAGTTAGTAAAATAAGTCTTAATTTTTTTAAGATATCGCAATAAAATAGGGAATAAACTCTTTATTTAGTACCTATATCTACAATTCGAAATTAATATTTGTGTAGTCCTTCGAGTCCATCTTTTGTTTTCACGGAAGATGGTTGTCATTTCATTTCATCCACGTGTTTCTATTTTATCATTGTAATTTACCATTAATATCATCAACAAGAATATTATTCTACACTTGACGCTGGCAGAAATAGCTGACACAGTCGTCGGCTCTGTTGTCAAAAAAAAAAGGAGAAGAAGAAGAAGTAGTCCCTCGTGCCACCAAGACAGTAAATTATTAAACATATTAATTTAAATTTATATTCCGCGCTCGCGGTAGGACCATACCCTGAACATTTAAAGTAATAAAGTAAGGCATAATTTAAAGTCATTAGACTGCTTCTTCGCAAAATCAGTTTTATTTTCACAAACAGAATTCTGTTATATTAAAAGTACCTATAGCCATTTAAATAGGGTACTAGTACTACCTAAGAGTAGGTTTGGGTAGTAGATACTTAGTACGAATGACCCGAATCATGAAAGTATTTTTAAAGCAATCTTCTTAACGATTCGAAAGTAACCAAAAAAATAATTAAAATTATATTATACTGTCCAGATTGCAGCCATACTGACTGCATTGTAAGAAGCAGTCACCAAATCTTCCTGTGTGCAGATGTTAGTGCATGCAAGGCACGATGTGAGCTGTGACATCGTTTCAGGTACACCACGCAAAAACTTCAAATTGGTATCTGTGTATAGGAAATGTTATTTTAACATTCATAAGTGTTAATTAAATTAACCCAAATGAATAAATGTCTTCAACTTTGACTTAAAAATAATAAAAAATATCCGTGTGAAATAAGATTTGACAGGTTTTTTTTTATATTAGCGTACTAATATCACTTCGCTCTGCTTGATTACCTAGTGGATCATCACTGTAGTGGTGGACACAATCTCTAAAGCCACCGTATAAGTAGTTTGGCAGTTTCCACTGAGGCGCCTTTGTGAAATGTTCTTTAACGCTCTTTCCTCAGTTTATAAATAACTAGCCTCCCGCAGCGCTGTTTTACTCGTGTTAAGTTATATCTTTAGTTACTGCTCTACTCCCGTCGCCAGTAGCGTGATGTTACAAAACCTATAACCTTCCTCTAAAACTGAAAAGAACCATTCAAATCCAACTGGCAGTTCTAGAGAATAGCGCGTTCAAACAAATAAAGTCTTAACTTATTTCTTAATTCTATTATTTTTTATTTATAATTTTAATTATAATTTTCTTTACAGTATCTTTTTATTGTAATATAATAATTATAAACTCTCAGGACTTAGTCCTTGAATTCACTCAAGGGCCCTTTCGAAAGATCAGCGCTTAGGTTGGTCTAATCTCACCTAAGCACCAGCAGAGAAAGGTGCCCTTTTTGTTTGCAAAAAATAATAATAATCTGTGGTTTTTATTTATTATTTTTTATTAATTAAGTACGTTTAATATGCAAGTTTGTGTATGTATATACTGCAAAGTAAAAAAAAAAATATTTCTTCTTTCTTCTTCTTATTTCAGACAAAGTTTACCTTCTTTTCCTTCACCTTCGCGGTTAGCAGTCATTTAGTTGTATTTTGTTACTTGCGTTTCTACAATGCATGTTTCAAAAATTATAAGCTGATGTTGTTCAATTTCGAACCTTCAATTTCTCTAAGATTAGTTACAGTAACCACTATGCCAACATGTCTTACTAAATAAAAGTGCATTCCTCTAAAAAATTAACATACAATAACACGAAGACGGCATTAATGGTATAACATACGCTATGTGCGTAGTAGAGACGTTCAAACGACGCGACGATGTGCCAATCAGACCGACAGTTTGTATTACTTGTTAGTAAGGGAGGTTTTGGATAAAGATGTTTCAGAAGAACTATCATTATTTTTACTCAAGTATTGTTGATATGATGAGTTGACTGCCTATGTGGTTCGGTGGTACTGCATACGGACTGCCACGCTGAGATCGCGGATTCGATTCTCGCTCAGTGTGTAGGTGTTGCTATGTATAATATTGTATGTAATACTGAGCGAGAATCAAACCCACGACCTCTGCATGACACATCGACGTCCCTACACAGTACCACCGAACCACAGAGGCAGTCACATAGCATAACCACATAGTATAATTTCTATAACGCTTAAAATACAGTCATTTATTTTTTATTTATTTATTTATTTATATATACACAACATACGACTATCTTTACAGGTAACGCTTAACCTAATGCGATAGTGTACCACAATAACATAAAACTTAACTTAATCTAACTTACTAACTACACTATAAGTGACCTTTGTGAATCCGTTCAATGTACACGAAAACAAATCAATTTGCCCAGCCACGATGTTGAACGTACGCAGCGCTCGCGTCAGTGGAGCGTGAAGCAATAGGTTGGTACGCGCTCGCGGCACCTCCAGCAACGGAGGTCGGCGCGTATATTGCTTGCGATAACCTCAGCTTTATGTATCTTTGTCATCGAAGGTATCTTATAACAATGTCAGCCAACACCTTTGTGTATAGAATTGAAGATTTACTAAACCTCTACGCCATAGTAATAGCCTGTGTCTACACCCATTTCAATTTAATCTTCATAGTTCACTCCAGAGTATCTATGACTAGTAGTTGGTGATATTTGAAATATACGAAATATTTCCTAGACAATTAAATATAATTTTGGTGTAAAAATGTATACTGAAATTTGTTTTAGTAATCTTCAATTATATTTTCTGGTTTAGCCTCTCATAATTTTTACTTTCTATTTTAAATAACATTATACGGATACAGATTTTTATACCGTCTGTACTTTATACGTACTCCGAAAAGGAACTAATGGGTACTGCTGGGAACCCCTGGGATAACAGGGGTTAATCGGTACTCAAACCAAGAAAGGGTCAAATCTTTAGGGTCGAATGGGCTCGTATCCAAATATCAGCGTCAACTATTAGTTTTCTTCCAGTGTAAGCGCCAGAGCTCTAATTATTTCTTTGGTCTATTTTATTTACCACCCTCATTCCCTTCTTCACTTTAAGGCATCCATCATTTTGACTGATATGTTGTGATTTTAATGTTCTTATGTGTTAATTCAATTAACCTAAATTAATAAATGTTTTTGACTTTGACTTATATAAAGCCAGTTTGATATGATTTTAATTTTCCTCCACTTCTGAATCCATTGATTTCTTAATAACAGGCAGATTATCTGAATGTCGGTTATTAAAATATTTTACTAAGTATCTCTGTTTATACATTGACCACAGTTCATACAAACTTTTAATCCCCTATTTCCCTTCGAGCCATTATTTGCAACGAACAGATAGCCTATGTTGTTCCCCAAGGTCTAGTCTATCTCTATACCAAATTTCATCTAAATTGGTTCACTGGTTTAGGCGTGAAAGCGTAACAGACAGAGTAACTTTCACAATTTATAATATTCGTGTGGATGACAAAGATAGCTTAAGAATAGGGGTAATAACTTTCATCATTTTGTGAACCTTTTGTATCTCAATCTGTCGCTACCTTTACTAGTTTGTACAGAGATGTTTACTATGATTATTAGTACTTATAATAACTTTTCCTTGAAAGTGGTTGTGCGCCACGTCACTCTTGCATTTTATATTCTTGTATAGTGCACTTCAAAAAATTGTGATAATTTTTACAGTAATCAGTGCTTGTTGGTTTTGGCTTGTGGCCGTTGCTACCAGCAGTGGGTACCTATAGCCTGTGAATAATAATGATGTGATTATGATATAACGTTGTGCTTTTTTCGCTGATTGTATGATTTATAGCGAAATAGAACTTAATTTCCAGTGCTGTTATAATTAAAAAGTAAAAAAAGACCTTGTAACTTCGGCTCTCTTACTCATTGATCGAAGTTCAATCTCAGTAATGCTTTACACAAAAATTCTGTGTAGATACTTAAAAACTGCCATACGCAAGTATTTTGTCATACCTGACAGCCAAATAATGGCCGTAACATTAAGATTCCACGTACTGTTTTACCCTTTTTACTCTAATAAACGTCAGGCTCTTGTAACAAATGTCCAGGCTACGCAGGCAATATGCCGAGAACTTGTGGACTAATACGACATGATTTTCAGATAGTTAAACCTGAGATATGCTGCTATGGGTATGTAGTATGGTAACTACGAGTTATGACGGGATAGGACACATTATTTTGTACCTATGGGAGGAATCGGATGTGTGGTGCCTGTTATAAAGTATGGAACTTATGTACCTAGCAATAGCAAGTATGTTATATCGGGTGGGAACTATGACAGTCAGCGTAACGGCAGTAAAATGACGTCCAAATTATAACGCCTAAATGTAGCAGATTTTATCTTCGAAATTAAATTTAAAATTAAATAAAACATAGTGTCTGGTACACATGTATGTATCCCAAGTTCATTGAATTTAACGATACTACAAGAAACGGAGCTACAGAAAGTATAAACTATCTACTTAGAAAAACAAATAGAAGCAGTATACAGAACATGGTTTAAGACTCACGAAGTGGAAATAGAAATATTCCAAATTTAAATTCATAAAATCCTTTAATAGACAAAGATACATGTCCACCCTAAGTATTCACCATTCAATGCGCTTGCGCAGCACCGAGGCAAAGCGTTCGAAATTCAAAAATTCAAATCAGTCTTCGTCCGTCTCTTGTCGAGTGAGCACGTCTGTCAACATTTACATACACGTTTTGTATGTAAAGATCCATACATTTATCCTGTCTTTTATTTTTTGTATACTTATTTTACTGTATAAACTCTACATTTTGTTCCTAACGATGTGGTTTTACCATTTTAGTGGGTTACATGCTATATACGGAGAGGTTTGTGACCTAAAGAGAGTACACTTCAATCAGGGAGCCGGGTTTTGCATCGAACTTTAATTGCATTAACACTTAGAAAGGCTGCGTTTGTAAGAAGAAAAAATTGTCTTTCTTTGAAATGAAATGAAATGAAATGAAATATATGTTGATTCATTTAAGTTAATTAAATTAACACTTATGAACGTCAAAGTTTACAAAATGTCAGCAAATTAACCTACAGCCAGTTCGCTGACGAAGTAGAGCCATGAGAAGAACTGGCAAGAAACTCAGGCCACTCTTTTTAATCGCCAGGTTATTACAATTTTTGTAAGTTACAGTTTCAAGTAGCATGCAAAGTGACGCAGGCAATACACTTAACTCTATAGATACTTAATTACTTACAGCTTTCTA
This sequence comes from Parascotia fuliginaria, assembly GCA_963082885.1. Lineage (NCBI taxonomy): Eukaryota > Metazoa > Arthropoda > Insecta > Lepidoptera > Erebidae > Parascotia > Parascotia fuliginaria. Next base: position 5,706,497 of record OY720198.1, on the reverse strand, counting down.
TGTTGTAAAGAAAATTAAAAAGTAAAATGTGTGCTTTACAGGCTGCCTCAATTTGCATATTGCTACAAAAGGTAAAGGTTTGTTATTCCTAGACCGAAAACGTTTCAAAAAGCCAAAGTATTTGACTAACTAAGTAGTACAAACTTCTGTGAACTGCTTCAATGCTTCAACACCGTCGAGATATCTACGCACCACCCTAATCAAGCAACCCACAAGTCGTGAAAGAAATTATTAGCACACGTTTAAACATGACATCCATGATTCAAAGAAAATATATGTCGAGAGCTAGCCAAGAGACAAGCTATATTTCTTTTCAATTTTGATGTCCAGTTTTTCAAGCAGGGCGTGAATAAGAACCTAACAAAGCCGCCACAGCAATTTGAAACTATGATTTTTGAAATGGTGGCAATTACTATTGGATTTCACTGACTGCTTACCATCAGGCAAGTGGAGTCACTTTGGTGACAAGTTCGCTTCTTTTTTTTCCTCACCTCACTTAATCCCTTCACCTACCCCATTCCCTTCGTGGTAGGTAGCGGCTTCACGTAGTCCCTGGTATTGCAGGAGCAATGCCAAAGACTATGAGCCGACCATGAGCGAAAGTTACCACTTACTATCACTAAACTTGGGCTGTTTGCTCGTCTCACCCTCAACTGAGAAGGGAATGAGGAAGGGCAAATAAGAGGACGGAGAGGATAATTGGTGGTTGACACCTTCAAAAAAACCATCGTGACAAATTGCCAGTTGTAGTTAAGTTATCCGTGAAATAGTAATAATTTTCATACTAATTTTGAGATGCGGTTTCACCTGCGTCTTTGCTTACTGATCTGCTCCCGGCGGAAGCAGCTTGATGTTTAGCCTATAACCTTTCTCAAGAACTAGCCTATCATACGCAAAAAGAAATATTCAAATCTGATGGGCATTTCCAGAGGTAAGCGCGTTTAAACAAACAAACAAATTGTTCCGCTTTATATAATAGTATAGATATAGATTCTAATACAAAAGAATTTATTTCTAGCTACCATATCTCATTCAACACCTTTCAATCCTATCCTTACAGGGATGAACCATCAGCATTTAATACTTGCATTGATTCAGCTCGTGACTCTTGAAGCAACTCGAATGTATAAATAGATGTATACAACTGAATATGTTACAGACCGTGAGACCGATGTCTTTATTTCTTTGAAATTTTATCTTTCTGATTTGATTTCTATGTATGTTTGTGGTGGATAAACTTCAAAACTGCTGACACGATTAGATAAATATTTTGGTGATAGAAAACTACTGTAATAGTAAGTAATATAGGCTCCTTTTTTTCCAAATCTATATACTATTACCTATATAAAGCGGCAGGGTTTGTTTGTTCGTTATTTAAACTCGCTAATCTCTGAAACTTTTTTTTGACTGTGGCTAAACATTTATTTTTAATTAATCTTGTGTGTGTCACCTTCATGTGAAAAATAAACTGTTTTTCTTTCTTTTCTTCTTTCTTCTTAAACTAAAAGTCGGATTTGAAAAATTCTTTTTGCATAAGATAACCTAGTTCTCGAGGAAGGTTATGTAATATCACGCAACTGGCGACAGGAAAAGAGCAGTAAGCAAAGACGCGGGTAAAACCGCGACGCACAAAGCTGGTTATAATATAAAAGCAGACAAGTGCTATAAGGATAAAATATCGCTTCTTAGTAAACCACACGCAGAAATTTCATTAATAAACATTTTAATAGCATACCCTATAATTATTTAACTTTTAATTATTTTTAATTGAAGATTATATCTTAACGAGTAAGACCGCCATTTGTCACTATTAATTGTGCTGTTCTGTTATTTGTGCATTAAATAATATTCTGTCTATAAATGATTTAAAAATATAATGACTTTTTACGGTAGTAGGACGTTCCTGGTTTCAGCACGAATGGGCCGGATCGTCCGGTGAAGTACTACCCTCTCATAGAAGATCGACTTAAGAGTAGTAGTATCCGTACTACTGCGTTTCGTTCGGTGAGTGAGAGCGCCGGAGGCCCAATTTCCCCCTTTCCTCTTTCCTCACCTCCCTCATTCCCTTCCCCTAACCCCATTCCCAGCCGCCATAGTGGAGGCCACCATACCAGCAGTTTAAGACGATAGCTTTTCGTATGGTGGCCACCACTTCTGGATTCCACTGACTGCTTACCATCAGGCGGGGTGGAGTCACTTTGGTAGGCTAATATATATAAAAAAATTACATTATTTTTAGTACAAAGTGTCAACAAGCCTGTTAGGTTTATCTAGACACTAAGTTCTCACATTAAATATAAAAGGTAAGTACATAATAAACAAACAAGCATTAGTGAACACAAAAAGAGAATGTTAATAACTAGGTACTAGGTAGCTCGATTTTAACGAAACCGATCCGCGCGCCTCGGAATAAAAATCTACCTTACGTTTTTTCTTTATTCACCACACTTAGGACAAAACAAGGATACTTAAGGATAAAGACAAAGTAAAGGTTAAAATAAGATTGATCTCTGGATCAAGGTGTCCCAGGGCCCCAGGTGGGCCGTGTGATTGTTTGCCACCAAAGTTGTATAGAAAATAATGCTATACAGCTCAGTGTTAGCATCGGAGAGTGTTTAGTACGTAACTAACGCTCCAGACACAGGTGCGTTTCGCGCACGCGGAGCTAGGTGGAGTGGAGAGGAGCGGACCGTGAATTGGCTAATCACAGTGTTCAAAGGCTCCACACCACATCAGTGAAAATGCTGTGATTGGCTAATTCACGGTCCGCTCCTGTGCACTCCTAAATTGGTCCTACTATTTTTTTTAAGGAGGCCTATGTAAGTACTTCAGTGAATGCTTATAGGCTGATAATAATAATATTTTTTAATAGAAATTTTGTGTGTCGGTTTTATCACGATGAAATCTTCTTCGCTATAGTTTTTTTTTATTTTTTTATAATAATAATATTCCACCACATTCACACAGCGTCATCTAGCCCCAAATTAAACAATTATATTTGCTTGTGTTATGGGTACTAAACAACTGATACTACTTAAATACATTTTTTTTTGTAAATACATACTTATTATAGATAAATTACACCCAGTTAACTACCACTTATCTTGCTCTTCAAGAAGCAATAGAAAATAGCTTTGTAAATAAGAAAACGGACATATAGCCTTAGTTTATTAACCTATCGGTACTCACTGCTACTCGTATTACAAGATCCCTCATATTTCCAACTAACAGCCATATTTAAAATCAGCTTGACAATTTCCTCTTAAAACCTCGAAAAGTGTAGCTTAATAATTCCTAGTTTATTTGCTTTAATAACACAGTCGGAACGAGTTTGCCAGTTAACAATATTTACCCCAATCTCGGGTAAAATTTACCCCCAATTCGGGGTAACTTCAACATTAACCTTTGCGGTATATTGAAAGTTTCTTGTTTGATAAGTTGATTGTTCTGTTAAGTTGATAAAGGTTTTAATTATATGGTGTAATGATTTCAGCGGTTAAATATTTAATGATTGTAAAAGTTTATAATAAAAAAAAATATACTAGCTATCCGCAGCGTGGTTTCACCCGCGTGTTTAGTTACTGCTCTGTTCTCGTCGCCAGTGGCGTGATGTTACATAACCTACCCTCCTCAAGAACTGGGCTATAAGCAAAAACAATTATTCAAATCCGACTGGTACTTCCAGAGATTAGCGCGTTTAAACAAACAAACACACAAACTCTTTCGCTTCATATAATAGCAGTGTGGGACGCTCTTATATGTATGAAATAAAGAAAAGAAAAAGAAAAGTATTTTATTCTGCCCAGAGAGATCCAATACAGTAGGTTTAGCAGTCCCCGGGACTCTCGAGTGTCAAAGCTTGGTGTTTGTATTGGATATCGCTGTTAATCCTGGCTTACAGTGGCATGAAGCATGTGAGTGAGATTGTACCAAGCGGCGACATACAAAAAACAAGATAAATAATCTTCTGATAAGAAGGTACAGAAAGTACCATAAATCTAGAACTGAAAACTAAACTAAGTATGCGTTTGCCGTAGTCATCAGGCTTGGTAAGCGAATTGGTAACCGATAACTAAGATAATAATAATATTTAGCATCTACACAGGTAACGCTTCGAGGCATTAGTGGCCTCTTAAAATAGTAAGACGAACAAGCAATATATATAATTAAAAAACATTACCATCCATAAACAAAAAACGCACGTTTCTAAAAAAAATAAACCCATTTTTCTTCTCGTGCTGACGCTACATTGAAATATTATTTACCCTTTGTCACTCCCACAATCAATAGGAGTCTAATGACATCTCATACGTTAAAATCCATCAAGCCATTTAGGCTGTAGGGCGTGCCAAATAAATATACATACATACGCTCTAAAAACATTAGCTTCCTTGAATTCGGCAGTCAAATGGCAGAAAAATGTAGATACTTACGGACTTCATTTTTCTAGTTGGCAACTCAGTTAAAAGCCGCCAAACGTTTTGACTGCAAAGTGCATCAAAAGTAAACAGGGAGATATTATTGACCCCAGTACAGGGGCAACCCCCTGTAAAGGGAAGAATGGGGTACATATACACTTAGTAGTAATAATATTGGGGATGATATCATGTTTTTGATCTTGAAATTTGTTTAAGAACTTTCGGATTTTATTGGAATTGAAAAATTTGATTTTTATGTCCTTAAGACAAAACATAGCGACCACATAGATTTAAGAACATCAATGTACATGTTACCTATGTTTCACAAATAAAGTTCTAATTCTATTGGGTATTAAATTTAATGGTACTTAGGTACATATATTATACCGGTAAACTTGGTAAAAACATACAAAAAGATGTTGAGGCATTGAACTGTCGGAGGTTGATGATAATAAGGACATGATACTTAAGAAAGTTGAAGAGATGTTTGCCAATTTTCACTGTCAATTCGCTGACAAAGAGCCCTGCGAAAAACTAGCAAGACACTTCGACCCTTTCTTTTTTCGCTCTGACTGATGGTAAGCAGTCAGTTAAATCCAGAAGTGGTAGACACCATTTCAAAAGCCAAACTACTGGTATGGTGGCCTCCACTATGGTGGCTGAGTGCGCTGCTGAAACCAGCAAGGATTGCTGTAATCGTACCAGGAATAAGGCAAAGTCTTTAACCTTATTACTGGTCCTGCAAAATTATCTAGTATAAGCTTTTTTACATTAACCTATCAAAGTTGGATATTTTTGACTAACGGTGAAGGAAAACGTCTGAAATTGTCAATCCACCTTGAGCAAGCGTGGTGATTAATGCTCATGCCTTCTCTATAGGAAAAGAGGCCTTTGCCCTGCAGTGGGACAGTAAACAGGCTGGTATTATTATTACTATTATTAAAGATATTCCCTGCTTGAGAATAGGCAGTCAGTTGGATGCAGAAGTGGAGGGCACCATCCCAAAAGTCATCGCTTTAAACTGCTCTGCTAACATGGTGCCCTCTACTATGGCGGCTTTATGAGATGCTTTTTCACGCCCCGCTTATTAAGACCCAGAATCAAAATTATATTATGGGAACACATGGTAAACAGTTTATAGTATAGCTATAGAGTAAAGGTAGCAAAACTCTATTTACCTATTCTATCGTATATAAATAAATACCTCTGCCTACCCTGTCGTATAGTTTGGCGTTATCTATTTAAACACGGTAGATACCAATTAAACGTTTCAAAAATAATTAGCGAAATCCTGATACAGTATCATTTAACAAACCAAAGTACCAATGATACATTTAATTCTCAAAATATAGCAGTGAGCTGAGTAAGGATGGGACCAACATCAAATATTAATATCGATAAAATTGATCGATATATTTTTTATTAGGTTTAGTGCAGCTTTGTAAGTAATACGTGCATCGATAGATTTGCAATGTTAAGTGCGCTTGTCTCGGTAAGATAATGAATGAGTAATAATTTTCTTAAACCGATCGAGTTTCTTCTGTGGGAAAAGCCTTTATAGGCCGTTAAGCCAGGTATGATGTTTTTACGAGTAGTGAAAACGTCTAATGAGACTACAATGCTGCCCATCGAATATAGTTGTTACTCTGTCATTGGATTGTACAAAAATAATATTATATAGCTGTCTTTATGACGACTTCCTATAACATCGATTAAATGAATGTATGCATGCATGTATATATGTATGCATGTATAGCGTGCCGGTACTAGATAGTCAAATACCGGTAATATAATTAAAACTTTATCGTATGTCGATAAAGTTCTATCCCATGCCTATTTAATCGATATCGTTACCACAGCAACAGACGACGCGTCACTGGGCGCGGCGGAATATTCCAGCTATACCTGGCCGTTACTTGCAAAATTTTGTTAACAATTGCTATTAATCGAAGGGTGAGAGAATAAGCACCTGTAGGATATATTGAGTGCGAGCTAAGTTGGCGTACATTTAGCAATTACAACGTCTTTTTGTAAATTGGTTTCTTAATTTTGCAGCTAGACTGGGAAGATATGCCAATGTATAAATGAACATAGTCATTGCGCTTTATTAATGAGTCAACTAAGGCGTGTCTTTCTACTTAATCTATACTATTATATAAGACTTTGTTTAAACGCGCTAATCTCTGAACCTACTAGTCGCAATTGAATATATTTTTTTGCGTTTGATAGCCCAGTTCTTGAGGAACGTTTTAGGCTATATAACATCATGTTATTGGAGACGGGAGCAGTAACAAAGATGTAACTTAACGTGGGTGAAACCCACACTGCAGGAAGCTAGTAAGTATTAATGTAAACGATTAATAGAATAGAATAAAAAACTATATTACCAGTTGTAATTTTGTATGTAGTCTGATAATGTTTAATAAACCCTCATTGAGCCTTATGTGCATAAGGCCCCATGAGGATGTTTAGGAAAATTTTCGCCATCAGTTGGCGTCACTTTCCCTTTCACATTGAGCCAAGCAGGGGTTAGCTTTCTAAAATCGCTTGACAGCTAGATCTGCTGCCACCGCCTGGGCGCCATTTTAGAAAAAATTCTTAGCAATTTTCTTTTGTCCTTAAGCACGTAAATTATCCATTTTGTAAATTAAACATAAAAATTTCCGAAATGAACACTAAAAAATATTTGTTTTGATGGCGCTGTCAAAATGGAAAACCTTTTACCAATGTGGCGCCAACTGGTGGCGAAACTTTTCCTAAACACCTTCAATAACGCACTTCTCGTTTCTTCTATTTTTCTTCGACGTCTTCAGCAACGGTTTGATTGTGTTCTGTTAAGCATTTACTATCCTAAAGAACACAGACACATCCATGGGGTACGGTAACCGATTATTATCAGAAGGTATATGATTGTATGTCACCGACATTATTTACTAACAGGGACAGGGAGGTCTCAGTAGACAGACTGTATGTTAGTCGATTAAGTAAAATAGTAGCTGGTAAAACGTCAACGTCAACTTTATAAACTAATTAATTCTAAAATATCTATATTCCCAAATCGCATCACTAAAATCCAGATCGATATCCGTTACTAGGGCTACAGACGGCGGGACGGTATAGCACAGACACAGCTGTACCTGTTAAATTTGTTTGATATATTCAATCTTTACACTTGATTAGTGAGAGTTATAGCTCTTATGAAGTGCATAATAGAGACGTATTTTGTATGACAAATCGGTGATATAAATTATTTTACATTTGATGTGGTTCTGTGGTTTCAGTGTACCTTAATATATTTTGTCTCGAAGGTTTTTTTCTAATGTCCACTTTCCGCAACTAATGCATTGAGAAAGGTTAATAATCGCCAAGTATAGAAGGGCCAACTTAACGTCAGCTGCAGTTTTATCAGATAACAGTATCACAAACACTGTTGTGTTCGAAGATTCACTGTTTATTTATTTACCCTGAGTAAATTTGTCTATTATAATAATATTCGTGAAGTGATATTTTTGTATCTGCAAAATTACATCTGAAATTATGTTGATATCCATCAAAAGACGTTTATTGCTAGAAATAACCCTCTTTCATTATAACAAACAATTCCTTGTGACTAACAAAAGTTAAAAAAATAAAAAACTACATTAATTTATTATATTTATCATCTGAGAACTAGGCAATAGAGTTTTGTGTAACTTAAGAATCAAATGCGGAACTATCAATGCTAAAGTACAAGCCAATACAGTAGTTTTGTTTTTGTTATACCTGGTATGTATAACAAAAATTGTACGCAAGTAAATGATTCTTTCTTTCTTTCTTTCTTGTTTCATATACACACATCGTAAAAAATAAAACCAAACACTTTCAATTAAACTAAAAGTGGAGTAATGAAACTTACACTAAAAACTTATTCTAAAGTTTTTATATGTTTAGTTTTTTATTGCTAATAAACCAAATTTTCCCTTTCCTTTAAGTCGATTGAGCAAGAAATTCTTTTTTTCCCTACAATGGCAGGCCAGTCTACAGCCCACCTGATAAGTGATAACTATCACGCATAGACTAATGTCAGGAAATTGTGAAGCCTCTGTCTACCGTGATATTAATTCTCGCCTTAAACTGCGTTTGAAGAGAGACATGACGTATAGCGCTCGGGAAACACCGCAGCTGGTAGTTCATTTTATTTTTCCATTAATTTTCTTTGCCTAGCTTATAGCCTCTTCGACTTTTGACTCGTAAGATTTTTTTTTTTTTTTTTTTTTTTTTTTTTTCATACACCGTCATCTAGTCCCAAGCTAAGCAGAGCTTGTGTTATGGGTACTAGATAACTGAAATATAATACATATACATACTTTTTTTTTGTAAATACATACTTAGAATACATAGGAAACACCCAGACTAAAGACAAATACAAATGTTCATCACACAAATATTTGCCTTCCACGGGAATCGAACCTACGACACCCGGCGTCGCAGTCAGTTACACTAACCACTAGACCAACGGTGCAGTCTGATGACATCTATTTGAGAAGATAAATCAGAATTTGTTATATTTAATATATTCCATTGCGCTAATAAAGCAAGAAAGCTATAATAAACTAACTATCCGCGGCGCGGTTTCATTCGCATCTTTTCTTACTGCTCTGCTTCCGTCGCCAGTAGCGTGATGTAACATAGCCTATAACCGTCCTCGAGAACTGGGCTATCATTCGTAAAAAGATGTTTTTAAATCCGACTGATAGTTCTTGAGATTAGCGCGTTCAAACAAACAAGCTCTTCCACTTTATCTACTATTTTATATAGGTAAGTATTAACCAGTTACTCAGTTTCTCCATCTCTGACAATAGTTTCCATATAAATATAAGTTATAAGATCAACAATGATATTAGTGTATTTCTTTGTTAAATGTCCGTCAACGAATTAAACGTTTAAATGTGTCGAATACAAGTCGTGGTCATTACAATAGTATTCTTTGTTGGCTGCCTTTGACACCGCCGGCTATTGATACTAAGATAACAAGCAGTTGGATAAGGAGTTAATATTTTATGTAATAAATTAAATAAATTATAGTGTTTTTGTATGATAAAATAAATAAATATCACAACAACTACACACAACGTCATCTAGACCCAAAATAAGCATATATTAGCTTGTGTTATGGGTTCTAGAATCTGGATATAAACTTAAACATTACACACTTATACATAGAAACACCCAAACGAAGGCAAATAGACATGTTCATGCACACAAACATTTGCACTGAGTGGGAATCGAACCCGCGACCTCTGCGTGGCAGTCCGTAAACAACACTACTGAACAACAGAGACAGTCTAGTCTAACAATAGGTTTTAGTTAATTTTATAAAATATCAAAATATATAATTTTTTATCTTCGAAATACTTTTTTACATCAACAGGTATGGGAATCTTAGGCCTATATAAGTCCTCTTGGTATCTTGCTAGTTCTTCACATTGCTCTACCTTGGTCAGGAAATTTGTGAGCAAATTAACTGACATTTTCTTTTAGTTACTTTCGTAAGTCATCCATCTCTTTATTATAAAACAAAGTCGCTGTTTTCTTTTGTCTTTTTTCCGCTAACGTTAATAGTACCTACGATTTTGATTTGGATTTCACTGTCGTCTAAAGAATTGCTTCAGAATTCTTATTAAATTAGAGATAGGTTTATTTTTAGCGAAATCATTACAATTCTTTAAATTTACAAACAGTAAATTTAAAGAATTGTAATGATTTCGCTAAAAATAAACCTATTAGTACTCTTGTGCAAAGCTAAGACTCACTAGCTATATAAATGAATATAATTTAAATTTTAACTTTCTCAAATGTTGCCTTATCCAGTCTCACTTAATCTTTGATGTCCAGATTGCGAATGGCCTCATCATGACTGCTGCGTCATTTCTACGAGTGCTGAATCATGAGCATCACAACTTATAGACAATACACTTGTTTAATATCTAGTTTTATTAAGGGGTAAGTAGCGTGTTTGAGGTAGAGACAATTTTATTGGAATTTGAAATGTTGTGTACCGGTGCTTTTCTCTCTTACAAATTTTAATCTAAGATTTGTTTCCTTCAAATCCCGATTTTTAAAAGCGCTGTCAATTCAAATTCAAATTATTTTTCTTTCAAATAATAACTTTAAATAGTTTTTACATTAAAGGTCTAATCTAACATGTAGGGACAATATGATAAGGGTATTACCTGAACTAGGATAAACCAGTATTTCAGGTGTGAACATTGCATATTTCTAACAATATTTTCAAAATAATACTTAAAATCAATATTCTAAAGTGAATAACTCCTAGCTTAATATTAATAATAATACATGCAATACATAAACACTAGTTAACTTAAAACAATTAACAATGCTTTCGTCGCTTCATAGTCTAATTTTTGCAAATAAGGCTTTATAACAGTTTTCAATAATAGAGATATTGACATTGTAAGGCCGGATCCACATGTTAGTCCAACGTAGGCCCCGGAGCATGAACCGATCTAGTGTATCACGTCTAAGCTGATAATATTTCAATAATTATTATGTAGGTAGGTACTTAAATATAATAAATAATATGCCGCGTCTATAAATTCTTGGCCATACAATCAAAACGAAAGGCCGCTCAAATTCAACAATAGCAATTATTGTAAGATATAACAATGATCTATCGATTATACCGATACATTATATCGATTCTTTTTATCGATATAATCTATCGATGACAGGTACACTGTAGTCAATTCTTATATTAGTTAATTGTGCCTTAATCGATTTTATCTTTGTGAAGAATGAGTTCGGAAGTTTTGAATAATACGCGGAAATTAGTCATGTTTATAAAGATTTATACGAAAGACGTAGCGTAGGCAGACTCCTCACAAGGTGGACCAACGGACTAATAAGGATGACAATTACAGAAATATTAACGGGAACAAAGTGAGTACCTACGTTGCACAAAAGTTGTTCCTAGTCTGGCAACCCATAAGCGCGACAACTCTTTATGAATCGCACAAAGTTTTGTCCTATGTGGAATCGATCCCACAGGAGTCACACGCACTTCTGAGACAGGCAAGACCTTAACCGGTTCTGAGCTCTTTTCATCCTTAGGTTACCGCAACCTTTGATTCATATACCTACCATTCTATTTCAAACAAAAAGGTTGCGAATATATTTTTTATCACTTACATAGTTACTAAAATAATTAATAGATATAAATAATGAATACCGCAAGAAATCATGTTGAGTAAATACCGTATTTATTTATAGTGGGTGCTTAAGGTATTATCTCCAATTGCCGTCCGGGTGACTGTCCGTTTTTGATTACACGTGATGTACCGATAAAGGTCGAATACCTACCACGATTACGGTCGAAAGTCTGAGTCAAGTATTTATTTGTGTGATCCACATAGCCTCATAATTTTTGTTTAAAAATTTAGGTAGAGATGAATAGATCTTCTTAATAAATATGATCGCCTTCTCAATAACTACATTCGATTCATTTTTAATCTTCGTAAATATGATCACATCTCTATTTACCGCTCTGAACTGAAATGGTTACCTATCCGTCAACGCCGTAGCTTGCGTGCTCTCACTACCCTCTTTTCTATCCTCAACTCCCCTTATTCACCTAACTATTTAACGTCTTCATTTCAATACTTGTCTTCTGTTAATAATAGAAATCTACGTTCTTCAAATAACCGTTTACTTACCTGTCCTTCTCATACTTCTGGTTTCGTACACTCTTCCTTTGTAGTGCAGGTTATTCTTCTTTGGAATGCGCTTCCTCTCGAGATCAGGATGTCCACTAACCGATATACATTTAAGCAAAAGATTCGTACTCTCCTGTTTGATGGATTGTCGGCAATATCACGTTAACTTTTGTATATATGTATGTATGTATGTATATACATATATTATATATATATCTATGTAAGTATTTATGTATACTTATATGTATGTTTGTATACCCACTTAAATGTATGTAATCTAGTATACCAATATTATTTATTTTGTATATATATTATTTTTCTTTAAGTAATTTAAGTATCTATTGTATTGAATACCTATTTTTGTAATATGATTTAAGCCTCCCTTTTTCTCCATCATAATTTACAACTTCATTGCACCTACTTCGCTTATCTCTGCATTACCTTGGTTAACTGGTAGAGAATGCCCATGGCATTAAGTCCGCCATTGTACATTAGTGCATTAAGTTTTATAAATAAATAAATAATAAATAAATCAATAGCATTCATTTTTCGTTAGCTGTGTTAGATGTAATAAAGGTAAGGTCGTTGCAATTTAAAGAAAAACTTAATATCATTCTATCTTGATTTGGGGATTGAACCTACAGTACCACAAAACCATCGAGATAGTTGCTACCACAAAATTCGTTTCCAGAGTTTAACTTAAACAAATTACATAACTAAAACTTCGTATCATTTTAGTAGTCTGCAAGGATGTCATATAGAACTAGAACTACTGTCTGTTTACCATCAGGCAAAGTCAGATGTCATTTTGGTAAAGTAATATAAAAAAGTTTGGCCAGTTCAATTATTATTATTAACCGTTTTTAATAAATACGAGGTTAAAAAAGGTTCGTACTATGGCCGACAACTGATCTATTCACCCTATATTTAAGTTTTTGTAACCAATCTTGTGATTCATCTTGAGTTATAAGTATTCATTGATATCATTATGAACTGCAAGTAATAATCTTCTATGCTAATATAATATAAACTAGGCATTTCTAAGAATTTAAGATTTTGATCTGTAAAAGTTTTTTTTAGTGTGGGAATGATAAAAATATTCTGGTATTTCCTTTTGATTGGCCAAAACAGTACGTTTTTGTTTTTTAGCCTTTTTTAGCAATAGGTTTTATTGCTAAAAAATAACCAAAGTTATATTACAGAAGTAAAACTATTTATAAAAAAACAAATAAAATAAAAATGGTGACTTAGACAATTTAATTCAATTTTAAGCTTTAAATTAATCGTGATAAGTTATCAACAAAGGATTTCATCTTGCACCAACTGTTTGAAACGATGGCTTTTCGTATGATGCCCACCACTCCTGAGGACATTAACAATTGACTAAATAATTGAAATCCTCTCTTTTCTTTCTTTAATCTTAGTAATTATAATAATTGGTTATTTTTTTTTTTTTTTTTTTAATTTGTATTGTTCTTTGGTTGCGTTGAGTGTTTAAATTGTAACTCATACAAATAACTGTAATTAACTAATTATCTAACGATTCAAAAGAGTGGCGTGAGTTTTTGCCAGTTCTTCTCACAGCTCTACCTCGTCAGCGAACTGGCTGTAGGTCAATTGGCTGATGTAATGTTGACTTTTCATAAGCATCATACTTTATGATTAAAATGAAATAAATGCTTTGAGTTTAAGTTTGAGTTCAAGTGGGAAAAATAGAATAGAATAAATTAAAAATATATGGAATTGGCATAAACTAACACCATTATTGTCGATATGTCAATCCCATCCCCATACATTTAGCGTTCATGCCACTTGTCTAGGCCCTCGGAGCTTTACTAACTGCTTATTCTCGGGCAAAGTTGAATTATTTTAGTGGGCAAATATCTCAAAATAGTAAAAAGTCATGTGATTGTCGCTGTTTTGTACTGCCTGAGACCTTGCTTATTTCTACTAAATCATACGTTTTGATACGGTCAGCACCATTTATAAATTTTATTCCGAAAGATTTATAGGGAACTAGCTTTTAGCGGCGCGGTTCACCCGCGTCTTTGCTTACTATTCTGCTCCCGTGCGTCGCCAGTAGCGTGATGTCACATAGCCTTCTTCTATGAGAAGAAGAGAACTGGATTATCAATCACAGACAAAAATAATTTTGCAAATCCGACTGGTAGTTCCATAGATTAGCGCGTTCAAACAAACAAACTCTTAAGCTTTATATTACTATAGATCTATGCATATTTAGAAAGAACCGAATTTCAAAGATTTGTAATTACGTCGTAAAAATTACTTCGTACCTCGTGGCGATCGGCAACGACCGAAGCTCCAGTACATAATATAAATAAATGTTTATCTTGACAATTAATGATGTAAACTTTACAATAACACGACTACCACAGATATAAAATAAAAAAAACACAATAAATAAACTTACCTTAATACTGTTATAAAATTAAGATTTATTTTAATAAATCGTATACAATTTATGTATTAGTACCAGCTTCCCGCAGCGTGGTTTCATTCGCGTTAACTTACGTCTTTAGTTGCTCGACTCCCGTCATTAGTTGCGTGATGTTACATAGCCTATAACCTTCCTCAAGAATTGGGCTATCAAACGCAAAAAGAAATATTCAAAACCAGGTAGTTCCAGAGATTGACGCGTTAAAACAAACAAACAAACAAACTCTTCCGCGGTACATATAGATAGATAAATTATACACAATTTATATATTTTACATATTTAAGCGCTAATATGTTTGAAATGTAAATTACGTTTTTTGTTGTGAAATAGATAAATTAATGTAAATACAAGTAAACAGTAAAATAATTTGTAAACATGGCGCTTTTAGTAACCAATTTGTTACAAAAGACTTTAAATAAAACTAGCTTCCTGCAGCGCGGTATCACTCGCGTTAAGTTACATCTTTGGTTACTGCTCTGCTCTCTTCGCCAATAGCGTGATGTTACATAGCCATCGTGATGTTACCTTTCTTAAGAACTGGGATATTAAACGCAAAAAGAATTTTCCGATTGGTAGTTCCAGAAATTAGAGCATTCAAAAAAAAAAAAAAATTCTGCTTTGTATAGAGTATAGATATGCGCTACTTTAATTTGATATTTATGTCACTAAAGTGTGATCTTTAGTGTATAATCAAATCACTCCATCTCTTACCGGCAATGTCATAAGAGGAGGTTGAGACAAAACCACTTAATGGATAGCCTTCGTATTGGCCTAGTGAAGTTACACATTTTGTAACCCACGAAGTGTTTGCTTCAAATTAAAGTCATTATGTACTTTCGAAATCAGGGTTTAAATCCGAAGGTTCAATTTCGACATTATTGACCTTCTTCTTCGTATCGAGTGGTTAGTGGTCAACCTAGTGTCAGGATTTGTTCAGGTCACCCGTAATTTATTATACAGGCATCCGACATTGACCTAACGACTGTTATCAACTTGATAACAACCGGGACCGACTTTTAACGTGCCGTCCGAAGCACGGAGACGCTCATATCAAATTCCACGATGCGGTCACCCATCCATGGGCCAGCCGCACTCTTAGTTGCTTAACCCGCAGATCGATTACCGATAAGTGAGTGCAACGAGCTATGAGTGCCTCTGGTGTAAAAAACTTAATAAATTATTATTTATTATTATAAACCGTGCTTCGGGACTCTAGTAATACCTAATATAAATATATTGTATATAATTTATTAAAACAAATCTTAATTGAATATGAGTTTGAGATAAGTTTATTTATTATTGCCCTAAAGTGTAAGAAAACACGATGAAGTAAAAAAAGGTATTAAAAAAGTAATACTAAAATCGCCAATCTGGCTTGAACAAACATGGTGAACAATGCTCTCGTCTTCTCTATATGAAAAGAGACACTTACTCTGCAGTGACCAATGGAAGATGACTGGGAAACCCTACCACCAAATCTACTAAAATAAAAATGAAAAATGAAAAAAAAATGAAAATATGTTTATTCATATAGGTCAATTAAATTAACACTTATGAACGTCAAAGTTTACAAAATGTCAGCAAATTACTTTCAGCCAGTTAGCTGACTAAGTAGAGCCATGAGAAGAACTGGCAAGAAACTCAGGCCACTCTTTTTAATCGCTAGGTTATTACAATTTTTGTAAGTTACAGTTTCAAGTAGCATGCAAAGTGACACAGGCAATACACTATACACTATACTAAGAGTTTTAACTATGATATCACCTCCTTTTAGAGTCCTCTGTCAGTTCACTTTTTGTTTTCAAGACGGCAGTGACAGATGTACTGTACCGACCACACCGACTTAGAATCCTTAGCATTGTTAGCATTGCGACTCTGCGAAGCCGCCGCCTACAATGAAGGGAGTGGAGTAGCTGATAGGATTGAGAGAGGTGAGGAAAAAGAAAAGGGAGAAAATTGGGTCTTCAGCACTCTTTCTGGTTTTTCCGACTACGTTCCAGGTCAACGATGAAAATTAAACATAATTTAACATAAAGAAAGGTCTATGACATCTATATAACATTCCTTGTATCCATAAAGTACCCTAATGTGTTCCACGTTCTTTAAAAGATAAATGGAACATTTCATCACAAAAAAGCAATACAAAGCTAAAATAATTATCGGCATTGAAACGGACAAACAAAACGCAGCTATAAGGCTGTAGTTAAATAATGTCATCAGTGTGTGGTGACAGCGAGAAATATCACATGGGTGAGCGGTTATAATGTGTGCGGTTGCGTTAACCTACGAAAAACTTTCGCCCTCGTACGATAAGGTTGTGGAATGAGTTCCCCATCGAGGTTATCCCGAGAGACTACAACATGGAGTTCTTCAAGAAAGGAGTTAAAAGGTTTTTAACAGGGTCGGCAACGCGCTAGTGATGCTCCTGGTGTTGCCAGCGTCCATAGGCTATGGTAACTGCTTACCATCAGGCGGGCCGTATGCTTGTTTGTCACCTTAGTCGTATAAAAAAAAAACAATTTCTAAAAAGTAATTCCGAAAAGTTCGACTATCGAACTACTTAGTAGGAGGTTTTTATATGGACTTTTATATGGAATTAATTAAAAATGCTTGTGAGTCATAACTATAAGTAACAAAATGACACACATAGTAACATTTCTTTCTTTCTTTTAATTATTGTAAACTATTCTTTCTCTAGAGAGAATACCTCTACCTTTGTGGACCTATTCAGGTTTTTAGAGCAAAAGTGGAATCCACTATTCTATGATTCTCTATGACTGGAGGACGTCCAACGTCCGGCCTCCTCACTTCAATAAACCCGTGTAACAATGGACACGTACTATAACCAGTTGACCAAGCATAATCGCTCCCGGGATCTATTATAGTGAAATATTTTATACATTAGCATAACTTATGCCCCTGTCTTCGCCTACAACTCTATCTTACTTAAATAGAAAAAATCGACGCCATCTTTTTATAAAATAAGAATATGCTAAATATCTTGGTATTTCTGTTAAAGCTATTTTAATAGGCTTTTGATTAAACAATGATATTCGTGACATCTATACTCGTACATAGTAATATAGCCGCTGGAAATTGTCTGTCTGTTTGAACGCGCTAATCTCAAGAACCGCTTAATAGTTTGGATGCGGTTTTCACTGTTTTAAAGTGCGCAGAAATAAATAATCCACAAAGTAAACAATTAGCAGGTTAAGCAACATAGAGTGCGGCTGGCTCATGGATGGGTGACCCCATAGATAGGAGCGTCTCCGTTAAAAGTCGGTTCCTGTTGTTAGCATGTTGATAACAGTCGTTAGATCAAGTCGGATGCCTCTATGGGCGACCTAAACAAAGTCTGATACTAGGTTGACCACTATCCACTCGATATTTGATTTTGATTATAGTAAAGAAAAGCTGAGTTTTCAACGATTTGTACTATTTTGTATAAACATGTTAGTAGTGCGAAGCAAGAACGAGTTGCTCGCTAATAAAATTTGTCGTAAACATGTGGTAGTGGGTTCGAATCAGGGCAAGTACCAATATGATTTTAAAAAGCATGCACTTTTTAAGTTTATCTTGGACATTTCTGACTGACGGTAAAGGAAAACATCGTGAGGAAACCTGGGCTTAAAAACCTGAAATTGCCAATCCGCCTTGAGCAAGCGTGGTGATACTATTATTATTATTATTATTATTATTATTATTAAATTATTTTATTCTATTCTATTCTAATATCATGTTCTTTTTTAATAAATCTTGGACATTATTAAAGAGAATGGCAAAATCCCGATCCCATAAGTTAGAAATCTCAAATCCGCTTTGAACAAGCATGGTGATCAATTCTCATCCCTTTTGTATGACAAGTGACCGTCCTTCTGATGAGCACATCATGGGCTGGGACGAAAAGAAAGAAAGAAAGAAAAAGTATTTATCTACAACCAAGAGGCGACATACAAAAGAATACAAAAAACAATATTAAGAACGTTCCATAATTTGCATATAAATAGAACTGTAAGCATTATGGTTACTTACTTTTTATACAGCTATCACGTAATTCTAAAAAGTGTTCTGAAAACATTTTTAAAATATAGCTCTGATTAAATGATAATAAGTGAAAACCACTAATATATTAAGTCCGCCAATATACTATTTATGTATATGATGTTTTAATAAATAAATAAATAAATAAATATATGACACTAAATTGCGACGTTGCTACTCTTTTGTGTGAACGATCTAACAATTTGCACAAAGTTTTGTTCGTCAAATGGGAGTCAAAGCCACAATCTTTTCCACAGCGGTTGTACGTTTCACACCGTGCCACTGAGTTAGATAAGTACTAATCTATATTATTATATAAAACGGAAGAGTATGTTTGTTTGTTTGGACGCTCTAATCTCTGAAACTACCACCAGTCGAATTTGAATAATTCTTTTTGCGTATGATAGCTCAATTCCTGAGGAAGGTTTTAGGCTATGTAACATCACGCTACTGGCGACGGAAACAGAGCAGTAAGCAAAGACGTGAGTGAAACTGCGCCACGGTATTATAATTAACTCCACTTCCACATGCTTTATAAAAGCTACAAAACAATACCTAAAAGCATATAAAAGCGAACAGAAAATGGTTGCATTAAATCAATTCGTCATATCGAATTATACTACTTTGATCAAGTTATGGAGGTGTCAGCTGAAAAACGTACTGACAGACAGTTTGCAATATTACACCACGCCCGTTTCCGATGGACATCGCTAGTGCTCTCCATAGACTAAGTTATAGTACAGACCAGAGGCCCGAGACAAATGGCAAAGATTTCTACTCTATTCATAGAATAGATTAAAAAATGTATTGGATTGACATAAGCTAACGCCAACGCTTATGTCAATCTCATACATTTTTGTATCTATTCTATAAATAGAATAGAAATCTTTGACACTTGTCTAGGGCGTCAGTACTCTTAGGACATTTTTGTTATAATATGAGCGTTATTGTATACTGTGTTTTTGTATGAAAAGTAAACAGCGCCTCTAGTGGTTAGGCTGAGAACTAAATTTTCTATTACAATTTAAGTTTCAAGCGCCCCTAATGTTTATTTTGATAACAGCTAAAGAAAGCAATTTTACTGAGAAAAATTAACTAGACGGTAGGTAATTAAATTTTTCAGTAAAGTTAACTAAATTTTTCAAATAAATTTTATAACGACAAACGCCTGTAACTCTTGGTTTTATAGGTAGTTTCAAATCGAATAACTTATTTATTGGAGACAGATGTAAAATTATTCTGAACTAGCGACGACCTTGATGATACTTCGTGGGCAGATCCTTTAGAAGGTAGGTTCACGACTTTATAAGGGCGGGAGACGCTGGTATATACATAGTGAGCCGTCCTCATCCGTCGTTCAATCGTCAATCCATCTTGTAAGAAGCCTTTTTTATGCATTTTCTAAATTATATACATAGCTTCCCGCCTTTTATCCCCAAAGGGGTAGGCAAAGGTGTTCAACCCCCACTTTTCGCCATTATTTATTTTAGGTCTCATGTAACAGGGGGAGAACCTGTTGTCATATGCCAGACGCCGGGCTAATACTGAGAATTTTTCGACAGAAAAACCCAAAATTACTTTACCCGACCCGGGATCGAACCTGAGACCTCTGCGTGGTAATCCGTATATAGTACCACCGAACCACAGAGGCAGTTTTTAATTATGAGCTTAAAACAAAGTTCTGTCTATAATTTTATTAACTCTACAATCAATCGCTGATGCCTCGAAATGGCTGCTTCCGTTAGCAAGGCAAGATGGCCGGGGCACTTCCGGTCGCGTCAAACTTCGCCGTTTGATGTTCCATCGGTTTTATGTTAACCTCTTGTTATGTTATTAATTGTCTTGAAAGAAGTTTAAATAACTTTTGAAATTTAGCAGAAAGGTAGCTTTATAATAAGCAGGAGATAGACGTCAGGTCTGTGAATAACAGATCTTGTTCGGAAACAGGAACAGCACCTTATTTATCTGTCAATAAATTAAAAAAAAAAAACGTAACTTAGTGTAATAATAATTAAAAAATAATAATTGGTAGTACATATATGTACAATAAAGTATTTTCTATTCTATTCTAACCATAATATTATATTAATAGTGTTCTGGAGGCGCTCATAGCTCATTGCGCTCACATTAGTGTACCGATTACAGTAAACGATTATCGGGTTAAGCAACATAGAGTGCGGCTGGCCAATGGATGGGTGACCGCATAGTGGTATGATCTGAGCGTCTCCGTGCTTCGGAGGGCACGTTAAAATTCGGTCCCGGTTGTTACCAAGTTGATAACAGTCGTTAGGTCAAGTAGGATGCTTCTATAATAAATTATGGGCGACCTGAACAAATCCGACGGTAGTAGATCCACGCTGATTTCAGCTTGAATGGGCCGGATCGTCCGGGGAAGTACTACCCTCTCATAGAAGATCGACTTAAGAGTAGTAGTATCCGTACTACTGCGTTTCGTTCGGTGAGTAAGAGCGCCGGAGGCCGAATTTCCCCCCTTTACCTCTTTCCTCACCTCCCTCATTCCCTTCCCCTAACCCCATTCCCAGCCACCATAGTGGAGACCACCATACCAGCAGTTTAAGATGATGGCTTTTAGTATAGTGGCCGCCACTTCTGGATTCCACTGACTGCTTACCATCAGGCGGGGTGGAGTCACTTTGGTAGGCTACGACATAAAAAAAAAAATCCTGACACTAGTTGACCACTACCACTCGATATTTGATTTGAATTGTGTTCTATGGTAGTAAATCTTTACTGGTTTCAGCAAGAATAAACTGGTTTGATTAAGGAATAGGTACTATACTTTTTATAGAATATCGGTGTAAAGTATTGTTCAATCAATAAAAGTCTGAACTTTATCGGCGCATGTATGTCACCGACACCGTCACCATAGTAGTGTCTTTCTCTGACCTGAGACCCTGAGGTCTCGTGCTTGAATTGAGAAAGTTATTTTATTCTGAACAAGCGATCCGTCCTTGCAAAGCACGTGAGTACCTACTGTTTTTACGGTAATGTTTATAAATTGTTAAAATTCAGCATTAAAGTAGAGTTTTCTCTACTTTAATGCTGCTTATAAATCTTCTGGCAAAATGCTCTGCATGGTTTAAACAAAGGTTTTTTTTTATTGCCTACAATGCCAGACGAGCAAACAGCCGTGGTGATGGTAAGTGGTAACTATCGCTCTCATGAACGACTCAATTGCAAGAGCAATGCCAGGGACACTCTGATAAGCCGCTGCCTACCATTAAGGGAGTGGGGAAGGTGATGGGATTGAGGGACGTAAGGAAAAAGGAAAGGGGGAAATTGGGCCTCCGGCGCACTCGTTAAGATAGCAATAAAGGAACCAAATATCTATAGCGACTATAAACTATTTAGATATAGTCTAAAATAACTTTCTCACTGTCAACTAAAACAAGAAAAGAGCTATAGAAATGCCAATCACCTAAGCAAGACCATCTCTAATTACAACACTTAAACTTAAGAGATTCATTAATTTTATATGCCTCGTACATTTATACTTAACCATTACACATAGATATCGTAATATCTATATTATAGGATAATAAATTAAGGTGTGGCTTCATCTATTCGTAATGTACAAGACCAACAGAGCAATAACAACGATGACATGTAGGTACGTCCACTGCTGGACTTAGGGACCCCTTAAGTAACACTACCAAATCAGCATAGAAACAACTTAATACATACATAACTTCACGCCTGTCTCCCATAAATGGGGTAAGCAGAGACTATATAACGCCATTTGCCACGATCCAAGCATACTTCTTTTACCTCTTCAACATTTATTAATCGTTTCATGAACACACGTCGGTTACGGGTGCTTGTAATTGTGCTCTTTGTCAACACATCACCTGTTTGGTCCGCGTATGTCCGTCTAGGATGACCTCCACCAACTTTTCCAGGCTTTTCCGTTCCATAAATCTCTTTCGTTATCCTACTTCTAACCATTATTTCCAGATGTTCAAATCACCTAAACTTCAATTTTCAATTTTAGACACTTAATACTTAGTGAGGTCGAGGGATTTGATTCCCGGTCATGAAACATGTCTACTTGCATTGGTTTGGGTGTTTCTATGTATAACTTGTATTGTTGAAAAGTATTTAAGTATGTATATCCGTATCTAGAACCTCTAACACAAGCTACTCGTATAATAAATGCTTACTTTGGGTTTAGATATTATTATACTAATATGGAATAGTATAGATTTCTTAGCGCGCTTGGCTTTTGTCCACTGCTGGACAAAAGCCTGTCCCAAGGCTTTTGTCCAGCAGTGGACTAGCGTAGGCTGATAATGATGATATAGATTCCGCCATTCACTGACATTACCCTCGAATAAGTATGAAAGCCTGACTTACGATATCAAAGTTTTCATACCGAGTTAGGTATATGATAACTTCCAACGATCACGTGTTAGTAGTACCTAAGTAGCCTGTCAGATACATTCTGACGTTTTCGTGGAAGGTACGCACCTATTGTTTATGCACTACTACCACAAAAGGTATTCAATTCACATCATTTAACCGTAACTACTGGATATCTACCACTATTGGATATCCAAAGGCAATTCCAGTTTGTCCAGCCCTGAATAAAATCATATCATTTACTCACAAAATATGAGTAGGCTTGGTGTTACATAATTTGTTCATACATCCATATGACCTAAGGGAATATGTAAAAGAGCGTAACACGTGTAACAGTGTTCACGGTAGTAAATCCACGCTGGTTTCAGTATGAATGGGCTGGATCGACTGAGGAAGTACTACCCTCACATAGAAGATCGACGTAAAAAAATATTAGGTAATGTGTTCGGTGAGTGTGTTCGGTGAGTGAGAGCGCCGGTAGCCCAAATACCCCCTCAGTCCTCTTCCGTTTTCTTTTCATTCCTCATCCCCTTCTCCGTGGTCCACAACGGCTTGGTCGTGTTTTCTTAGCATTATTACTTCTGCGTAGCTTGGAAACACAGCCATCTCTATAGGTTACAGTTGCCACTTAACATCAGGTGGACCGTATACTTGTTTGCCACCAAAGTTGATCCTGTATAGGGCTATACTTAGGTGTTCTGTTTCGGCAGAGACTTATAGTACCAGTTGCATTAATACAACACCTATTTAAAAATACTTATAATGTTATTATTTCTACATTTCCGATCAATATGATTTCTACAATCAAATACCTGTACAATCATACATCACTATAGAACAAAGAATCAATGCAACAGACCCGACAACTGCCTTTAAAACTGGTTGTAGGCACAAAAGCTTAACATGACGTCACATCTTCTGTTATTCCATACGTGACTGATGTTATGCTAGAATGTGAGTTTGATTTATTGATGACTTTAAATGAAAAATAAACGACGCAACTGTGCAAGTTAATGAAAATAATACTTAAACGGTGCATAATATGGGTGATTTTTCTGTAGCTTGAATCTTGTGGATACAACTTAACGGGTATGTATTATGAAATTTATGAACATTCCATTTATTATTGATGTCCTAAATGTACATGATCTGTGTGATAAAATACAAAACGTTTAGTATTCAAACTATAAAATGGAACTACCTTCTTTTCCTGTAGGAGTAACAGGCAGAAGAGTATCAGCAGTGTTATGTACGTACCTAAATGTCATACTACAGTCCACAATGCACTTATCAAGTGGAAACTATGGCGAACACATACCTTTGGGCTAAGGTCCTTTGGTGGACGTCTTTAGGCTGATGAAGATGATGATGATACGAATATGCCATTTCGACATCGGTCTCAACTCGAAAACCTCCTTCCTCAAAAAATATTTTTAGTAACATTTAGCAGTACCATGCTAATAACATATTTTTTTATATAGATAAATACAACTCCCACACAAGGGAACAAGCCCTGTATCACGGGGGACTTTACAAACATACATTCACACATACAACTTACAAAAAGTACACCCAGATTCGGAACAAATATTTATGGATCACACAAAGTTTTGTCCCGTGTGGGGATCGAACCAACAACCTCGTGCACAGCAGTCGCTTGCGCTCCCACTGCACCACGGAAGTAGTCAAAAACCAAACAGCAGTCAAATTTAAACCAATATGCGCGATAGAACAGAATAGAAATATTTTATTGTACTTACACCGAATATTATTAGATTCTAGCATTTAAAAATGTTACCACAAAGAATCATATATAATATTAGAACATTGACACGCCCGCAAACCAATAAAAATAACAGGCGACCTCTTACATAACATCATCCACAAGGTGTAGACGATCAAAACACGCAATCAGTCGTCTCATTCAACCGCATAATGCCGTCCATCCTTTAACACTTCTTTGCTTTTGTATAACACCGACCTTTTGTACGCACCTATTATCGCTTTATAAGGCGCATTCATTAACATAATTTTATTTTTGACGAATTTATTTAGTAGTTAAGTACAGACTGTTTTGTAGTCAGTTGAAGGTAACGTGATGAATAAAAAAGTCTACGTTACCGTTTTGAAAAATTCTACCACCTTTACGAAAACATAAAGGGAACGGGTAACATAGCATATACTGTAATATGTTATATAATAATAATAATATAATAATATTCTACCACATTCACACAGCACCATCTAGCCCCAAATTAAACAATTATATTTGCTTGTGTTATGGGTACTAAACAACTGATAAACTACTTATATACTTTTTTTTTTTGTAAATACATACATATTATAGATAAATTACACCCAGACACAGAACAAACAATCATGCTCATCACACAAAGGTTTGTCCTGGGTGGGAATCGAACCCACGACCTCCGGCTTAGCAGTCAGGGTCACTAACCACTAGACCAACAGGCCAGTCAAAAATGTTTAACATATTGTTTAGCAATTTTAAGAACTTCAATATTTATTTTTAAATTTGCAATACAGAAGACAGCAAAAGTAAATTAGCAGTATATCAATAATATTATATATACAATGGGTAAGAGCTCTAAGCCAGTACAAAACAGGCGTAGTACTTACTATGACTTTATTAACGCTGATTATACTTTAATTAACGCGGAGTTTGTCAAACTCGATTGGGATATACTGCGTCTGCAGACTACGGCTGAAGCTGCGGTATCCGTTTTTTATGAGTACATTTTTGCTATTATAAAAAAACATATCCCTGTCAAAAAGAACAAAAATTCTAAATATCCTCTATGGTTTACGCCGGCTTTAATACATTTATTTAAAAACAAAAGTACCTAGTGCTTGGAATAAATGGAAGAGTTATAGTAACAAACCGAATTATGAAATTTTTAGTGTATACAGGAGTAGGTTTAAGATACTGGCACATGAATGCTACAAAAAATATATGGCGTCAGTAGAGGACAGCATATGTAATAATATTAATTGTTTTTGGACATATATTAATAATCAGAAGGTAAACGCAGGTATACCTATTCATGTATCGTATAAAGATAAGTCTGCTGACGACCCCGTCGAAGTATGTAATTTGTTCTCGTCTTTTTTTCATTCGGTCTTTGAACCATCTGGTGCCGATGTTGATTTTGATGAGTCGAGTATACCCGACACAAACACTACGTCTGAAGATAATCTGCAAAGCATACACGTTACCAAAGAAGAAGTACGAAAAGCACTTATGATAATATTGAGATCATTTTTTATGTAGACGTTTGTTGTGAGACCGAATGACCGAAGCGAAGCGAGGGCAGACGTCTAGTTAATAAATAAGTTTGACTTTAACTGCTACGTAATGTCAGTAAAACTGTTAATTTAAGAAAAATATATTCTTTTTTTATAGGACTTTTATAAAACATGTCAGTCCTATTAGTACATTCTTACGTCAAAACTATGAACAGGCAGCTTTATTTTAATCTGACCCATTCACACGACCCGCACTATCAATACCCGTATTGTAGTATAATGGGTATAATAGTTATATTAATTCTTTAGACATATTTATTTCGATACCTAAGAATATATCAATTGCTTGAGTGATTGCGCTGATGTAATGATTCGGTCAGTCGTGATGGTTTAGCTGGTTCAGCTAAGATGTTATCTTATGAGGGCGGTTAAGTATTCAAAACTTATATATATATATATATATATTAATATATAATATCAAACCGTAATATTTGCATGATGTGGTCTCCTCTAATTGAAGGAGTACATTGAAATATGTTTGTGTCCTATTTCTCTTAAGTTACAATTGTGTACATCCTTTGTTGGAGATCCTTCAATATAAATAAATAAATATCTTTTTTTTTACAATTAAGTTTGGTGGATTAAGTAGAGATCACTGGAGATCGCTTGGGTACTATTTTATAATAATACCACAACAACCGTACAACGTCATCTAGACCCAAATTAAGCATATATATTAATAGCTCGTGATATGGGTTAAAGAATGCGGATAAACATAAATATTATACTTTTTTTTGTAAACACATACATATTATACATAGAAACACCCAGACCAATGCAAACAGCCATGTTCATGCACACAAATATTTGCACTGACCGGGAATCGAACCCGCGACTTCTGCGAGGCAGTCCATACACATTACCACTAAACTGCCGAGGTTGCCATTATTGTATTTATAATGGTATTTTATTTATAATAGTCTAACACAAAACTTTTGACTCTACTCGAACATGGTAAGCAGTAGAGGAACAGAAGTGATGGACTCCTTCAAAAAGCTACCGTGATAGCCCCCACTATTTAGGCTTTTTCACGTCGTGCCTAATAATTCAGGATCATAATTTTAGAAAATATTAAACAAATATGTACGGTAGTAGATCCACGCTGATTTCAGCCTGAATGGGCCGGATCGTCCGGGGAAGTACTACCCTCTCATAGAAGATCGACTTAAGAGTAGTAGTATCCGTACTACTGCGTTTCGTTCGGTGAATGAGAGCGCCGGAGGCCCGATTTCCCCCCTTTCCCCTTTCCTCACCGCCCTCATTTTCTTTCCCTAACCCCATTCCCAGCCATAATGGAGGCCACCATACAAAAAAAAAGTACTTCAGTTCCAAGCGTTAATTTATTTAAAGAATAGAGATGATTTATTTACAGGTAACTAGGCAACCTAGAATTTGTAATTACCAATCGTTTATTAGACTTGCTGATTCCGGGTTAATACTAAAATCTCTCGAGTCTTGTAGATCCATCTCGAGACTTGGTACTATCCGTACACAGCACCACTAAACCACATCCAACAATTAACCTCGCAACTTTTACATAAACAATTAAACAAGCCTAAAAACAAGAAAAACTTAAAAAAGGCGTAAATAATACATAATTGCCCGATCCGGATATCGAACCTGAACAATTAAGAATCACTTTATTCACAGTTCATCAGAGACTATTATAACAAATAGTTTACGGTATATTTTATGACCTCGTTAATTAATAAACGGTATTGTTTAGATTTGGTGCCGGAGATGGACGTAGGATACTTCTATCCCAAAAATCGGTCTGGTTTCTGAGTCACATACCATTTTCAGCGCAGGCGAGGCCACAGGGCGTAGTAGGTACATACATATTCTGCTCAGAAACACCTAGAGCAATGCAAATAGCCATGTTCATGCACACAAATATTTGCACTGAGCGGGCATTGAACCCGCGACGCGTAGTAGTCTGTACCATCACAGAGACGGGATACTTTTTTACACCGCGTTAAATCCAACTTAAATATTGTACAAAATAGCTTGCCCTAGTTAGTTTCAATTTCGCATTAATCGCGTATAAAAATAAAACATTTTTATTGTTTTTCTAACAAATCATGATGGGAACTCAAATTATTAGTAACAGTGATTGTTGTACGAAATGGCCGCGTTAACTATAATTTAACTATCGGATAATAGATGTAACGAATGATTAACAATTTGGTTCTTAAATGAATCTGGGATTGAGGCGTTACGGTTCTGACTTGGCCCTTTGTACAGTTACAAAGAAAAGTGTTCATTAAAAATTGTTGTTGTTTAATTATTAAGGTGCTAAGCAGACTTGATAGGAAGTGTAACATATGGAAATAGCTGTGTTCTCAAAACATTATAACAAATTCTAAGAATTTACAATGAAGTTATTGTTGGCTGTAAATGACATGGGTTGAAGATCTAAACCTCCGATGCTCTCCGATCATAATCGACGATCGATCGATCTGCGATGTTAAATTTTGTACCAAAAGAAGCAAAATAGTATGGATACTATTATTTTCCCTCGATATTCTATGAGATATATCACTCCTGTGGTCAATTAGGCCCATTCGTGCTGAAACCAGTAAGAATTTTTGATAATCAAATCAAAAATACTTATAAAAGGGAACCTGTCTATAAAATACCCATAAACGAAGTGACGTAGGGCACCTAATAAAACATAAATATTACAAGTTACCCTTTTAACTAATTTCTTGAATGCCGCATCGCTGCCATACTAACAAAATAGAATAAAAATATCGCTAGCACTTGTCTTCCCACCTATCCTTTCAATCACGCCTTGTCCTCTTATGTGAAATAGTCCAGCACAACAATTAGTACCCATTGTGATTATCTAATTCGTAACGCCACACTCTTTGTAGCGATATAAACGTGTTACAGGGTCTTTAAAGGTGTTGAGTCCGTTTAATTAATGATCGCGGCTTTAGAAGTATAGATACTTTCATCAAAGGCATTGCACAAACTTTTTGGAAAGGAAAGTGGTTGCCATAGTAACAAAGTTTGGAAGTAAATTGATATTAAACTGGTACCTAGTTACCTGCTTACCCGGTTACCTGATACCCTTACAGTCGACACAGGAAAATATGGGGTGGTTGTTCTTCTTTCTAGGCTATAGATTATACAGCGCTAAGGCAAGATGAATGATGAAAACACACATATACATACCTAATACATATACAGAAGTATATACCGTGAAGTTATTGTAAAGACCTTCTAATCCATCACCAATTACATATTTGATCCGGAAACGATTAGCGGGTTAAACAATATAGAGTGCGGCTGGCCCATGGATGGGTGACCGCTTAATGGTATTTGATCTGAGCGTCTTCGTGCTTCGGAAGACACGTGAAAAGTCAGTCCTGATTGTTAAGTTGATAACAGTCGTTAGGTCAAATCGGATGTCTTTTTATGCGACCTAAAAAAATCTTGACATTAGGCTGACCACTAACCACTCAATATTTGATTTTGAGAGCAAAATGACCTAGTTTGGAAATCGTCCATAGCATATATATCAGCACAATACCGGCCTCTCATATAGAAAACTAAATCTAAAAAACTAAATAAATAATAATTATAACCTAACTTTAAATCTCTAAATAACCACATATAATATAATTTCCATAGTTAAATATTTGTCCGTGTTGTCCACTTTACTGATAAATTTCTCGCCACTGTTCGTCTGTCATACGAGTTTACTTGATATTGCTTGACAGCGGGGTCTTTACAACGGCCGACTGAATTGGCATTGTAAGGGGCTTAAAGCAAATAACTTTTAACGCAAATGCTGCGCTTTCTTCATTTGTTACTTCCTCTGTCCAGTTAATCACCTTTATTCTTCTTTGGCTAACCACAAAAGGCTACCAGTGTATATATGTTTTGTTTCGCTGAACTAAAAAAAACTTACGTACGCAGTCCTTTAATTTTTAGAAAAAAGTTGAAGGAGCTGTATCAATAAGAGGAATATAACTCTTACACCGCTGGATCGCCTGTATTGATGAGCAAAAGCCTTCTCTAAATAAAGCTCTATTTTATTCCCTCAATCTTTTGAATTTCTATATGACATTAAGTTATAATTTGGGAATCGGATCGCATCCGAATCGCATCGCCTAAATTAATCTAAGCCATCATTCATACTCAGTTTTGGCGTTAAAATGATTTAGTACAACGCACTTCTCTGAAAATTAATGTAGTCCTAAAATAGAACACCAATTTAACAAGACCTACTTCCAACTATTCAATTATTAGACTCACAGGTCAAGATAAAATAGTGGTTTATAATTTTTTTATACATTTGTAGACGTACCTAAACGGGTTATTTAGGGGTTGCTTAGGCGATTTAGTGGTGATTAAGGAAGAGAAATATGATCTATAATTGACAATTAGTAGTGAAATAGAGGTAATATTTATTTTAATTAAAAAAATTGTAATTTATCTGCCTGAAGATATACTTCAGCTAAATATTACCTGTCTCAAAAGCAAGAGTTTATTTTGATTTAGGCTGTTCAAACTCAAACTAATTTAACTGTACAATATTACCCCTAGAAAGTTGTACAATGGTCCGGCCAAAAAGACTAGCTCAATTCAAATCAAATCAAATATCGAATGGTTAATGGTCAACCTAGTGTCAGGATTTGTTCAGGTTGCCCATAGAGGCATCCGACTTGACCTAACGACTGTTATCAATTTGGTAATAACCGGGACCGACTTTTAACGTGCCCTCCGAAGCACGGAGACGCTCAGATCAAATACCACTATGCGGTCACCCATCCATGGGCCAGCCGCATCTAAGTTGCTTAACCCGCTAATCGTTTACCGATCAGTGAGCGCAACGAGCTATGAGGCCAACTGTAACACGGGCAAGAAGCGATTTATTTCATTGTGATTACATAAGTGACACTTAAATAACTTTCTCTTTTAACCGATTCATAAGAGTTCTTCTAGGTCTTTCCCTAGAACGATTGTCTTTTCTTTCCTCTTCAATTTTCTACATGCTATCTAATTATTAGCTCATTTTTTTACCCTAACTATAGTTTTGACAGCTGATTTTTGTTGGCATTGTCAATACATGGAATTAATGAGTTCGAACCTGTTTGAACTTGCCCAAAGTTTAACTTG
Organism: Parascotia fuliginaria; assembly: GCA_963082885.1. Taxonomy (NCBI): domain Eukaryota; kingdom Metazoa; phylum Arthropoda; class Insecta; order Lepidoptera; family Erebidae; genus Parascotia; species Parascotia fuliginaria. The sequence goes on along the minus strand of OY720198.1, from coordinate 5,675,034 downwards.
GAAACCAAACTCAAAGGTACTGTTAATATACTTAGTTAAAGTTTAATTTATGGCAGAAAATTATCAAAATAATTGTAGTTTTCAAACGTCGTGCTTACAATATTAATAAAGGTTTTTATTATTATCGATTGCACACACATCATACCAGTCCGATAATGTCCGACTGCAGTGAAATGCCTCTTCTCATTTATATAGAAGGCATTAGCATTGATTGTCTCGCTTGCTCAAGGCGGATTGGCAATTTTAGACGATTAGTCCAGGTTTCATCACGATGTTTTCGTTGTTCGTTGAAAACGTATGAATTATTATTAAATGTGTGAATTTCAGAAGTCACATTTTCAGTTTCCGGTAACTTGTGTATACGAAGCAGGTGCCTCAATGACTGAGCCATCACGACTTACTTATTACAAAATCAAAAGTTTCTCTCTTGGTATAAACTCCTTAGTTGCTCAATTCCTTGCTAATTTTACACACTGCTTACAAAATATAGTTAAAATAAAATACATATAACATATCAAGTAACGTGTAACGGAAATTTTACTTTTGTAATTCGATTCAGTGACATCAAAGATATATTTTATCTATTCTCGGCGGCCATTACCAACATCTGTCAAATTAAGGCGCGAAAATATTGTAATTAAAACGTTATTTTTGTCTCTGGTTTAAGTTGATCATCAAATTATTTAAGTATTTATATAAAGAAGAACACTTAAATAGTCCTGCTATATTATATTATTATATATTATGAGACTAATTTGACTGATTTTTTTGTGATTCTTTTTTATTTCTTGTTTAAACTACCCACCTGCCTACTGTCATATCTGCTTTGCAAAGGTCTCCATGTATTACCTTATTAATGTCTAGTACCATATTTTTCTAGTCGTTCATATTTAATGTATCCTGACAGATAAGACACAGTACTCGTATATGAACTAATTTGGTTTTGTCCATGCACCGCTAAGTGCTTACCTACAGAATAAAAAATAATAGACATTTTTATAATTTATGTTATGTATAATTATAATAAGTACTTTTGAGGTAGTATAAAGAAAAAGTGCGAATTAAAGGAAATTCAATTCCGCTATCAATTTTATAGCACAATAATTAAATGTTTTTATTTAAATAGTGAAAATTTGAGTTGCTGCCTCGCAGAATGGAATACCTGAAATAAAGAGAATGATATATTTTTAATCGTAGGCTTTTATTATTATTAATTATTTTAATATATGTACTACTCCTACTACTTTTATCAGTTTACTAGCTTTCAGCGGCACGGTTTCACTTGCGCCGAGTTACATCTCTGTTTACTGTTCCGCTCCTGTCGCTCGTAGCACATAGCCTATAACCTTCTTCAATAACTGGGCTATCAAACGCAAAAAGAATTTTCTAAATCGGTACAGTAGATACAGAGAATACCGCAAACAACCTCACAAACTTTGTCTAAATATTTATCAGTTTATGACATTGTTAGGTAGTTCCATATTCCAGATATCACACGGCATGACTGATATTCATCAGCATTAAACATTGTAAATTATTATTATCATGATAATCATTAACATTAAGCATTAAACAATATTTTTTATCTTCTTCCTCTTTATTATCAACTGTATTTTTGATGATATTCAAAACAAATTGCCTACAAGTATGAGTTAAGTATCCAGTACCCACTTAGAAACTACCAGAACCTACCTAGGCCACGCCACGTTCTCCGAAAGATTCCTTACGAAGTGTCACGCGATCGACGATTGACGACGAATCTGAGTCCAGAATTACTCTGTAATACGGAAGGATTAACAGTTTTTTTGTAAATATTCAAGCAGCTATGAGACATATGGGGTATGTAGCCAATACTGCACGGTTTAAGGCGACGAGAAGTTATTATGGCACCTTACCGAAAGTCGCTTGGACGTCTTTAAAGGTAGATAACCCTGAACAATTATATTGATTTCAAACTGTAAATGAATTTTGAATTTATATTTTGATTTTTTGTGAATGGAAGGCCTTTTACCTAAGTGGCGCTAACCTCATGAATCACTGCTGCCTATTATTGCCTGATATTCCTTATTAGTTTTGTATTCTAGGTACAACACGTTCAAGATTAAAATACCTAGCTTGGTGAATAATAATACTATTACATTAATACTGACCCGCCATCACAGATTTCATCAAACGCCAACAAAACGATGTCCAAATTCTCAAACAGTTCTTTCTTCTCCATGTTTCGTCTTAGCAATGTACTGACTGATTCATATAACACGTGCAGTACTGATAGTAGGATAAGCTGGAAATAGTAAAAGTAAAAAAACAGTAAAGACAATATATAAGTAGGTAGGGACTTTACAGACTACAGGTGCCTTCTTTTCTTTTCTAAAGATTCAACAAAAATAGCTGTAATTCTGGCAGTTCTTTTTAATGCTGAAGTCTATTAGCGGCAGTTTCCTTTTAGCTTCAGAAAGCTTACTTGATCTTCTGTCACCGTAATTAATAAAACTATAAAAACAACACTATTAATTTCCAATATAGATCATTATTTTATACTAGCTGTTGCCCGAAACTCCGCCTGCGTGAATGTCAGTTATATCGCATTTTCCATACAAACTATCATCCACTATTTCAAGCCTTTCAAGCATTTTTTTCGAGTTAAAAGCCTATGTTGTTCCTCAAGGCCTATTTAATCTCTTTACCAAAATTTCATCAAAATCGGTTCAATGGTTTAGGCGTGAAAGCGTAATAACAGACAGACAGAGTTACTTTCGCATTTTAAATATTAGTATGGATCGGTGCCTGATAAAAAACCATTAGCTAATTATGTTGTGGCGTCATCTATCTGGCCAATTGTGACCCACACAAGAAAACTACAAGTGAAGACGACGACTCTGGTCGAAGGATTCTCCCTTTGGTTGAAGGTATATGGTGTATACTTCCACAATATAAATGTCTTGTAATCGTATGTTACTTTCAGGCACTTTTGCTTAGAACAATTAAAATTAAGGTGGTTCCGACGAAATTTCGCCGAAATCCGCGACTTTCATCTCGTTATTTAGTATATTTTAATGCTATTTATTCATTTTGTTTTTTGCCTACAATATACTTTGATTCATGAACTTTAGAATAGTAGAAGAATTATTTACAATAATTGAAACTTATACTAACGATATTAAAACAACGTGATTTCACTTATATCGAAATATTACTTTGTAATTACTATAGTTATAAATATAAAAGTTATATTGAATCAACCGGAATAAATCAAATGTCAACTCTATAGATTTATTTCATTTATTAGGATAATGTTTCAATAATCTAATCAATGTTTCAAATATCTTTGATAAGATCAAGGCAACACCGGGCCTCAAGAATCAGTAAATTTCTGCTGTTATATACGCTAGGATATGAATATGAGCTTGCTACAATATTGTCTATGTCTACTATCATTTCGAACTAGGTGTGTGGTAGGTGGGCACATGAGTAAAATATCTAACTTGGATATTTACTCATGTGGCAAGGGCGCTTTCCGATTCCGACCGACATGTACGAGGTGCTTCGGTCGGAACACGAACGTCGGCGTCGGTCGTACAACTAGCATAGAACTCAAATTACAATGATTATACGTGACATGCGTCGGTTTGCGACCTAGTTAGGTACCTACACAAAACAACCATACACGCTGCTGTTAGGTACCTAACTATCTACGTTATCTTGCACGAGCATAAATACCTATACATTCTATATATACATACGGTGTGTACTTGAATATTCTATCGGTAAGTAATGCCGATAAAATATTCAAGTATTTACCTCGTTAGATTTTTTTTTATGAGCTGATAAAATCAGTGATAAGATACTAGGCTAAAGTAAATAGGTACCTACCCTTCTACTTTCAATGCATCTTATTTTGATTTATTTATTTGATTGCAAGAAAGGAAGAAAAAAAAAGGCTTTACAAAAAGTTTTAGTCTCTAACCAAACTAAAATATTTGAGGACTGTGAAATTATCACAATTAGGTAAATTAAAAATCCTACTCTCTTTTCCTTTATTATCGTACTATATGAATTTTAATCCTAAAATTAAATAATATATTGTTGAGTGCCTACTGGACATAACAAAACTAATACCGTATTTTTCGAGTGATAGGTGTATGTCGAAAGTAATAGACCCGGCACGGTGGCACAGTATAAAGAATTCTACTCTTTTTTGTACAGTCTTTACCTAACTAGGTAAAGGCAAAAGAATTATGTTTTAGCACTCTATGTATGTATGTATGTATCTTTATTATATTATATTATATATAAACTTATTGTAAAATGTTTGTATGCCTTGTATGTAGGCAAAACATAGCGCACTATTTTTATGATCTCAAGACCTTTGTTATGTACCTATGTTAACAAATAAAATTTCTGTTTTTTGATTTCTGATTTCTGATTATAAGTGTATGTACTGTAAAACTACCCCGTGACGTCGTCCGCATGGATCCGTTACTTAGCGATAATATTACATTAGTTCTACTTTACCGATTTTGCATTATATTATACATTTACAATACTGCAATATGTACGTACATACATATATATGTATGTACACATATATTTGTATGTACAAATTGCAGTAATCTATACTTATAATGAATCTCTAGCGAGGTAATTTTCACGGTACATCCAAATCACTCAAACTGTGGGTACAATGCGTCCACTTTGGAAATTGTTCGTGTTACTTATTTTGCTAAGGGTACATGATATTGTGTACCTTACGTACGGGCACTTACTAGAAGATAATCAACATAGGAATGATGACGCTTTGTTTAAAGCATGTGTAACTGAAAATCCTTATCAGCTCCATCATTTGAATTCAATTTTGCTGGTGTATGGTGCTGTTTCAAATTCAGTGCAGTGGTGGCCATACAGAGTAAAGATACTGTGGGAGAAAAAAGGAAATAAAGAGGGCCGAGGAGGTAGCTATGCCTTCGGACCACTGATTTTCAGACAAAACTTACATTTTACGTCGTTATGTACATGTTAAATGCACATCTCCAGCCAAACCGTCCCGCTTATTCTAAAAGATCTACTTCCGTAAAATGTTTGCTGGCTATACAATATACAGAACGATTTACTGAAGTTATATCCAGATGAACCGAAAATAAATAAGGAAAATGAAAATATGTTAATTCATATAGGTTAATTAAATTAACACTTATGAACGTCAAAATTTACAAAATGTCAGCAAATTAACCTACAACCAGTTCGCTGACAAACTGAAGAACAATTTTAAAAGAATTTTAAGAAGAAGAATTGAAGAACTGGCACGAAACTGAGGCCACTCTTTTTAATCGCCAGGTTATTACAATTTTTGTAAGTTACAGTTTCAAGTAGCATGCAAAGTGACACAGGCAATACACTTAACTCTATAGGTAATTAAATACTTACAGCTTTATATGTTGCAAAGAAAAAATAAAAAGTAAAATGTGTGCTTTACAGGCTGCCTCAATTTGCATATTGCTACAAAAGGTAAAGGCAACATGTGAACTGTAATAAATGTTTCTATGTAAGTATTATATAAACTGTTAATATTCGATATAAGTATAAAGTAAGATGAACTTAATTTACCACAGGAGTTCACAATGTACATTGTGAACTCCTCTATTTCACAAATCACAATGTATAATTTTAATAATACTAAGTATACAATTTTAACAAAACAATACAAAATGTGTACTTAACTGTACAATTATGGCTCGGGCATTATGTCATATAATTAATACAAAAAAAAACATTTTATGTCAAAATGTATCAATAAGCGAGATTACAGGATGGAAATAAATTATGAATCATTTAGTATAATATTCTGTATACATCTTTCCTCGAGACAGAACAGCGTTTTGTTTCGATTAGATTCGTGTTCGTAGAGTAGATAATCCTTTTACTGATTTGGCTGCGCGGTAGAAGCCTTATTATAAAGATGAATTTACTATGGCAAACTGTAAAGCGCTAAAAGCAGTGGACCAGGTATCAGACAACACCAACTCATGAGTGGCTATCACAGTCCTACTATTTTGTGTTCATTTTCGGCAGACTGTGATTGTTATTCCTACCTCGTGGACTAAGGCTGATGAAATTAAATAGTGTTTAGGAGGTCCACAGTCTGTAGCACTTCAAAATTGTTTTGCATTTGATAGGCTCCAAGCCTATACACTCCGCAAGATTTGCCATTTAATACAATATACAAGTACAATGTATAGTAGACAATGCACAAGTGTAGTCTGATTTGTTACTCGAGTTTGGTAGCGGTACGTATCTACAGAACCAAGAAAAAGTTGTCTTGCACAAAACCTTACTTTACATACATCAATATAACCGTGCCGTACAATTGCCTATCGAAGTGACTTCACTCTGCCTTATGATACAGTCAGTGCGATTCAAAAGACTAAGTGGTAGCCACCATTCCAAAGGTTATTGTTTCAAACTGCTGGCTAGGTGGTCTTTATGAGATGCTTTTTTATTATTGATGCAGGACCTCATATCATCAGTCCATGAAGACGCAGTGGAGTTAGAAAGTTATGAAAACTCTTGGCTTTTGTAAGAGCTAATTTTGAACACTTAACAATCAGACGGGCATAAATAAAGATTGAATTTTTCAGTATTGTTTTAAAAAGTCGTGTACTAGTACTATTGATACAGTTATTTTATTCATACTGATCTACCAACGTGACTCTGCCTGGATAATTTAAAGAAAAGACATTTTGCTGGAGTAATGTTTCAAACGTTACCCCAGCAAAATCTGTTATTTTCCGAATAACTTTAAAACTATAATGCAAACAAATTTTGCTATAGGCAAACAAATTACTCCTTACGACGCACTAATTATCTGTTATACTCTCACCTCTTATAAGCACATTTTTATCAACATTTTGCTGGGGTAACGCACTCCTCTGCTATTTTAATAGAAATTGTCTCAAACTGCTAGCATAGCGGCTTCATGATACTAGCGACACTATTGCAAATAGTAAAAATATAAATGAAGATGAGGTACGCATACGTTTCATACGTGCACACACACAAACTTTCGCATTTATAATATTAATAGGATGTTAATACATTTTTAAAGTCAAAATGTTTTAGTTTGTTCATGTACAAAACACCTATATATAATATATATATATAATATAATATATATATATATATATATATATATATATATATATATCTAACTAAATAAGTATAAACTCGGCAGGGTTACTAAACTAAAGTGTACTAGTATTAGTTGAAGAATACATATCATGTCAATTATAGGAATTTATCACAATGGTGTATTGTCATTGGGACTTAATTTTTAAGCGACTTCAAAAAATATTAATATTATATATATTATTAAATATTTTTTTGTATTCAATAATTCATAAAAATCGTTTTAAACGGCTTTTTTGATCAGGTAATACATTTCACAGCAGCTGGGTTTTGAGTTTATTGTTTTAACCCACAGTAGTTATTTTTATTTCTACTACATATTTAACAAACGTCATGATTCTAAACACTTATCTTTGCTTTCGCTACTATATAAATAATAAATATATAAATAATATATACTAAAAAATATACATACTTACTAAACGAAATAATAAAAGATACTAAAAAAATAATTCATTATTGGCGCGTCTATCAGATTTTAGCTCTGCGGTTTCGGACAAGTAAGGTCATTGTCTTATAGTTGTGCTACTGCTACTTGCCGCTAGAGGGCGAACTCGCACGCAATGTTTTTTTCGGGTGAGGCGCGGGGTGGTAAGGAAGCGAAACGCTCAAGGTCATATGTGACGAAACGCCCTTAATTGCAACCTGAATAAACCTATACTTTATTAGCAATAAAGAAACATACCTATAATATAATAAATTCAATGACAAAAAGCGTTAAGAATACAAAACTTGTCAAACTAATTTAAGCCTTATTGTTTTAAGAATAAGTCTACTTTACCTCGTTTTTATAAGAACTATCCATCACATATAAGCACAAGTCCATGCTACTCTTGCAGACGTTAATCAAACCCTTCATTATTACAATCTCGGTTGACGCTCTGTCACAGAACAAGAAATAATTAATTAATTAGCTGTTACAAAACTTTATATTTTACTAGCTGTTGCCCGCAGCTCCGCCCGCGTGATGGTCGGTTATATATCTGTTTATACATTGACGACTTTTCATACAAACTTTCATCCCCTGTTTCTACTCCCTAAAGGCATTTTGTCGCTTTAAAAGATAGCGTATGTTGATGCTCGAGGTCTAATCTATCTTTATACCAAATTTTAACAAAATCGGTTCTGTGATTTAGGTGTAAAAACGTAACAGATAGACAGACAGAGTTACTTTCGCATTTATAATATTAGTAATAGATACTTAGGGATTAGGGAAAACTTGCCGTTCTTTCTATATAATAAAATATGTATAGTAAAAATTTCCTTTCTTTTTATAATATCTAAGGTAATTAACAAGCAGGAAGCACGGCTCTTTACTATAGCCTAAACGCAATTAGGTATAAAAGTCTCAGTTACTTTAACAGTTTATTTTTTACGGTAGTAGATCCACGCTGGTTTCAACATTACATGGGCCAGATCGACCAGGGAAGTACAACCCTCTTTTAAAATGGCGACGTAGCAGTAGCAGTAACCATACTATTGCGTTTCGTTCGGTGAGTGAAAGTGCCGGAAGCCCAATTTTCCCTCTTTCCATTTTCTTCACCCCCCTAAATCCCCTTTACCTACCCCACTCCCTTTACGGTAGGCAGCAGCTTCGCAGAGTCCCTGGCATTTAAGGAGCAATGCTAGGGACTCTAAATCGTCCATGAGCGACAGCTACCACTTACCGTCGCGCGGGCCGTTTGCTCGTCTGCCAATGTCGGCAATTTAAAAAACGGCCCTTTAATACGATCACATTCAGATCTACCACATAATATTGTGGAAGAAACTACATTTTATTTGGAAACTTTCCATTTCAGTCGTAAAACGTCTATTGCTGGCTTCGACGTTTGAAACTCATATTAATGAGGTTTTCATACATCGCGCCCCTCATCTGTTGAAACGCCATATTATGGCGTCTGTCAAAAAGACCGCATCTGTGGACACGCCATATTATGGCACTTGTCAAAATGACGGTCAAAAAAAATTCTACCTTTTCTAAAATCGCTAATACTCAAACTGTGTAATTCGGTAGAACTCACCGATTTTTACGGTTATAGTCGACTAAATGCAGATAGTAACGATACCCAACACTATATAATTCTACCAATTTTAATGTCAAATAAAAATTGTCAAAAAAGTTACTTGTCAGTTGTTGTTTACACGCGCGACCGACCTCCTTGGTTGGTTATATATTGTTATAAATCGTTTATTTTATCATTTGCCAGTATTGTTTTTTGATAAAAACGTTAATTAGGTCATGTAGTATTTAATTATCACGTTTTATTTGAAAAAATACGTAACTTTAGTAAAGTTTGGAACACAAATGTCAAAAATTTGTGTTTTTCATACTTTTTGGTGTATTTGTGTTATATATTGTGAAAAAAAGCAGTTAGAAGAGCTGCAATTTGTGTTTGTGATAAGTTTAATAAATATACTACAGTGTGGAATAGTCAAAACTGTAAGTAATTTAAAAATTTATACAAATTTGAGCGATTGAAAAAATTTTTGTCAGTGTTGTTTACACGCGCGGCCGACCTCCTTGGTAAGTTTTTCTATTGTTATATATCGTTTATTTTATCATTTACCAGTATTGTTTTTTGATAAAAACGTTAATTAGGTCATGTACTATAAACTTATCACGTTTTATTTTTAAAAAAACATAATTTTGGTGAAGTTTGGAACACAAATGTGCAAGTACCTGTTTTTAACGGTTTTTTCATAGTGTTTGGTGTTATTGTGTTATATATGTAAAAAAAAGCAGTTAGAAGAGCTGCAATTTGTGTTTATGATAAGTTTATTAAATATACTACAGTGTAACAAAGCCAAAACTGTAAGTATTTTGATAATTTATAAAAATATGAACCTATTGTTTACACTTACGCTCGGCCGCGCCCGGTTTTCGCTCCCGCCCGGCATTGTCATGGCTTAAAATATGATATTTTGTATGAAGAGGGTATATTGTTTTTTATTATATATAGTCTTTAATGTATATAAATGTATATTAACTATAACTTTTTTACAAATACGGGTATTTTATTAGATTTTTAACCATTTTTATAACTTTAGCCGTTAAGAAAACGTCGACCTTTTTTGAAATGAGTATTAACAATATAAAAACTCTTTACTCGGACTTAATATATGTTTTGATATGAAGTATATTAAATGACGATTCCAATGACATAAGTTTTATATACACCTGCCATATAATAATTCAAAGATATGACGATATTAAAACTGCGCAGCCGCGAGATTTAAATTTTCGCAAATCGCGCCGAATAGCTCCACAGATGCGCACATTTGACGTTTAGAAGCGTCACAGACAAGACGCTGCAAAATGTCCCGCGTTGTATGAATTGCCATATTATATGACTTCGCGAAATTTAAACAAAAAATAATCGCCTACTTATGCGTCATACGGAACAAGTGCTTCTCAAATGCTTTCTGTTTCTTGGTAGTAGACAATATATTTTGGTCGTAGTACTTGGCTAGGATCCTGTTGCCATCATTGTCAAGTATGCATATGCCTTTTACAATATACCTATGGGGTTGGAACATGACAGAAAAATCCAAGTACCTATCTAAGTAGTGCATTCAGTTAAATTAGTTTGATATGTTGACAATATTTGCCAGGTCACGGGAAACCCCTAGATTGGCACAGCACAAGAACGGCCTAAGTGGGATTAACAAAAGGAGGCCTACACCCAACAGTAAATTATGCAAGACAGAAGGAAACGACTTAAATCATGTAAGGTGGGTATTATCATTGATACAAGAAAAACGTTTCAAATTTAAATTTTAACAAATCTCTTTGTTAAAAACTGCTTGAATCTCTTCAACTAAACTAGATGGCGCTGCTATGTCTTATAGACGGTTTGTTACTTAGGGTGCGAGTGAAGCCGTGAGAAACAACTACATTATTACAATATAACTATCAAAGATTAAGTACTTTTCTGACATCTTGCCAAAATAGGTACATTAATTCTAGGTTATTTCTCGTGGTCCCATTACTTCTAGGCAAAGACGATAGATCCACTTGACTGCTAATACAGCGTACAAACGCTCGCCAAACATATGGCATTTAGCGCTTTTACCAAACCACTTACATTTACTCATTTAGTTCCGACCAAGTGTCAGATCTGTGCGCACATGTCAATACGCTACATTCTTAATTTTTTTACGAAAATGTCTTCCTGCTCCGGTAAATGGTGTGGAAAATCCACTAAAATATCAAGTTATAACAAGGATGGTATAACTTTTCACCGGTAAAGTACGATTTTAGTTGTGTTATGATAAATATTTATTGTGATTGCAGGGCTCAAGTGATATTGGTTGTTTGACGTAAATACGTCATCATCACAGTTTGTCTCTCTTTCTCGCGCGAGACGATTGTCAATAGTTCCGTCTCTTTTTGTTTTTTCTGTCACAGTAGCGCTGAGACAAATCGGAAATAAAGTTGATATCGATAATTACTATTCATGATTCGGTTAACAATATTAATTAAAGATATTTTAAAATTAATTAATTATTCTAACACCTTAGTTTTTCGAAGAGCCCAGAAATAAAAGAAAAATGGATAAATGCTGTTAACAGACAAAATTGGTACCCTAACAAATACAGCGTTATTTGTTCAAGGAATTTCACATTTGACACATTTGATTCTTTTGAAAATTTAAAAAACTGACGGCGTTTATTTAGTTCAGCAACGCCGACAATGTTTTTACCTGTTTTAGTACGCTTAAAATTAACTTCATTATAAAATATTTAAAATTAATGTGAAAATAATAATTTTATTTTTGTCGAAATACGTAATTTTTGAAACTCTTATTATTAATAGCATTCCTAAATACTGTAATAAGAGGCTATAACCACGGTAATACTATCTATACAGTATTGTAACAGGGCCAAATTTTTAAAAATAAATGCCTACACCCGCGCGGTACGTAAACATGCGATAGGGCGCCTCCAGCACTTGAATTACACTTACCTACTTTGTTTTTCCATTTAGTTTTGTGATTGTAAATATACTTTTTTATATAAACAAACAAAATACTCTGTGAATTGAATAGAAAGTGTTCAATAAAAATGCGTGTTGTTTTTTGACTGGAATTACAAAATTTATTTTTTCTAGTATTATTTATACACACAGTACAATCAACAACTATTACTAATAATAAAGTACCACGTATTTATATGGTTTTATATAAACTAAGAAAAAAAATACACATGTCCCGAGGTTTTAACACAAGCGTACCTATCGTATCATGACTCATAAACCGCCTATAACTACCTATTTCACTCGTGTCAATCACTTTCCTTTACTCTATTCACTTTATTTATTAATCCAGACATCTTTTTTTTTCGAGAGATAAAAGGAAATATTTATCCATTAAAAAAACACACATTATGTACCTACCGTAAGTAAAATTATTTTATAGTCTTACCTTTCATTTATTGAAGACATTAAATCAATTGTAAAGATAAATGCAAATAAAATATTTATTTATTTATTATACTCATCAATTATGATGAATAACTTTTTTAAATTCTACAATAAACCATTTACATACAAAAAATACCTAGAATGTAAATTTATTAGTAAGACACAATAACCTCTTTCTATATTGTTTTCATATTGTTAAAATAATTCTGACATCCATGTATTCGGAATAAAAATTACTTTATCGATAACGATTTATTTTGGCACAATTATGTGGTACAACACTTAGTAGTGAACTATGGGGCGGTGCGGTGCAATATGATTGACATTGATGCATTAACCAATCACTGTCGCGATAATTTCTTCGTCCCCCGACCCGCAGTGGTGAGTCCGCGTGTTTACTAGAAATCATATCATCGTCACTCAAGTGGTTATGGTCTCATTGCTTCTAGGTTTATAGGTTCTGGCTGTATCTCTAGCGAAAGAATTGCTATTAGTAAAATATTTACCTTTAACATAATTATTTCAAATTCTTAGTTTATTTCTAAAAAAATAAATTCTCTGATGAATGATCGACGAAGTAGTAATAAAATATCTTCTTCTTCTTCTTCTCCTTTTTTTTTGGCAAAGCCGACGATTGTTTCAGCTATTTCTGCCAGCGTCAAGTTTAGAATAATATTCTTGTTGATGTTATTAATGGTTTATTACAATGATAAAAAATAGAAAAAATGTGGATGAAATTAAATGACAACCATCTTTCGTGAAAACAAAAGATCGACCCCAAAGCATATAAGCAGCAGATAAAGCCTATCAATGTCATAGGATTTTAAAAAAGATGACAAGCAATACAAAATACAAACAACTCATGAAAGAAATGTCTAGTTCTCTTTTTAACCAAGAACAAAATAATATAACTTGTGCTTTGACCATTTTTTTGCAATCGAAAAAAAAGGAATGAATTTCTTTGTGACTTCTTCCTAGTGTGCAAATCACAGAATATAAAAAGGAATAGCATGACGCATGCCGCAAGAAAATAGTAACTCGACTAATCTGTAACAATTACTTGGTGATCAGGATCACTCTGTAGAAATCATTTGTGACAACGTCAAGCTAAATAATTGTGAAATTGTCAATGTCAAACAAATACACGTCAACATTAAATTTTCAATGCGTGTTGTTTAGCTCTGTGGCCGTAATTAAAAAAAACGAAGAATAATTAAGTTTTATTACAGTTATTTTGATATATAATGGTACATACAACCATGGAAGGATCATTATTTGTAAGTTTTCTTTGTATGTTTCAATACTAGCTAAACAAAAAGTTTCATAAAATAACCAAGCTCGGCACAATCATTGATGACCACAGTACTTAATAATAATAATATTATCACAACAACTATAGAAGCCTTTTCCCTGCCGTGAGATAGGCTGGTATTATTATTATTAAGTATTACATCCTCAGTCACCTTGTTTTTTATATTACCTTTCTTCACACCATACACTCATATCTTCCAGGAACCCACCCTCTACTTGGTGAAAGGCATGTGTATCTTAGACAACGATGGCAACAGGATCCTCGCCAAGTATTATGATAAAGATGTGCTGCCTACCGCTAAAGAACAGAAGGCGTTTGAAAAGAATCTGTTTAGTAAGACACATAGGTTTGTTCATTTTATAATTTTGTACTAATGGAGTTTAAGGTTTTTAAAAGGGTAGAGAACAACGAAGTGATACTCCTGGTGTTGCAAGCATCCATAGGCCACGGTAGCTGCTTACCATCAGGTAAACTTAATGTTTGTTTGTCATTTAAGAAGTAACTTCAATTAGAGCAGGTGATAGGTATTTATAAAAAAGTTAATTATCAAATAATCTGTATATTATCTCATGACTACTGCTGTTTTTACTGTGGCAACTTAACACCTCATAAGCCGTATTTGTTAATGCAGCTAATTTATTTCATTTTATCAATCGTTTGTGAAGTTTCCACGTCATATTAGGTGCCAGTTCCAATGCAGTTCTGAAAGATTAAAAATACACTAGGTACAGATACTATAGGCAACTCATGAACTTTGTTTTGAAGTTTTAAATTTTGAATTCATGAACAGTAAACTTTCTTCTCGCAATTGATAAGCGTATTTCTTACTGGTGAGAATAAGGTGGTTCTTCTAGTATTGGCCTGTGTGTGTGTGATACATACCTCGATTAGCTTGCCTAGCTACCCAGAAGACAATAGATTTGATCAATGGTCTCATCGATTCTTCTAATAATTTTATACTTAAACAATTTGACTGCACCGTTGGTCTAATGGTTAGTGTAACTGACTGCGACGCCGGGTGTCGTGGGTTCGATTCCCGAGGAAGGCAAATATTTGTGTGATGAACATTTGTATTTGTCTTCGGTCTGGGTGTTTCCTATGTATTCTAAGTATTTACAAAACAAAAAAAGTACCTATGTATATGTATTATATTTCAGTTATATAGGACCCATAACACAAGCTCTGCTTAGCTTGGGACTAGATGACGGTGTGTGATAGTTTAAAAAAAAAAAAATATCTACTTGTTGAATGTTTTTACTAATAATATATTACTGTAACATTACAGAGCAAACGCCGAGATCATAATGCTGGAAGGTTTGACATGTGTGTACAAGAGCAATGTGGACCTGTTCTTCTATGTGATGGGCAGTTCTCATGAGAATGAGGTAATAATGTTTTTAAATTTAAAAATTTTTCAATTCCAAATAGTAGTTAAACAAAAATCTTCTGCTGTATTAGTAATGATTTGGTAATGGTAAGAATGGGCTGTTTTCCACAACTCCACGACTGTGCGCGTATTTTGCATGTGGGTGCGACGATAACTCGATCCATCCCAGCTCCTCGAGTAAGGCCAGCAGACTTCTGATGTACCCAGCGACTTTGAGTGAATCCGGGTCGCCAAAGTATCTTGGCGACTTCAGGGCAGTGTAGCAGTATGTGTGGTGTTGTTTCGTCTGACCGAATGCAAGCTCTGCACAACAGACTGTCTGTAATTCCCATGACAAATAGGTGTTTATTGAAAGAACCATGACCGGTGATGGCGGCTGTGACTGTGAGAAGTTGTTGTTTCGACAGCCAGAGCACCTGTTTCGTGAAGCGAGCATTTAGCTCTGGCAGTGGTTCCTTAGCTTGCCTGCACTCAGTATGGTTCTTCCATTTGTTATTGTGTTGATCTGTGGTGTGATACATTAATATAGTTTTATTAACTGTTTAAACTTATACTTTCAGCTAATCTTACAATCAGTATTAAATGCACTATACGAGTCAGTCAGCATACTTCTAAGACGGAATGTAGAAAGACGAGTGCTGTTTGATAACTTGGATGCTGTTATGTTGGCTTTTGACGAGATATGTGATGGCGGGTTAGTATATTATTATTATTTGACCTACTCATAGCTTACTTGTTGGTAGGTTTTTCCACACCTAGACTGCTGGACCCAATTACTCATGCAAACATATTTACTTTGGTCAGCCCTGAACCATGGTCGTCCTTCAGTTGCCATTATTAAGTCAGATGATCTAAAAATATATGGTGGCTTGACCGCATTATGTAATTTTTCGGTTCCATACACTAAGGGTACCAATAGAACTGCCTATTTCTATTATTCCATTACCTGTCTATCTGTCAGTGAGCTGTATTTCATGACAGATCTCTCGTGTATTTTTGCTGCTGCTATAACAAATAGTAGCTTGGCTAAGCAGAGTGCAGCGTAGGTAGGCTAATATATAAAGACATAGAGTGCCCAGTGACTACTTTTCCCACGGGATAAGTTTTTGTGATCCATGAATATTGTTCCTAGCTTTGATGCACTCTATGCCTATTAATTTATTGCCCGCGGTACAGAGCAGGTCCACATTGCAGGCGCTCATAGCTCGTTGCGCTCACTGATCGTTAAACGATTAGCGGGTTAAGGAGCATAGAGTGCCATGGATGGGTGACCACAAGATATTTGATTTTGATCTGCGGTACAATGCAATGTTATACGGAATCAATCCATTTTTTTTTTAAATAAACTTTATAATCACCTATTTCAGAGTAATCCTGGACTCAGACCCAACATCGATAGTCGGTCGCGCAGCTTTACGCACGGAGGACGTCCCTCTAGGAGAACAAACCGTCGCTCAGGTAACGGAACAAATCAATCGCTTGTTCTGGTAGTACTGTATTATATACACTTTGAATAGGTCCAATAAACCGCTAATAAACTTCGATTATGTCCAAAAATACTGTTAATAAACTTCAAATAGCTTCAAAATTAATCTTAAAGTGTTAAGCTAAAGATGCCTTTTAATGTTTGAGCGAAAATTTGTTTGTCGCCTTTGATGGGCGAAGGGGTACAGCAGTTTTAGGCTCATCTAAACCAAAACTATCTTTAATCACTCACAAAAAAACCAGAAGACAAAAATTCTCATGTACCTTGGCAAGAGTGGAACACGCGTGACATGTCCTTAGTTTATTACTTTATGCCCATCTTTTGATTAATTATATTACTTTAGTCGATTTTTTACAGAGTATTTTTTTGTATGGCAATGTTTTTTTTAGTATTTATTTCAAATTGCATCTCTGTCTCGTTATGTATAAAAAATAATTAAATTAAATTTTGTTGTTATTTATTAAATGTCTAGTTCATAAATACTGCCATAATAAGATTTTTTTGAATTATACATTTGCCATTGTAAGTATCTGTCTTGTCAAATTAAATATTATTCGTTTGCCAAATTATCTTATCTTATTATTTAAAATCGTTCTCAGAGGCATCTTTACAATTCACAGAATAGTTAAACAATTTTGGAGCTTGTTATAGATTTACCCGTACTTCACAAAACTGACCTTAGGTAGTGCTTATCACAAAATCAACAACTTTTTCACCCTTTTGCAATTTATTCTAAAAAAAATACTGTAAAAATTGTTTCACTTGAATATTTCTAGTTTTTATTTATTGAAAATTCGAATCAGACTTTTTTTTGACGTACTTACAGCATTTATTTTTATGTTTATCTCGAATTTTATTATATTTTATGTGTGACAATGTATGTATGGCACTGGTTTTTTTTGGTTGTTATGTTTACCTTATTTTGTATGGGGTTAATTTGTATGTAATATTAATTATATGTTTCATTATAAATTTAAACTAACCTGTGTTTTTTTTTATATTTGCACTTTTTATTATTTTTAGCCAACCCTTATAAGTATACTATAAATATTTTCCGTTTTTTTAAAGATCTGAGGGCATGGCATTATATAAAAATAAAAATTATTAAAAGATATTTTTTTAAAACATAATTATAAAATACCTAGAAAATACCGCGCTTTCCTACCAGCAGTTAAAAAAATATCTTTATAATGATTTTAGAATTTTTTATCATCGAAATTCGTAAAAAGGAAAATACTTCAACATTTTACGAAAAAATTAAATACAAAATTCGAAAAAATTAAATACAAAATTATCGTACTCAAATTTCGTTTTATGAAACTTTCAGATACTACAGAACATAATGAATATGTAAGGAAAACCAGGGGATGTAATATAGTCAATACGTAAAACAGCAAACTTAAATATATATTGTAGTTGTTTAGTGCTTATTAAATTTTATATTATACTAACATTTTTATTTTTTTATTTATTATGTTTTTTTTGGCAACCCTTTATTTAGTTTTTTTTTAAGCTTTGTAATTAGGTGAAAGATTTTATTAGTTTTTTTTTAAATCAAAACTAAAAAAAATATTTTTAGTTTTAGAAAGCTTTGGTTTTGGCAAATAATGTTATTTAATTTGTCGTTGTTATGGTATGATAAAACAGGTCTAATCATTATTTTATAGTATTTTTCATAATAAGTAAGGACCTGTATTGCCATCGTGAGTATCTCAAGCTGCGGTAGTTTACGAGCCAACTAAAAATTTTAAAAGAATATTATTCTTTTAAAATTTTTAGTTGGCTTGTAGAGAGAATAAAAAGGCTTTAGCTATCGCTTACTATCAGGCAGGTTGTAAGTTTGTTTTTGGCATTAAAACGCTGTATAATTTGTTTTTGTGCTCTTAAATTCTAGCATTATCAACTTTTATATCAACGCATGTAAATTACCAATCTTTATAAGCAAAATGAGCATAATAACTTCGAGTCCACTGTACAAACAAATGTTTCAATAGTTGTTATGTTTTACTATTGTTTTGTTTAATTTTGAATATAATTATTATTTGAAATACACTAAGCAAAGTAAAAAAGGCACATTATGGTATTTGCTTATTTTTAATTTAATTTTTTTATTATTATTTTTTATTTACTATATTATTTTGATTGATTTGGTAAATATAATAGATTTCTATCTAAGAGACGGCTACTAGTATTAGTAAGAAGATATAGATCTCTGGTTTTGGAAGTTATCAACTCAAAACTTTAAGGTTGATATACTTTCTTGTTTTGGTAGTCTTTGTCTAAATTCAGGATAGGTATCAAAAGCATCAATTGACTCTTAGATAGGTAGATATGTCACATAATAATATTTTACCAGAATTGCCATTTCTTCAGTTGCTAAAATTCCAGTCATTAGGGTTAGTCTTTTGGACTTACAAGTGTTATAGCAAGTTTTTACTCCATTAATTCTGCCTTACAGGATGGTCATGTAGACAGAATATACGTTTTTTAGTTTTGTTGCAATTTGACATATTTTTTGCGACTACCTTCACTTTAAATTTTTTTACCGTTTAAAAATATTTTACAAATACGTTATATTAGGTTATAAATAAAGGTTATATTATGCATTATATATGTTAGTCTTTCTGTAATTTCAGGTATTGCAATCTGCGAAGGAGCAACTCAAATGGTCGCTGTTGAAATAATATCAAGTTAATATAGCTCGGTACTAATGCGATGTTATATTTAAGAAATAGGCATCGTAAAATTATAATGCATTCCTTTGTGCGTTTAATATTTCTTATAGTTAATATTCTTTAATTTTAGACCTCACTGACTGCTTACCATCAGGCAGTGTAAGTGATAGGGTCAACTCAAATAAGGCGAAGCGCGGCATCGTAAGGAGATAATGCATTCATTTGTGCGTTTAATACTTCTTATAGTTAATATACTTTAATTTTAGACCTCACTGACTGCTTACCATCAGGCAGTGTAAGTGATAGGGTCAACTCAAATAAGGCGAAGCGCGGCATCGTAAGGAGATAATGCATTCATTTGTGCGTTTAATACTTCTTATAGTTAATATACTTTAATTTTAGACCTCACTGACTGCTTACCATCAGGCAGTGTAAGAGATAGGGTCAACTCAAATAAGGCGAAGCGCGGCATCGTAAGGAGATAATGCATTCATTTGTGCGTTTAATACTTCTTATAGTTAATATACTTTAATTTTAGACCTCACTGACTGCTTACCATCAGGCAGTGTAAGAGATAGGGTCAACTCACATAACGCGAAACGCGGCTTAGAGCGTGCTTGCGTTTTTAAAATGCTTCATTAAGCGGAATCAAACGATGTAGCTCTAGCGCGCGGAGACGCGGGTATACGCCTCTTATTAAGCTAAAATCATATGCATTAATTTCCAATCTAATTTTATCGCTCATAAAGCGGATAATTCTTTGGCAGTAACACACGCCTTGTGCAGCGCTTTGCAATACGTGTTTCGACCCTTAAAACTCGTAAGATTTTATTACAAAATATATCTTATTCATAGATTTTTGGATAGCACTCCTGAATGAACTGCCTTTTTAAAGGAGTGCGTAAGTCAAAGTCAAAGTCAAAGTATTTATTTCATTTTGATCATAAAGTATGATACTTATGAAAAGTCAAATTTACATGAAGTCAGCTAATTAACCTACAGAAAATTTCTACAAATACGTGTATTAGCGCCGCGCAGTATATTTTCGTGTATTTATTAAGTTTCAATAATATATTTACTATTACATGTAAGTACTATGAATTGTCGTTTTTTTTGCCTAGTGTTGTGACTTTAAAAATTTTACGTGTAATAATGAAAGAATTTTCGTCTTTTTGGTTGAAAAGGATATATAATATTATAGTTAAATACAGGTTTTACTCGAGATCCGAGAAAGGCTTGCCTAACATGCGACGCACGGCTGTTAAAAATGTCTAGAACAATAACTGCATAACAGACTAACGGTGTTTTGTATAAATATAAATTATAATATCCGTACATGCTTCGCAGAAATACTAATATATTAATAAGGGTTGCCAATTGAAGGGAAGTAGATCCACATAGGGAACTGCAAGATCTAGTTTCAATAGTATTAGTTTATCTGTGGACAACTAACATGCCCGGTCGTCCACAGATAAACTAATACTATTGAAACTAGATCTTGACAAAAAAAATCATTATTTTACCCAGCCCGGAAATCGAACCTCATATTTGACGCGTTGACAAGTTGCAGTCCGTACACAGTATTACTATACATTTTAGCAGAGGATTTTAGTTAAAGTATTACCACAGTTAAAATAAAAAAAAGCAACATAACTTGCAACAATATAATTTATATATTTCAAAATAATAGATAAAATAAAATAATTATAACATATATCTCAAAGGAAATAAAGTTTCATAATATCTCTTTTTAACATAATTGCAACCGTAACTGTGGGGAAGGGACAAAAGATGAGCACTTGCAGTTTTTAAACGTTCGAAAATGACTCGTGTTCCCTCTACAAGCCTTTGTTCACTATGGTACCAGTATGTACCACTGATGGTACTTGCCATTATTTCTATAATAACTATATTGCCTTTACAACACTATCGGCGGCGATGCGACTGATAGTGCAATCTCAACGAGAAGCTGGGAACCCGTCTTCAGAGACTTGACTTCAAAATAAGCAAACAATAGGTAAGCAGACTTGCCACAATACATAAGCAGAGGTGATGTCCAATGCTGGCTTTCTATATACAAATTTCAATCCAAGATTCTTTAATAAAACAATTTGTCGTCGAATTTTAACAAGGTCATAACTTCCAAACAAGAAGAAGCAGTGACCTGTTCTTGCTTTCACAAATTTTCACAATTTCTTTAGCAACATATAGGATTTCAAACAGTAGCTATATGTTAGTGGTTTTATTTTATTTTCGTGATAAACTTTTACGTGTATGAGCGTCGAGGGCCCATTTTGAACGAAAATATACAAAGTAGGACAATGTTTGCCGATACTATCTAGTTTTCATAAATTTTGTTTGGCATTAGCTTAGATTTTGGCATAAACACTTTTACTGCAGTGGCCATACTTTATTTGGTATAGATGAGCCCCGCAATCCTCTATGTGAGAACTGAGGGCCCAACTTTACAGGCCATAACTCACTTATTTCACTTTCACAAAATCTGATTTCAACTTTCACAATTCTTTGGGAATGTTCACTAAATCATAAGGACATTTTTAAAGAGTTATACAAAGTGGCCCTCGCACCACACACACATGGATTTACAAATAAAGATCGTTCATAAAAAGCCAATGTTGGACTTCCAACGTTTCTTTTTCATATCCTTACTTTTTTCGACATATAGGGAGCAAGTTGTGCGGATGTGTATTTGTAGATCATAATACAAAGTTTTGTCCAGTACGAACTCAAAAACGTCATTTTTTGACAGATTGCGTTAGATAGGTATATATGTATACTTAGTAAACAGTGGAATCGTCACCCTCCCTAATTCCCGCTTAATCACCTATGCCTGCTCCAATGTAGCCCCAAAATGATCACTGGTGGGGTTAGTATTAAGCTTAGATATAAACTTGAAAGCTGGATGGTTCTTGTCTCTCAATAACTTGAACAGCACGTTTTCTGAAGTACCAACAAAGCAACCAACCGTTTGTAATCGCTGAAATAAAAAAAAAACAAACTTGGTATTGGTAAAAGTTTATTATAACAAAAATATACATTTATAGAAAATATAGTATAAAAATATAAAATTATCTTTAATAATTAGTTTAAACAAATACCCAGCGCTGTCTATAGTCTATTCAACGCATGTAAAAAAATTTAAACAAAGAAAATGTATACAAAGTAAATATGGCGATCAACTCCGATTACATTAATATCATATTATTTCCATATGACATAATATCACAAGCAATACTTTAATAATTAATTATTTTTCTCCTCATGCCTAGTTGAATAGACTATAATTATGTAAATATGCACTCTTTAACTGTTTCCCCTTCCCCCAATACCTTAATACTAAAACTTCTTTCAGATATAAACACTACATCTCTCACTAGTACCAATAGTACCAATAGTACTAATAGTACCAATAGTACTAATAGTACCAATAGTACTAATAGTACCAATAGTACTAATAGTACCAATAGTACTAATAGTACCAATAGTACTAATAGTACCAATAGTACTAATAGTACCAATAGTACTAATAGTACCAATAGTACTAATAGTACCAATAGTACCAATAGTACTAATAGTACCAATAGTACCAATAGTATGTAAGTTACAATTTGGACGAAGGAACATCAAGAAAATTATCCACAGTAGGTGTTTTGTTCAACTTAGAAATAGGTTTAAAAACTGGATTATTTTTATTCTTCAATAATTTAAACAGCACATTTTCTGATGTTGTTACAAAACAGCCTATCGCTTGCATACGCTGGAACATTTAAAATGTAGATTTTTAGTTTTTACCATCACCTTTTTACATAAATCGTTACGCAATAATAGAATTTGCCTACTGAATGAACTATCCTATTGAAGACACTGATATTCCGAGATACTCGACACTGAGCGCCTAGTACGAGTTTGTTGACGTTGGGTACTCCTATTGGCCCGCTCCGAACTCTTAACCAATCAGAGCGACACACAGTAAATGTCTTAACGTAAACACAACTTGCACTAGGCACCCTAATATTCAAAGATACTCAAGCCTAAAACGAACGACACAGGGCGACTAAAATAGGGAAGAATAAATATCATAAATGATCCAAGTGTCGATTGAGGCGTTTTTATTATATTTGATATAACAAACAATTGCATAATGTGCCTAATCTTGTGTTATAGCCGTTACGAATGTTTCAACACAAGATCATAAGTAAAGGAATGGTTTTAGATCTGCAAAATGATATTACATATACCTACAGGTAACGCTTCTTCTTATGGCATGAATGTTAATACCCATTTTCTGTTATTTTGTCAGCTCTTACGCCACCCATGAGAAGGAATAGAAAACTATAGCCAATTATTTTTAAGAAGGATGGTCTCATTATGGTAAACAACCTAGTCACGTACTATAACATCATGCAATAAGTACAGTAGGTACTGACCTGTAGTGCCAGTCCTCTATCCATCAAAGATCGTGAAGACACACCATCAGCAAGAACATGGACAGCTATATCTTCCTTCAGTAGGTCTATTGCGGTTTGTTCTATACATACATGGGCCTGAAATTAAGGATATTTAAGATGTAAGTAGATGTATAATACGACAAGCGGTCTAAATATATTACAATTTACTGAAACTATTACTTTTCTCTATACACCAGTCTTCCACGGCGCGGTTTCACCCACGTTAACTTACATCTTTGCTTACTGCTCCGCTGCCGTCGCTAATAGCGTGATGTTATAGCCTATAACCTTCCTCAAGAACTGGGCTACCAAATGCAAAAAGAATTATTCAAATTCAACTGGTAATTCCGTAGATTAGCGTGCTCAAACAAACAAACAAACTCTGCCACTTTATATAATAGTAAGATACAAGCCATCTGGAATAAATTCTCTGAATAAAAATAAATTCAAGATTATCATTATTAGGATTTGTATTGGGCTTTCAGAACAGTAGATACACTAGTCATACAAAAAATTCAGTCAGGTCTCGCGGTTTTTTTATAATTTATTATCAAAATGGCTGCATTACTATAAGCAGTCCTTAAGTTGGTTCAGATGGACCATATCTAACCAAGGCACAGAGCTCACTGTACAGAATCTGTCCAACTATAGATAAATAGTGATATTTTCTATCGATTCTCAGGATAAAAAGTTCCTATGTCCATCTCCGTCACCAAATTATGAAGAAAAAAATTTTCATTGAAATCGGTTCAGTCGTTTAGGCGCTGAGTGCTTACAAACACACGCACAATCTTTTGCATTTTATAATATTGTGAGATTTGACCATCATCTTTCTATTGAATATGTAAAATTTATATGACTGCATGGCTGTATTACATAAATTATATTTTACTATTAGCCAATACTGCTATCATTTTTTGATATCTCGACCTTACAGTATAAAAATCACAATACACCCACCTCAATACCACAAAGCACAACAGAACTCAATCCAGGCACATCTTTCTGCAGTTTTTCATGTAGCTCTGGAGTAAACATGGAGAATAAGGTCTTTTCATACACTAAAGCTGCGTCTTTAGTTGGTATATCTTTAGTTGTATGGCCGAGACCCTTGGGATACTGCTCCGATATGTATACAGGAATTTTGAAGTGTTTGGCTGCTTCCATCTGTAATGTTCAATATCAAAGATTTTATATAGGTAAGTTTCATACGCTCAGGCGCCAGGGGTCTACTTCGCAAATAGCAAACTTCTCTTTATACCTACTTCTCTGTTTTCCTACTTCGCAAATCGCCTACTTATCAAACAGTCTATTTCGCATTCAGCCTACTCTCAAAGAGACCACTTCTCATACTGCCTACTTGTCAAAGAACGACCTAAGTACAGACAAATAGAAAATTGTTCGTTACATTACCATAATTTCAGCAAATTTTAAACCTACACGCGACAGATTCCCTTCGTCCACGACGATTGTAACCAAGATTTCATAATGAGCTGCCTCTAGCAAGAGCATTTCACTGTTCAAGTAAATAAAATAAAATATATGTGTATTATATTATTTATTAACCAAACATACTTAGAATGAAATAAAACTTAAACTGTAATGTAATAAAAAAAAAACTTAAAAAGCTAATGAAACTTCAATCGCATGTAAACTGTTTTTTGTAAATATTCTTTAATTGTTATTTCGGCAGCTTCTAGTTGACACACGAGTTTTTCCAATTTTTGGTCAAATTGTATATCACAGTTCTTACGGTTTTTTTTCAAGAGGTGAAACAAACTTCTTTGAATTTCAAAATCGAAATGTTTTCCCTCTTTGCGCAGTTTATGAACAAATGAGAAGAAAGTTGGCTTTTTAGGTATCCTGGCATTGAGACGCCTATGCCAACCTTCTAGAACATTTGTTGTACGTTGCAATTGGTGTGCACAACTCAGGATCTCCGCAGAAACTTTTCTCAGCCACTGTGTTTCAAAGTAAACTTTGACCTCCATAATCGGATTAGTGAGCTCTGGGACGTTATTCAAAATAACCCTCCACCCTTCTTCGATTAAATGTGACGGCAATAAAGGCAAGTGTGTGGTCCATCTTACCATTTTTCGTCCTCCATGGCTGTGTATTTTTAATTGTTTATACTTTCTCCAAATTGCTTTTTGGAAATGATGGTAGCATCCTGTTACCTTACATTGTGGATAAACAGTCTGCACAGAGTTTATTACCGCAGTTTCTTAATCACATTTGAAATCTGTCATCTCAACCTTTAATTTTTCTTTTAGTATTTCAAAAAGGCGTATATAAGTTCTTTCACTTTTGTTAGGTAACATCGCATAAATCATTGGTTTCACGTTAACAGTTTCAATCGTAGAACCCAAATCTAAATGGATAGTATATAATTGATTGAACGGTGACGGTACACAACGGAACGTGCCATCACCATAAAATCTGCCATGTTTTCCTTTTATCTGTTTTTTCGCCAGGGGTGTAGAGAAAACCAAAATTTTTTCAATATCACCGTCTTCACAAATCAGAAACTTCTTCGCCAAACCGTTAGGAACGTAAACTTCCTGAATATTTGAAAATATTAAACGGTCTACAAGAAATTTTTTCTGGCTCTATATAATGTATCTTTTACTGACGAGAATGATGGAACACAGCAATCAAGTTTTAAGTGTTCAATGCTATTTTCATAAATTTTTTTGATTGGTTCAAAATTTTCACAGACATCGTTTTTTGTTTTTTCTATAGCCAATATAATTCTATTCCTGTTTTGATCGGGAGAGCACGTATGAGGGTTCTTGTCGCTTGATCTGAGGACTTTAGTTTTGGTTAGGTCTAATGTAATGGTACTGCTGCAGCAACTACGATTTGCGCCACAGTGTACTGCCAGACTTATTTGTCTTTTCAAAATTGTACCTGTAGCCTTCTTGTAACAAAGAAAGACGACCGGCTTGGTTCTTAGTAAATTGAAAATCCATTACGTACTCCGTAAAAATACTAATCCCTTTTATTAAACTAACGCACTGAATACACATGACTTTGATATGACATTATTTCATGTTATTTGTCATTAAAGGAACATAAATAAAGAATACTTCAGAAAATAAAATGGCCAGTAGTCCTCTAGCAAAGAGATTGCATTGTGCATTTTATTGCTACGAGTATTATGTTATTAACTGTCCGAAGATGACGTTACAGAAAATAATAGTCAGTTTGCGAAATAGTCCAACTGAAAAGTAGACGGAATGCGAAATAGGCTGATTGCTAAGTAGGAAATTTACGAAGTTGTCTCCACGAAAAGTAGTCAAAATGAGAAATAGACGGTTTGATAAGTAGACCCCTGGCGCCTGATCGGTTTCATATGTAGGTATATATATAAATAGTCGAAATGGCCCAGTGGATAAGGCACCCGCTTCGTAAACATGAGGTAGTAGGTTAAATTTTTATCTTAGACATTTCTGACTGACAGTGAAGGAAAACATTGTGAGGAAACTTGGACTTAAAAGTCTTAAATTGTCAATCCGCCTTGAGCAAGCGTGGTGATTAATGCTCATACCTTCTCTATATTAGAAGAGGCCTTTACCTTTACTTTACCTTTACCTTTACTTTAGCAGTAGGACAGTAAAATAGGCTAGTATTATTATTATTATATTATTATAAGTCTCATAAGGCAATTAAACCCAGATCCTCTTTTTCTCACTCATTGGAAGTATTATTTATATTCCAATAGACTAAAGAAGAAGGTAAGTAGGTACTAAACTATATTTTGGACAGCTTGTTATTTAGAAAAGCTATTAAAAGTTCATAAATAAAACCATCATAGAGGTCAGCAGACAAGAAAGCAAATAATCTTACTCTTCTTACTTATACAATTTCTATTAATAATTTTATAAATATAAATAGATTGCAAGCCAATATTATACCTAAGAGTTATGCAATTTAAATCGCTAATCTACTAACCATTTTATTAGCAACTTTGACCAATTCACTAAAATGTTTTATATGAGGTCTAAATGTTTCCTGAAAGTCACATAACAAGAAGGCAGTCTTCGTAGCTTCCAAAGCTCCCAATTTTATAATATTACGAGAACCCATCGTGTAAAATTCATGTATTTACACCAAAAATAAAATTTTGTTTAAAAATTTGAAATGTGTCAAAAATGACAAATTTGGAATAGATCTACATTGCTGTTTCAGTGAAAGTGGATTTGTACCATTAATATAGTATTTTTTAATTTTATTGCACAGCTTAAAATTAAATATAAATGTTATAAATAAAATAGTAAAACAAAGATAATTTATTTACTGCCTAGGGGTAAAACAAGATTAAAATTAGGACTAAAACCTAATCTCTTTGCTTTATAGTTCTTTGCATTTTTTACTAACCACTCAGTCACTTATTAATGTAGAAGCGTTTACAACTATTGAATAAATAAGTTAAGTAAAAAACGTAAACAACATAATCAAGTATTTTTAAACCATTTTTATTATTATTGTTTTCGTAAATTGAACATATTTGTCTTAATAAAATCTTATCGATTACATTTACGAGTCATATGAACAGATTACAAGCTGATAGCAGGCTTGTTACGTAATGAAATCAAGAATCTTACCATTTTATTCGCTACTTTGACCACTTCGCCGAAATGCTTTACATGTGGCCTAAATGTTTCTTGTATGTCACATATTAAGAAGGCAGTTTTAGAAGATTCCAAAGCTCCTAATTTTAAAATATTGCGAGATCCCATTGTTTTTGTATATCACTGTATTATTGAGTACGAAATAGCACGCAAAAAAGTAGAATTTGTTTTTAGGTTCGAACTAAATGTCAAAAAGTGATAAGATAAAAGTGTTGCCACTCTTAACTTTCATAATACCTAGTGGCCGAACAAAGCCCTCAAAAGAATAATATCTGATTCTATACTAAATTTACTAATGAATGAAGCGGAAGAGTTTTTCTTTTTCTTTGCTTGAACGCGCTAATCTCTGAAACTACCAGTCTGATTTGAATAATTCTTTTTGATATATTATAATCTTTTGTAGATGAATGAAAAATTATGAAATCGCTCATTATAGCATCATAGTAGGTACTGGCACTACACGATACGCCATGATACACGCATCCAATGTTGAATAATTAACTCTGAATTATAATAATTAATAATTATCTAACAATGGGTAGGTATCTGCTCTGAATAATTTCACAAAAAAAATGTAAGCATTCAAATTTGCCTATAACTAAGGACAACATTTTAAGCTGAAAACACTGATCCCAACATGACAGTTCATGACATGACATGACACTCGACGGTGCGTTACGGATGGATAGTCGTAAAATACCTCTACTTTTAGCGTGAGAGCTTAATATTATTTAATAATTAATTATTATTTTACTGCTATATAAAATACTCATAATATTAAAAAATACTTAGAAAAAAGGAAGGAAGAAGGTTATTTTGTATATTTAAGTAGGTAAAAACCTAATATGAGTATTCTGGTTTGGGAAAAGGTATTCTGGTTTAGGTTGAAAAATAAACTCCCCATTAGCATTTTAGGGTTACGATACGAAACGAAACTTGTAAATATGGTTTATGTAATATTTACCATAGTTGAAATAGGTAAAAATATAATGTCATTTAGATAACTACTAATAACAATAGTTGGTTTACGTAATAAATTAAATAACAATGGAATTATCTATGTTGATTGATGAATGATGACCCCTAAATGTAATGCTTCATAATATAAAAATAGCTGACAAGTTTGTTAACAAGATAATATTGTACGAAGGTAATAATATTGTGCTTGATCCCAGAGTCAAACAGGTCAAGTAAAATGTTATGTGGGGTGAAGATTGTACCCAAATCTATCTATCAAAATAAATAATAAACAAATAAATGTTTTTCCACGTCGTAATCTGCAAGAGCGAGAGAGAGCTAAATTAAACAAAATGCTTTATGTTCTGAAAACATAGGCAGGTACTAGTTACATTCTCGTTCTGGAACGCTCCCTAAGACGCTCTCTCTTTGAATCAAGGTCGATTCGATTTAAATAACACGATTTTATCTGCCGGCTTCGACAACCAGATCGTTTAATCTATAATCTGAAAAATTAATAAACAGTAGATGTATTATAATCTTTATCATATGTAAGTACAAAAACAAATGGACAAATGAACTTACCTACTCAAGTAAAATTTTATGATGTACCTAAGTAGGTAGGTAGTAGGTACCAAATTATTTTGATACTAAGACCTAGGTAGGTTCCTAAGATATACCTACTTTCTACTAACTTAGTTAATACTGGTGTCCCACTTAATTATAAAAACCTAACCGTAAATACTTAATAGGTAATATTATTATTTACACTGAGTCCATATCAAAATTCATTATATTTTTTCTAAGAACTGTCAGTATGCACGTCGACTTATGGTGTGTGATATAGGTATTGCTTTCGTTACCTATTAGTGTTTCATGTTATATAAAATTACATAACGACATAAATACTAAAACTATAAACTATTTCCTCCTACACAACTTTGTGTTCATTGCGCCTGTCGGAATCGTGCCGCAATAAATAATAGTTGCGAGTAATGCAATTGCTATTCTTTCAGGCGTTATTTTGGAAAATGCTGGTTATTCTGAGTTTATGCAAATAACTTGCGTCTGCGGATAGCATAAGATATTTCGTTGATTCTTTTTATGTATTCGCCATTTGCATTGTTTCTTATTAAAGTTAAAGAGGTATTATTACCTAAACATTCGAACCATAACCAAATTAAAGTTCTGAGCAAGATCGAGTTCTCGGAGCACCTACAAATTTACATGCACAACATAACATAATAATATTTTACTCGAGATAACAAATAAATACCTTATAATTTATATTGATTAAGTTACTTAAAAGTTACATAATGACATAAGAGACACAGTCATGTCCGTACTTAAATACCTACTTGCTCACATAAGTACCTATCTACTTAATTAAGACCCCTACAACGTAACAGGTGTATTTAGGTACAAAGTCTATTATAATGGTTTGAAAACTTAATTTTCTTGTTACTTGGTGTAGGATCATAATAAACTTTTGCCAATCAAGTTTGAATTTGGAATCGAACACAATTAGTCGCACTGTGTCGCGTAGGCAATAAATTTAATCATAGGTAGGTATAATACAGACGATATTTATAGTCTATCTTCTATACCATAAAGCGAAAGAGTTTGTTTGTTTGTTTGTACGCGCAAATCTCTGGAAGTTCTGGAATTACCAGTCGGATTTAAATAATTGTTTTTGCGTTTAATAGCCTAATTCTGGAAGGTTGAATTTTCTACATCATAATATTTTTATGGATTAACCACACAGCGGCGGCTGTGCGGCGATGCGGCAAGCTACTATATTATATAGTTACCTACTAGTGATAGGAAAATATCCTTTACTTACTACATCCTAAGTTAGAAATTATGATTGTTAGAAGTGTTTAGAGCAAGAAAATGTGCAAACAATCATACCTATCTACGTTATGTTAAAGAAAACTTTCTAGGAAACTGTGTCTGGCTTACCTAAGTAGTAGAGCAAGGAGTGCGTGCGGTTGTATAAAAAAATTGTGGGCTCTGTTCTCACACGCGACAAGACTTTCTTTTTTTTTACGAACCTGTATCTTATATTAAAGAAGCTAGTAGTTGCTCGGTGCGAAATAGGTACCCTGCTCAGAACTCAAAATGTATAGTATGTATTAACTAAGTACGCATAATTTTGCGCTTGAGATTTCGGATGACGTCCATACAAAATATTTAAAATTAAAATTCAAAATAGATTTAAAACTATCCAACAAAATAGCTAGACACCACCTGACATTAAGCAGTCTGTGGCATTCAGGAGAGAACTCCATGACCTTGCTATAGAGTCGTAGTTACAATTACAATTTCTACTAGATCTACCTAAATACAATTTAGTAAGTCTAAATACCTACCTAATTGTTACAAATTTGGGTGTAATTTGTGTCCGTGCTATTGTTTGTTTATAAGACCGCTACCAAGTTTAAATGCTTTATAAAACTTTTCAAGCTTTTTACTTACAGCAGCTTGTCGTTGGTCATCACTCCCATTGCAGGTTATTTTATAACAAAAATTAAAATGACTAAGTATCATAAAACTGCAAAAGTTTCAAAATGAAAACAATTGCATGTATAAGAAATTTTATATTTTTACTGCTGGATAGATGGCAAAGAAAATAATTGATTAGATATATAAACCATACGAAAACAGAGCTTAAATAAAAAACCAAAACCGCGATCCGGAGCAAAGGCAAAATCACCTACATCCAGACGTATCATTACAGAAAGACGAGCACGCAATTTCTTAAAAAACTATTCCTTCCAAATCTCTAATTTACCGAAAAAACTGTATCATTCAGGACCCTTTTCTATTTTTTTATCTCTTTTTATTTTTACAAACGCGTGACTTTTGACTGACTGTTTTTCGCCTGCGGCCAACGTTTCTGAACGCAACTGCGGTTTGAAAAAAAATAAAAAAGATGGCGCCGGCCGCTCGCGTGCGCGCCTTTTTCGGCGGCAAGGGCTTTGGTAAAAAACCATTGGTGTACCTGTGACGTCGGCGACTCAAAGTTCTATCAAATAGACGAAGGTAAAGAGAAATTAAAGAAAGTAGAAAACACAACACTAGTTTAATTTTATTTTATTTAAAACGTATTTCGTACATTTGACCTACTTTATTAATTAATAATAATAATATAATAATATAATATGTGGACACTATCACACACTGTCGTCTAGTCCCAAGCTAAGCAGAGCTTGTGTTAGGGTACTAGATAACTGAAATATAATACATATACATACTTTTTTTTTGTAAATACATACTTATAATACATAGGAAACACCCAGACTAAAGACAAATACAAATGTTCATCACACAAATATTTGCCTTTCACGGGAATCGAACCCACGACACCCGGCGTCGCAGTCAGTTACACTAACCACTAGACCAACGGTGCAGTCAAAACTTAAATAATAATAATAATAATATGTGGACACTATCACACACCGTCATCTAGTCCCAAGCTAAGTAGAGCTTGTGTTATGGGTACTAGATAACTGAAATATAATACATATAAATACTTTTTTTTGTAAATACATACCTACTTAGAATACATAGGAAACACTTTAAATAGATACTTATTAATTTTATTTTACCCTAAGAGCTATAAACATAATATGTATGCAGCTTGCTTGACACCTAAGTTGTAAGTATAAAAAAAAATTATACGTTTTTATTGAAAAATATATAAGATGGCGCCGGCAAAAAATTTTTTTTAAATTTTTAAAAATGATTGGATTGAGATATGAAAACTCCAAATAATATTGCTAAATAACTTCACATCTTCACATCATGAGGCTGAAGACCCACTGTTGGATCTAAGTCTCATCCAAAAATCGGTGTTTGTTATCTTCTTTTTATAGTGGTCAACCTAGTGTCAGGATGTGTTCAGGTCGCCCATAATTTAATATAGAGGTATCCGACTTGACCTAACGACTGTTATCAACCTGGTAACAGTCGGGACCGACTTATACTCACGAAGACGCTCAGATCAAATATCACTATGGGGTCACCCATCCATGGGCCAGCTGCAATCTTTGCTTAGCCCGCTGATCGTTTATTGATTTATGAGCGCATCGGCGGAGACTCGGTCGAAGTTCGCTGTTTGTTATAGTCACGTTTTGCAGGCAGGTTGGTGACCTCAAGTAAAATGACGTTTAGCATTTAGACAACGCTTCTGCTCATTTCTTAATATTCCTTTAATGGTCCCTTTCCGACACCCGCCGGAAGAGTTATCCCATATTGTAGACCGGGTCACACAAAGACACTTCACTTCTTACTAAGACATATGACCATCATCATAACTGCCGCAAGACGACCAGTCCTGAATGTCCTCCAAGTTTGGTCACCTTCACCGGTCGTAATCCACCCTCGTCCATCGGCATCCTATATTCAAATGAATAATGAATCACGACAATCAAACAGTGCTTAGTACTTTTTAATGTCTTCCCAAAACTTTAACAGCTTATGTGGTTTTAATTTTATCTTTAATCTTTAAGCATAGTTTTGCCTCTGTGGTTTAGTGGTTCTCTTGACTGCCACGCAGAGGTTTCGGTTTAATCATCAGGTTTGAGCTTTTCCGTCAAAACATTCTCACCCCCAGTTTCTGAAAGGCTGATCAACGAAAAATTAGTAGTAGAATTAGTATTAGAAGTACTAATTGGGTTGTTAAAAGCATGAATAATTAGTTTAATTTGATCTATTTAGTAACTAATTAGATCAAATTAAACTAATTACCTATGCTTTTAGGTACTTCACATGAGATTTAGCAGGTGATTAGTTAATTTTTCGTTGATCAGTCTTTCAAAACTAGGGGTCAGTGTCGCGGAAATTTTGGAAATGTGCTTGTTAAATGAAATAGATATGGGCTCGCCCCCTGTTACATGGGAATTACCGTAGCTGGTGAAAAGTGAGTATTGTATACAGCTCTGCCTACCTCTTGGGCGAAAAAGGCGTGAAGGTATATACTCTGCTTACTCTATTGGTAGTCTAAATAAAAAATATAACCAGACGATAACCAGCAATTAAACCTCTGAGATACGTAAAACAGTCTAATGCCTGCAATTATGAGGTTTTTATATTAAAAATAAAAAAGGTGGTCAAAGCACGCGCCGCTCCGCCTAAGGCTTATATTAGAGGTTAGTGGCGCCACTGTGCTGTAAGTCTATACCGTTAAAACTTGCTTATTAGTCATAAGTTTAATACAGCTAATTTATATTAAATTAAGGATGATTCGAAAAAAATATTCTTAGGTAGATTATTTTAGTTGAAATATTTCTACTGCAGGACATAATCTTACGTTGGTAAGTTAAACGCATAATCTTAAGTTGGCAACCCTTTCATTGTACTGTTTTTTAAACAGTTTCGAACCAAACGGTTTAATACTACATACTTTTAACCCTAATAAAGCATATTTCTTAAATCTTTAAGCGGCCCAAAAAGTCACTTTGTAAAGCCGCTATGGCAGTGGCGTGCGCTCCCTAAAGGCAC
Organism: Parascotia fuliginaria; assembly: GCA_963082885.1. Taxonomy (NCBI): domain Eukaryota; kingdom Metazoa; phylum Arthropoda; class Insecta; order Lepidoptera; family Erebidae; genus Parascotia; species Parascotia fuliginaria. Next base: position 5,640,005 of record OY720198.1, on the reverse strand, counting down.
AAAGACACTGCCTACCTTAACGATTGCTTAAAACCACAATTTTAGCAACATAATTAAATAATGCCTACCCTGTTAAAATCTATAATGCCTACCCTGTCAAAAATCTCTGTGCACGCCACTGCGCTATGGTGTAGGCCACAAGAGCTGCTCTTTGCCATGATACCTACCTTTTGGGTAGTCCATCAGGCAGATTAAAAGCATTTTGGTAAAGTCAAAGTCAAAGTCAAAGTATTTATTTCATTTTGATCACAGAATGATACTTATGAAAAGTCAAATTACATGAAGTCAGCTAATTAACCTACAGCCAGTTCGCTGACGAGGTAGAGCTGTGAGAAGAACTGGCAAGAAACTCACGCCACTCTTTTCAATCGCCAGATAATTACAATTTTTTGTATGAGTTAACAATTTTAACACATCAACGCAACCAAAGAACCATACAAAATAATTATTACAAAATAACTAATTATTTAATAACATTTTTGAAAAAAGAAAAGATAAGAAACGAAAATAGAGGATTACAATTATTTAGTTTCATCTAGTATGGTAATTTGACTACGTATTTTAATTAAAATTAAAAAAAATAGTAAATGCATTTCTCAGTCATATTGAACTACAAGGTAATATTGAATTAAGTATTAAATGTATGCCATGCCAAGATTGACCAGTCATCCCAGGTAGCACCCGTTCACGAGCATGACGCACAGACCAGCCATCATCACCTTCGCCATATTAGAGGGAAGGTGATGACCCGGCCAATACGACACCATAAGCCATGACATTTTAGTGAGCATGACAATGCAAGGCATGGGTGGTAAAAAGAACCATAATAAAATGTTATGTCTTATGAGTTCATAATGATCATGATATGCATTCACTTCACATCAAACTTTTACTGCAATAGTCAATATTTTTTTTTTTTTTAAATTTTCCTATAATTATATAATGTTAATCAAAGTCAATATAACTACAATAATAATAATTAATCAATATAACATTAATCTTGCATTAAACTAGCAACTATACCCATGCTCTTTTATCATTTAAATAATCATTAATATTATAATAACCCTTTTGAATAAGACGGTTTTTAACAGTTTGTTTGAATTTCTCTAAGGGTAGATTCGAAACGTCAATGGGTAGTTTATTATAAAAGCGTACACCAAGACCCGCAAATGTGTTGTTTACTTTATGTAGGCGATGGTATGTACCAACTAACTTATGTTTACCTCGAGTATTCACAGAATGCATGTCACAGTTTCTTGAATACAAGTGAATATTTTTCTTGATAAACATAATGTTAGCAAAGATATATTGAGACGCCACTGTCAAAATACCTATCTCTTTAAACTTATCTCTTAATGAAACTCTAGGACCCAAATTGTAAATAGATCGCACCGCTCGTTTTTGAAGTATAAAAATTGACTCAATATCCGCAGCCCTGCCCCACAGCAGTATACCGTATGACATCACGCTATGGAAATAGCTAAAATAAACAAGTCTGGCTGTTTTAATGTCGGTAAACTGTCTTACTTTTCGTATTGCAAAGGCTGCTGAACTAAGTTTACCAAGACACGATATTTGGGTACCCCACTGAAGCTTGTTATCTAAAGTTAAACCCAAGGTAGGTTAATATACGTTATGCGTAGTGGCTGGCGATGGCGGTCTTATCACAAGACGCTGCTACCCGCATATAATATGTTTTGCTTCACATGTGATGGTTTAAACGCCATCATTAGGTTTAGGTACTAGGCTTGTGTAGTAAGTATAATATACGACCACTAGGTTGTATAAATAGGTATACTTGCTATTGTATATACTTAGCTAGTAGGTGGTGGGGTCGTCACTTCCCCACGCCATACTACTACCTAATGCAAATTATTTCGTGCGCGTTTTGCCATAAAATCAACATAAACAAGCATAGCTTTAAACTTACATAGACCTAATAAATTAATCAAGTCAGTCGTTTGGAAAGAAATAACTTTTTAAGATGGTAGGTAGATACTTACTGGTTTTAGAATGAATGAGCCGGATCGACTGGGGACGTGGGTATCCTTTCATAGAATATTAGTCTTCATCGTTTGCCCTTTTCTGTCTTCTTCTCTTTCTTCTAACATAGTTGGCAACGACTCCGTTATGTTTTGTTAGCATTGTAAAGAACATAATGTCCATAAACTCAACACCTCTACCATTGCGCAATCAAGATAGAGATTAAAAAAATAACATAACTTACCCCAGTACTAAACTTAAAAAAGCACAAAGCTTTTTAATACTACCAACAATCCATTTAAATGTACTATAAACTTTTTACTTCCTAACTATAAAGTAAAACTCTATGGCTCTATGCTCGGCGCCGGGGGCGTGGTCAGCCACAAAGCCCAAGTGTCAGTGGCGCCAAACCTTTCCGCTTTGGACGTTTTCTTTTTTTTGTTTTTTTTTTCGAGACGCCCCGCGGCAAAGGCGTTAGCGCGGTAAAAGTAAAGTTAATATAATTTAATTAAGTGTCTGCACTAATTTTGGTTAATTTTGGCGATAGTTTTTGTATTAGTCGCGAAAATTAATGTCTTTGGGGTAATTTTGTCTTGTTTACACTTAAGCGGTGTATATGAAAGAAAGAGCCTATTTATTTATTGATAGCTGCACTAGTTTTAAATGAGTGTAAGTATTAATATTTTTTTATAACATCATTACAAATCTCGAAGTAAAACTATCTGTGTTCAATGTATAAAAATAAATAAAGAATTTTTTGAAACTCTCGTTATAGCTCTACTGCCTATATGCCTTTAAAAGTCTCAATAAAAACCTTGCGGAAGAAATTAATACTCTAAACAAAAGTAAAAATCGTACCAAAATCCGTTGCGTGATTTAAAAGTTAGCAAAGAAACAAACAAGACAAAACAACGACTTTGTTTTGTACAATTAATATTATTTATTATTATTTCATCGTCACTATGTTTGCCATCTTTTCTGTTAGATGGCTGTTTGCATTCAGTACTATTTACAAATTTTGAAATATGTGGGTATTTGGACAGAATCGTCATCATCATCATCGTATCAGCCGAAAAACGTCCGCTGTTGACACAGGCCACCCCCAATTTTCGACACCTTGGCCAGCAGACAACTACTCTCATACATTGGTTGCCGTCACCCTTATCGGTCTAACTTCTGAGGTGTCTGACCACGCTGCACCTTCCGCAATAAAGACAACTATTTTCATTCAAAACCAAAGCCTGCACATGTTACGGATTATCATTCTAAAAAATCAACTTTTACCGCCATCGAAATGAAAAGCGAAGACATTTCCTGCTTTTAATTGTCTTATAATTACCTAAGAAAAATGGCGTTCTGAACACAATGGACAATGGGAGAGAGAATAAAAAAATAAATTAGTTTTATTTGATCGATACGTTGCAATGATTGTGTGATATGTGTGCATAAGAACATTAAATGCATTTTTGTAGAGGCAGTTGTAGTTGAGCAACTAAATGTGGCGCCACTTTTTAGTTTGTAATTAGCTGAGTTGGTCTATGATGATTTCTGTAAAGAATTTTAGTGTTTTTAGTTTCGTGAGAAATAAATATCTACTGCTAGATTCAGACCTCTAAGCATCTTTAATTTGTCCGGTACAAAGTTTTAGGTTATCGTAATAAAAAAACCTGTGGCACTAGGGGACTGCCGCGGTAAAGCTATTGCATAACATTTTTTATCAACATATGCAATTATAATTACTTATTTATTTTTTAATTATGCAGTATTTTTTTCTTTGATATTAATTATTCAAGTTACACTTTTTGAGCGTGGTGACCGATATGAAAATATATATATTATATATATATATTATATAATATATTAGATAAATGAGAACTTAATGCAACTGACGGTACGGTACGATTGTACGGTAGTAGATCCACGCTGATTTCAGCATGAATGGGCCGGATCGTCCGGGGAAGTACTACCCTCTCATAGAAGATCGACTTAAGAGTAGTAGTATCCGTACTACTGCGTTTCGTTCAGTGAGTGAGAGCGCTGGAGGTCCAATTTTCCCTCTTTCCTCTTTTCTCACCTCCCTCATTCCCTTCCCCCTAACCCCATTCCCAGCCGCCATAGTGGAGGCCACCATACCAGCAGTTTATGACGATGGCTTTTGGTATAGTAGCCGCCACTTCTGGATTCCACTGACTGCTTACCATCAGGCGGGGTGGAGTCACTTTGGTAGGCTATAATATAAAAAAAAAAAAAAAAAACTGATTTTCATGCCGAGCTGTGTCAATTTTTCGTTCCTGATAATTACAACAGAGCCAGACAGCATCCTTTGTTTGCGGTACCACGCTGTCGCACGGTTGCGCGTTCCATGTCTCCAGTACCGCGTATGTTAAAGGGGCTCAACGCTCTGCTGGCGTCAAGTCATGGGCTGGATCTGTTTGCTGATGAATGAAAGTTGATCTTGTCTGAATGTATGAGGTATTGTGAGAGTAAAAGTTGTTATTTTATATATTTTAAGTTTTTACTATGTAATCAGTGTAATTGACTGTAATTTAGTCGTTCTGATTATAAATAAATAAATAAATAAAATAAATATCGTTTAAAGTATTTTTATTATCTTACAATACATTAGGTTATTCGGGCATTTTTATCATCCTACTATGTATTTTTACTCCGAAAAAGAGTAAAACTGGGACGTTACATTACATTGATGCATTATTACACGTTATTAAAATCTTAGTTTCATTTCTATAGTTCTACCAGATAAAATTTATCGCAAATGAGACAAAATATTTGGTTTATGTGTGGTAAAAATTAGCGCCACTAGTGTTTATCCTAAGAAATAAATTTTTCATGGTAGGCGGAGTGAGGGGTGTTAGGTTTTATTTTCGTTACGGATTTTTTTGATTCGGTCGCCGAGCTCAAAGCCCGCGATAAAAGCTATGCAATAGCTTAAAAACTTAACTAATAAAAAATCTTCATAAAAAGATTTGCGAAGTACTTAGTTTTTAAATTAAAAAGTTTTTAGGTAATGATTTTAAAAAGCAATCATGAACGTCATTCCAAAATACAAATCAATTTACTTACGGGCGATTTGTTGACTAAACTAAACTAAAATCTAAACTAAAAACTATAGTCCTGAGAAAAGGCTACAAACTCAGTCTCATTCTTTAGTCACGAGATAATTACAATATTTTATTAATTATACATAGTTGAAACATCGTCCAATAACAGTTCGTAAGCAACAGAAATATCTGCCACTAATTGCTTTTACCACACAAAGCAACAAAAAATCGCCCGTCTATACACATTTATGTATTTTATGTACTTGAAATGACGATGGCTTTATTACTTGTTTACCGATTTTAGTAATTTACAGATAATTTTTATGTAACCATGGAAGCAATTAATCGTGTTTTTTATTTGAAGTTATACTTCTTCTTCTTCTTCTTCTCCTTTTTTTTGGCAACAGAGCCGACGATTTTGGTCAGCTATTTCTGCCAGCGTCAAGTGTAGAATTATATTCTTGTTGATGATAATAATGGTATATTACAATGATAAAATAGAAAAAATGTGGATGAAATTAAATGACATCCATCTTCCGTGAAAACAAAAAATGGAATCCGAAGTTATACTTAATCTGACGTCACAACGCTGGCGTTTGCGTCTGTCCGGTGTTGGCACTGGCATGGTGGTAATAGTGTTTACACCTGTCAAATAACACCTTAGAATTCCTTGAAGAATGAAGAGGAAGAAGCTTAAATACCTTGTTCTGTTTTTTGTAAAGACAGTTCTCGCAATAGGGAATAAATTTAGTGTCGCGTCGCGTAGTAGCGTGCATATATGAATGTATACACTATGTTTATCAAACACAAAGCCCACCAGCTGACAAAAATATTTATGAATATCACGAAGTTTTGTTCCCTGTGTGTCTTTATAACCTCGTGGACAGCAATACCATTGGATGTAGACTTAACCAAGCTTTTGCTCGTGAAGGGAAATGAAGAAAAAGAAAGTACGAATTGCAATATTTGGGCTTTCAGTGACCTCTATAGATACTCTTTATCTATGTACTAGCTTTTCGTTTCATAATTTCAACAGCGTCTTTGCTTACTGCCCTGCTCCCGTCGCCAGTAGCGTGATGTTACATAGCCTATACCTTTCTCGAGAACTAGGCTATCATACAAAAAAAGAATTTTCAAATCCGACTGGTAGTTCTAGAGATTAGCACGCTCAAACAAACAAACATACTCATCCGCTATATATACCTAATAGATAGATAATAACTACATAAATTATGTTTCTGTAGAAGTTTTGACCCTTATATTTTCTATTCATGGCAAGTGTAGCCCACGTTTTATTTATTTTGTCCAACTCATTTCGCTATCTTTTTCTTCGTCTGCCGCGACGTCGTTTTTATTTATTTATTACTAGCTGTTGCCTGCAGCTCCGCCTGCGTAAATGTCGGTTACATCGCATATTATTATCATTTATAAAATATTTTTTCTAAAATAAACGTAGTCTAAGTTACTCTTAATTACATCAGCTACCTGCCAATAAAAGCCCCGTCAAAATCGGTCCAGCCATTTCAGAGATAAGCCGGAACAAACAGACAGACATACAAAAAATGTAAAAAATGTTATTTTGGTGTATGTACCGTATATATATTCACATGTAGTAAAAAACGGTTATTTCAATATTACAAACAGACACTCCAATTTTATTAGATGTATAGATTAAATTCACAACGGCTGTTCCTAAATACATAATAGTTTAATTATTATATTAGTTACTTTTATTATAAAAATAATGTAATATTTTACAATATTTAAACAATAAAAATAAAATGTCGGCGAAACAAAAAGTTAATACAACAATAAATGTAGATTACCTTTACATCAAAGCTTAAAACAGTAATTTATCTAGGTATGGTCATATTATGAGGTCTGGCTATAAAAAAGTATAGCATTTATTGCCATTTAACGTCAAATAAATGGCATCCTATTACTTTGAATAATTGTCTACTGTTTAATTAACATATGTTTAAACGAACTAGTTTTTACTATTATTAGTATTTTGCTACAAAGTAAAAATATCACGTTCGGATTAGTTGACATTTTGCTTTGGTCAAACAATATATTATTATGTAAATGTTTTGAAAAACATATAACAAAAACAAAATCATAATTGTCGCTCAATTAAAATTTGTTTTTTTTTACCAGCACATGTGTTGCCTTTAAATTTTGATTCGCATGTTTTAACACTTTCGCGGACACAACATAATAGTACGTCATGACTTGAGACTTAGATACGGCAGAACGTATGATGACGTTCAAAAACAGAATATTATATACGGCAGGGCGTTGATATCCGGCCAATTTTAATGCAAATACTCGTTATATGGTACCTTGTGTCACAACATATCGAAAGCTCGAAACTTAACTGTCACGTAAAGTTTGTTTTTAATCGTTCCCAAAATGTGCTGTTGACTATAGGTACTGTACGTGGCGATACTACACACAAACGCACATCGTGTATATACGCCCCCCGCGCCTCACCGCGTCTTTACATTCAGTGCGGCTGTGTCACGGGAGCGAGGTACGCGCGTTCCATCTGCGCGGGAGTGGCGAATTGTAATATTTGCTGATAAATAAACATCCTAAGTACATACAATTAGATAGATAAACTCAAGAGAAACCTAATGAGAATTTTAGAAGATTCTGATGACTCTAACGAGGCGGACCCATTCCAGGATCGTGATGGCACGGATGGGTGATTGACGTGATTACACGGTTGTGTCATATTAACTTATAAACATCTAATGCCATAGAACACAACGTAATTAAACGCCAAATATATTTGTATGGCAATCTATTGTGTCATTCTAGAACACAATTTAAACTGAGACTGTCCACGAACGTGTTAAGCAGCGGTGATATTGGGAGTTATCGTGTCAATCATGCGATGGCTTTTGCGAAGATATCCGACTGGATTCCAATGAACTGCTGACGACCAGGCAGAATAGAATCATTGTAGGAGGTTAAACATATAAAAAAAATGTCATGAACGTGCCTTCTATAAATCATTAATTATAAGAGAGTTGGCGCACATGAATATTATAATATATTCTTACGAGATTAGATACATATTGCAACTCGTTTGTATAAGCTCTGTTGCGGGATATATTTAATGTCTCTTCTAAAGGAAGATGTTTGCCATAGTCACCATCAAATGGTTCAACAATGCAGTCAGGCAGTAATATCAAGACTAAATGGTGATAAGTTCCTATGATTAATTTCTATAGTACTAGTGTGAGAGTCGAATAATATAATAAATCAATTGAAATAATTCACCAATCCGCTACGCACGATACTTTAAGTAATTTATTTTAAAATGTCTTGGTCCACGAAACAAAAAACATAATCATGTGTACATGTTTTTGTTGATTGTTCAATTCAAAACACGCAAGGGAATACTATACATGACGCAACAAATATGGCGGATTAAAAAGTAATTAATCTTATCCTCTTCCGTTGTGAAGTCGTTTTTTTTTTGTGAGAATGCAAGTATAAATCATTTGGACAGTGAATGGGTAACTGATGACCTATAGGATCATTACAATGGGAAACTTGAAAACTAGAACAAATGATAGTAGCTAGTGCTTTTGAAAATCATCATATTAATTATTCTTCTTGTCATTGAAGCTGTATTGACTGTGGAAGCGTAGATTCTTCAGCAGTCAATAGAAGGAGATCGACTCTCCCAAAACAACACACCTCTGTGGTATGGTGGTATTGTGTACGGACTGCCACGGTCGCGGGTTCGATTCCCGCTTAGTGCAAATATTTGTGTGCATGAACATGGCTATTTGCAATGGTCTGGGTGATTTACAAAAAAAAGTTTATATGTTGTTTGTGATCCGCATTCTAGAACCCATATCACAAGCTATTAATTTATGCTGACTTTGGGTCTAGATGGCGTTGTGTGGTTGTTGTGGTATTACTTACTATTATTATTTACTTATTTTTTTATATTAGCCTACCAAAGTAACTCCATTCTACCTGATGGTAAGCAGTCAGTGGAATCCAGAAATGGCGGACACCGTTTCAAAAGCCATCGTCTGAAACAGCCGGTATAATGGCCTCTACTTTGGTGGCTTTGTGAGATTCTTTTTCACGCCCACTTAAAGTAGAACTTCTTACGAAAGATTGTACGATGAAGAAGCATCTAGTAGGTGAGGTTTTTAATCTAGCCATTTCTAGTATTTTCAGATTGTCAGTCCCTACTTCTCATTATACGGTCGAAAATGGCTTGATTGTCTTAAATTGTTTCTGCGATGCTTAAAAGATACTTCCACGATATAGGTTTCTGCTTCTACTGATACCATTGGTCTACACTAATATTATAAATAGGAACTATTTGTATTTTTGTATGCAACGAATAAACTCAAAAACTACTGGACAAGGAAAGCTACATTATCACTGAGTAACATAGGCTTATATTTTATCCTCGTACTCCCACGGGAACGTGAACCACGCGGGTGAAACCACGTGACGTCCTCTAGTGTTTTATAAGCTGTAAATATAGGCATCGCCAGGATTATTTTCAGGAGGGTGCAACTGACTTTCAGAGGGATGTAACTGACGTGCATGCTGACATGCATCAGTGTTCATAAAAATGTATAGAATAATCAGTTTATTGGATTTAAATAATTCGTTGCGTTTGATAGCCCAGGTTTTGAGGAAGGTTATAGGCTATGTAACATCACGCTACTGGCGACGGGAGCAGAGTAGTAACCAAAGATGTAAGCCGCGGTGCGCGAAGCTAGTGTTATATAAAAACTCTCGTAACAAAATACGTTCGAACATTATGTTCATTAATCATTTACCAACGACTAATGGTGATTTGATTTATTATATGAGTTACTTACCTAAGACCTTTAGATTATCGAGATTCTTATGGTTTCATACCCAAAGGGTAAAACGGGACCATATTGCTAAGACTCCACTGCCCATCCGTCCGTCTGTCCGTCTGTCACCAGGCTGTATCTCATGAACCGTGGTAGTTAGATAGTTAAATTTTACAGATGTATTTCTGTTGCCACTAAGTATAACTACAAATACTAAAAAACTAATATGGGGCTCCCATACAACAGATATGTTTTTTCTTTTTTTTTAGTTAAAGGTACGGAATCCTTCGTCGTGGGCGAGTTCAACTCTTACTTGGCCCGTTTTTTAGAAGAACCGTAGCAAACAAGCACACACCTTAGTAATTGTGTATATGTTTGAAACAATCTGTGAAAGTAAAGATGCAGGAGGGTTATGTCCAGCAGTTGACGTATTTCAGCTGATATAATAATTATGATTAGAGATATTGAACTTGTTGTCTACTTTTATTCATTAATTTATTGATTTGTTGGCTAACAAAACAAGATACAAACATAAACAAACTCAGTAAATATATAAAATAGAAAGCTAGTTTGTAACTCTACGTATACACATACGTAGAGTTACAAACTAGCTTTAGCACAGATGCTCCAAATATTAAATTACTTAGTTGTGATAATACAAAAATATTATATGTACTTTATTAACCGGAATTGGAACTGCTGATACATGGAATACGTCTAATTTCACTTTTGAATTTACTGAGAATACTATTAAATATATCTAAGGTAGAATGTCGAGACACCATGTTATTGTATAAATAATCCGGGTACTCCTGTTTTAATTCGTGATTTAGTCATAAGATATTTATGGGCACAGGCAGCAAAGTGCAAGGAGGTGCGCTCCCACTCCCCTGTCGAGAAAATACATAGAAAAGAATAAGATTTTTTATTGATATATACCCAGTTTCTGAAAGGCTGATCAACAAAAAGTTTACTTATTACCTGTTAAATCTCATGTAAAGTACCAACTGGATTGCTAAAAGCAGTTTAATTTGATCTTATTAGTAACTAATTATTCATGTTATTAGCCACCCAATTAGTACTTACTTAACATGAGATTTAACTGGGATTAGTTAATTTTTCGTTGATCAATCTTTTAGAAACTGGGTGTTAGTCTTTAAATTGAAAACAATGGATTTAATTGGATGCAGGGGAATAAGCTTCTTTATGTAGCTATTCAAATTTGTTCAGTCAACCGCCCTGAAAGTAAGATGGTTAAAAGTAAGATGCACCTCTCGAAAGTAATTCTATGAAAGCCTATAAAGATATTCACTACTTGACGTAATTGCTATAAGAAAACGCGCGGCGGAAAATTTACTCAAATAACATTATGCTCTAGAGGCATTTTTCTTTAACAGTCACAAGTAGATACGTCGTTTTAACTTGGAATATTAGTATGCTATAGTCTTTGTCCTAAAGATAAAGATATGTCTTGTCATCACATCCTCACTAATATCCATTAAAATATCCCAAAAATAAACAGGTAGCCAAAATTAAGACGTGAATTCACTAATTAATGTTGAACTGTAGCATATACGTTACTATTATAAGTGTATTTTGAACGTTATTGTTTTGTGTTACAGTTGAAAATCTATTAACAAAGGTTTATTGAAGTTTGTAAGATATTTGCTTCGTCAGCGTCGTGTACACTTGCTTGCGTTAAAATAGATGTCAATAAATAAATGAAATTTTAAGGGTTTTTTATAAGACTTGTTGATCTAATTTTGAAGCAAGTCAGTTGTGAATGTTTTCCACTATATATTGTAAGACTGCAGCTGTAGTAAACCCACTTTGGTAGTGTTGTATATAGATGGGTACTACATAATATACTGTTTAGTAGTAGTCTCCTAAAAGTTGTAAATTAGCAACAGAAAAGATTTAGCTAGTGCATGCGTACGTACTCCAGCTTTTTGTATATGCAGTTTTTGATGTTACCCTAGTGTCACATTCTGTAGGTAATGAAATGATTTGTAGTCCAGAAAGGCACATAATATGAACAGTAGATATTTTATGTTTCCTTCTTTTCTACTTACATCTTCAATACAAATGGCGTGAAGTTTTAAAATTAACTATCACTCATATTAGACACCTATATTATTATTTTTATTATAATAAATACTTAGCTGGTACATTAATATGGTCGGCACTACACGGCGCCTGCGCATGCAAGTCATCCCCACTCATCAGACCGACAAATGTATCATAATGTAATTTGTTAACTTTTGTTACTAACATCAATCAATAACCGAGTTTTTTAATTCAAATATTTAGCTCTCGCTAGCCATTATGGTGTACGCAGAAACTATAGAAACTAGTTCTCGCTATTTTGATATTACGATCTCAAAAGACGTCCACTGCTGGACATAGGCCTCCCCAATTCTCGCCACGATGGCCGGTCGTTCGCCACCCTTATCCATCGATTGCCCGCCGCCCTTATAAGGCACGTCAGTTACCTTGGATCTTGGTTATTATCATCTATATCCATCTTAGTCAAATCACCACTGCTGGACTAAATTAAGAAAAAGGGATAGACAAAGGTAAAAAACTCACGATTTACCAGGATCTCATTTATCAAGAGGCAAGCTCATTGCCGTTGACTACTGAAAATTATTATGCTTACTTTGGGTCTAGATAGCGTTGTGTTGTTGTAATTATTATACTCTGTTCTGAAGAGCTCTTTGAACTAATCCCACCCTCTCTCTTCTTATCCAGAACGACACGTGCGGGACTGAAGTGCCACCCTTTCACAGTGGAATCTAAAGGATCTCGAACCAAACGGTTCAGCACTATTTACCAGCGCATGTGTTCCCATCTAAATATGATCATGAGTCTTTAAGAGGGCCGTGAAAAAGCATCTCATTAAGGCGCCATAGTGGAGGCCACCATCTCAGTAGTTTGGCTTTTAGAAAGGTGTCCACCACTTCTAGATTCTACTGACTGCTTACCATCAGGCAGAGTGGAGTCACTTTGGTTAGGCTAATATAAAAAATATTGAAAACTTCTCAGTATAAAAATCTTATACTACTTTATTTGACTTGGATTAGTATACTAATCATAAACTATTAACTTCCTTTTCAAAGAAAAAGGATTATAGTAACTTAGTGATATAAAAATTGACTCGAAACAGAATTGAACTGAGTGCATTTCGCGTACCACCAATTTAACCACAATACAAATAAACGATATAAATGTTTTTTTACCCCCAATTGACCTTAAGGTGTAGACCGATTAAACATCTTCCCGGAATCGAATGTCGGCCTCTGAGTCATAAAAGACTACTTAGAACCGGAGCGGCAATATTTGAACTATACGACGATTTTTTCTTTTTATTCGGTCTAATTTAATTTTATACCATTTGTTTATTGGTAATGATTAAGTAGATTTTCATAGTAGAAATTGGAGTTTTAGATTGCAACACTAAATAGTTTAATGGTCTTTTTTGATAGTGTGTTGTTACACTGTGATGACAAATGTTTTAATCCATACTAATACAATAAATGCGAAAGTAACTCTGTCTGTCTGTTACACTTTCATGCCTAAACCACTGAAACAATTTTGATGAAATTTAGTATAGAGCTAGATTAGACTTCTAGGAGCAGCATAGGCATTTTATCGCAAAAAAATGGCATAAAGGGGTTGAAATAGGGGATGAAAGTTTGTATGAAAAATCCTCGTCAATGTATAAACAGGGATATAACCGACACTCACGCTAGCGGAGCTACGGGCAACAGCTACCAGTAGATAACAGTAAAAATTTAATTGAGGATATTTTTTTTAAATTACTCTCAGTCTGCCTGATGATACGCAGGACCTCATCATATAAGCCGAACGACGACCACTACTGGACTTAGGTTTCTCCCAATTTTCGCCACCTAGGCAAGTAAGTAGTTGGCTTTCAAGTTTTTCAGATATAATTATAATATAATATTTATTTTTTCATTTCTTTTTAATTCTTGTATGTAAGACAACAAAAAGACGCCTACCGTAAACGTAACGAACGAACAAATTGCTTCATCACTCATCACTACATATTATAAAACAAAGACGCTTCTCGCTGTCTGTCCCTATGTATGCTTAAATCTTTGAAACTACGCAACGGATTTTGATGCGGTTTTTTTTACTAGATAGAGTGATTCAAGAGGAAGGTTTATATGTATAAAACGTGCAAAATATAGTGGTAATTTTAGAGTTTACTAATGTAATGCAGGGACATAGCGGTTGCGGCAGTACCGTCCGGGGGCCGCCAGCCTATATAGAAAACAATGACTATGTTTGTGTTGTCTAATGACGAAAAAGCTGTGAACGTTGTTTAAAAAGACATTCTGTAGTATATTTAGTATCAGCATAATACCTGTGCGAAGCCGGGGCGGGTCGTTAGTAACTAATATACTTGTTTAGAAATAAATCATAGCGGTTATCTCCATTCGCAGTTGGAGGTCGGCTCCCAAGGGTCACTCGGCAGACAGTTTGGTGACTATGGAATAAGTGCAAATTTTTAGCTTCTCAACAAAGTAATAATGCTACTAATATTTAAATGTGAAAGTTTGTGTGTGTGTGTCTATGTTACCACTCAGCACCTAAAGGGCTGTAATTTCTATGTAAATTGGTAAGTATGTAGATAGATTCGGTGCCAGAGACGGGCCTATGCCCGTCTCTGGCACCGAATCTATCTACTTTAGCTACTTTTTATCCTTAAAATCGGTCTTATTCCAGAGGGATACAACACATATTATACGCATAGGCGAAGCCGTGGAGAGCACCTAGTACCTATTAAATATTTATTAATTTTTCTTCTGCGAAAGTGTCTTAAATCCAATGATATAGGTCGCGTCACGATTTATAAGCGCTCTGTTTTAGTGGTGGGGATCTACGCATGTGTAAACACTGTAAACTCGCAAAGAAACCTAAAAATGCGTTCTGCGCAGGTAGGAGCACCGCTCATAACTCGTGACGCGACTTACATATAGGTATGGGTCAATTTGGTTGATCCTATGACTAGTACTAGACTAGTATCCTTAATAGAAAAACATGACACACAGATAACAAGGTCTATTACTACCTTGAATTACCACGACGGACCCCTTAAGGTCGCTCATGGAATTCTCAGTCTCTAGTATGCCAGGAACTCTGAGGAAAGGCGGAAATTGGGCCTCAGCTCCGGCGCTCTCACTCACCGAACGAAACGCAATAGTATGCATACTACTACTCTTACGTCGTTCTTCTATGAGAGAGTAGTACTTCCCCTGTCGATCCGGTCTATTCATGCTGAAACCAGCTATTACTATAAACCTACTGATACTGTAAAAGTAGGTAGAAACCTATGACTCTGCCTTTTGAGGTGTATCTAAATATATATTCACAATATTGTACAACTAAGGTAGAAAACAAGCTTTCAGCATGAATGTTACACCAGAACTATCACTTAAGTGGTGCCGACTCATGGCCACTGGCAGCGCGGTGCAATGAGGTGCAAGAAAGAAAGCCTAAAAGCTATCGACTGTTCCACACTCCACCGTCACACAAAATGGCACAAACACGTGGCGCTACGGAAAAGGAGAAGTTGTTGCAAGAACAATCCAGCTAGGGGGAACTTTTGGCACACCCAATGGATTTCAAATTGGACGATCCAAACAATTATTATAAATAAATGAAATATTTCCCCTTGTAGTCTACAAAAGAACCTATAGAAAACCAAAATTTTTGAATTAAAACTTGAGGTGTCTATTATCGCCTTGCCAATACATTTTTTGTTCACCTTTTTTGCAAACACTGAGCAAATAAAGTTAGCCTAATTAAAGAAATATACTCTCCTGAAAGTAACTCTGACGGCTCCCTTGTGCCGACCCTAAATTAGTAAATAGGTACCTAAATTCTAAGCTAAGATTGCTAATTAACTTAGAATTCCGACACTGTTACTTATTTAGACAACATCATCAAAATAATAATATAATATAATATCACAACAACTACACACAACGCCATCTAGACCCAAAGTAAGCGTATATTATATAGCTTGTGTTATGGCTTCTAGACACGGATATACATACTTAAAAACCTTTTTTTTGTAAATTTACATATTATACATAGAAACACCCAGACCAATGCAGATAGTCATGTTCATGCACACAAATATTTGCACTGAGCGGGAATCGAACCCGCGACTTCTGCGTGGCAGTCCATACACATTACCACTAAACTGCCGAGGTTGTCATTATTGTATTTATAATGTTATTTTATTTATAATAGTCTAGCACAAAACTTTTGACTCTACTACCATGTACATGGTAAGCAGTAGAGGACCAGAAGTGATGGACTCCTTCAAAAAGCTACCGTGACAGCCCCCACTATTTAGGCTTTTTCACGTCGTGCCTAAAAATTCAGGATCATAATTTTAGAAACACACACAGTACCACCGAACCACAGAGGTCGTCGATACGAACCACGATATAATGATTATCAAGTTTTCAAAAAGAAAGCCTATTTTCTACAAGACCTAAAAGTGAGAGTCGGTACCATTGCGTAAGAGAGAGACATGCCAAGTGAGAGAGACAGAATATACGTTCGTTGAAAGCAGCGGCGCCATGGACCCCGTGTACAGATAGCATATAAATTAAAAAAGAGAAATTGTGTCCAAAAAACTTAATTTTTTAAGTTTTGAAGAGGTTTTAGCTGACAGTGGCAGACGAACAAACAGCTCAGGTGATGGTAAGTGGTAACTGTCGCTCATAAACGAACGACTGAGAGTCTCTGCCATTGCTCCTGCAATGCCAGGGACTCTGAAAAGCCGCTGCCTACTTTGAAGTGAGTAGGGTGGGTTAGGAGGTTGAGAGAAGTGAGGAATAAGGAAAGGAAAACGGAGGGGAGGAATAAAGAAATCACTCACTGAACGCAACACAATATTACGGATACTTTACTCTCGCGCCGATCTTCTATGAGTGGGTAGTACTTCCCCGATCGATCCGGCCCATTCATGCTGAAACCAGCGTGAATTCTTCTGACCAGTAACAACTCTTTTTGGTTAAGATACAACATATAAAATCAACATAATTAATAATGCTATGAAATTACAACCAAGCCATTTTATCTACTGTGTTGATGAAGAAGACAAAGGCAGAGGCCCGTCGCTATGACAGCTTTGTGGTAAGTTTTTCACGCCTTAAATTGTAAGAAACACTTATTTTTATATATTTATTAGCATACCAAGTAGAATAGAATAGATAGAATAGATACATTTATTTGCCTTGAATGTGGGTACAATAATTGAGGTGTAACAAGTTTTGTGAAGCCTTTTGCATTATTTTTCCTCCCCAAGATTATTTGTTCAAAGTCAAAGTCAAAGTCAAAGTCAAAGCATTTATTTCATTTAGATCATAAAGTATGATGCTTATGAAAAGTCAACATTACATTTTGTCAGCCAATTGACCTACAGCCAGTTCGCTGACGAGGTAGAGCTGTGAGAAGAACTGGCAAGAAACTCACGCCACTCTTTTCAATCGCCAGATAATTACAGTTATTTGAATGAGTTACAATTTAAACACTCAACGCAACCAAAGAACCATACAAAGTAATTATTACAAATTAACTAATTAATATAATACTAAGATTAAAGAAAGAAAACGAGGATTTCAATTATTTAGTTTCAACTAGTATGGTAATTTGACTACGTATTTTAATTAAACTGCTAAATGCACCCCCTGGTCACATTGAACGACAAGGTAATACTGGATTGAATATTAAACGTAAGCCATGCCAAGATTGACCAGTCATCCCAAGTAGCACCCGTTCACGAGCATGACACACGGGCCAGCCATCATCGTTCTACAAGTTTACAAGAATAATACCTCTTTCAAAACAGCCAGACCAATGCAAATAGACATGTTCATGCACACAAATAGATGCACTGAGCAGGTATCGAACCGGATCGAAATGCGTGGCAGTCCATACATATTACCACCGAACCACAGAGGCAGTCAATAATAAAAATAACACTTAACATTATATCTAGAAATACGAGTACTCAAAATGATTAGCAGCTTCTAGAAGATGACAGAACTAATACTATTTTTATTTATTCAAAGAATCTATACTAATATATAAAGCGAAAGTGTTTGTTTGTTTGAACGTGCTAATCTCTGGCAATACCAGTCGGATTTGAAAAATTCTCTTTGCGTACGATAGCCAAGTTCTCGAGGAAGGCTATAGGCTATGTATGATCACGCTACTGGCGACGGGAGCAAAGCAGTAAGCAAAGACGCGAATGAAACCGCGTCGCGGAAAGCTAGTAGAATATAAATCTATGCCCTCTGATCTGTCATTATGATCACAGTTTTTTCTTAGAAATATTATTATGTTGGAATGCTAGTTATGTTAGCATTTTCCTAATACACGTGTTTTAAGACTAAGGTATTTTAACAACATGACATCTGTAATTATAGATATTATTTGTTATGATGATGCTAGCGTTAAAGTAAGTAGTTGTTCTGTTTATTTTTATCGTAATTTCTTAATCCTCTTATCTCTCAATTGTTAGAAGGTCTTATTGCAAAATCAGTGAAGAAATATCATTATTAGGTACTCCGAAATCTGAAACTTTTACAGGCTTACTCAAAACTACCACCTTCTGAACTTTATTTTGAAAATGAAATAATTTGAAAAGTACCTCAGCTATGTGTCCACTCTTATTCTGACGAGCTCTGTAGAGCAGCGATAAAGCAATTGGAAGTTCGAATCCCGTTCGATGCAAATATTAATCTACAAGTTAATCCTACTAATCCTAATTATAATATATTAAATGCGAAAGCTTGTATGCGTGTATGTATGTATGTGTTTGTGTGTGCGTTTGTTACCACTCAGCGCCTAAACGACTGAACAGATTTCGATTAAAATTGTTAGGTATGATTCGTGCCGGAGACGGACATACAATACTTTTATTCCAAAAATCAGTCTGGTTCTCATGGGAGACAAAACACATTTTAGGCGCAGACGAAGCCCTGGAACGCAACTATTACCAAATATATGTTTACTTGGAGACTCGATTGCGTGGCGCCGCTGTGTATTTGTTGATTTATTATTATAACTATTATATGAATGCTACACTTTTGCTTTCGACTTCTCCTGCGGCCATTCAGTTTTTTCAGCTAAATTAATTCAGTATATTGGAAAGGATATCGTAAAATACAGCTACAAGGTTGTTTGCGTTGCTGTCTGTACACAAATAGACAACTTCAATCACGTCTGCGGGAGGAAACGCGATTGTTTTTACTTCTTTGACGAATGTCGACACACACGGGGGCAGTTGGTGGATATTAAAATTTGGTAGTAGTGATTTATTTTTATTGCATTTACAACTGCTGGACATAGGATTTTCTAAATAATGTTTTTTATACATCTTTCGTGGCAAACAAGCGCATGGCCCCACCTGATGATAACCCTAACCTGGACTATGGCTGGCTATGTTTTCTAAGCAATACAAAAGTAATGCTTAGAAAACACAACCAAGCCGTGGTCAACTATGTAGGAAGAAAGGGATGAGGAAGGAAAAGGAAAAAGGAAAGGAACGATGATGGTAATTGGTTTGCCGGTGCTCTCAATCACCGACTATGGGTTAATTGGCTGACATTTTCTAAATTTTAAGTTAATTCAATTAACCTTAGTGAATAAAGATCTTTTGATTTTGATTTTTATTCTTTATCTTTAATCTATATCTTTGATTTTTTATTATTTATATTATTAAGTAATTATTCGATCAAATAATTTATGTGAATTAAAAGCCTGCATGCTTAATGTACCTACTGAAAACATTATATTCTAAATCTAATTTGTACGCTTCAATGCAAAACATAGTTGGACATTATTGTATTGTAACATCGTTACCTGTGTTTACAAATAAACATTTTCATTTTCATTTTCATTTTCATTTTCATTTTCATTTTCATTTTCATTTTCATTTTCATTTTCATTTTCATTTTCATTTTCATTTTCATTTTCATTTTCATTTTCATTTTCATTGATTTTTGACCAAAATACATGAAATTACTTAATATTTTACGTCAAAATTGTATGAGACGGTAGTACTTCCTCGGTATATACAGCCCATTCTTGCTGCATCCAACAAGCCTCTTAAAATAAGGATAGGTTGTAACGGACGCAAAAAGATAAACTTAAAAAACCAAACGTCAAAACAATACAAAATGGTGTCGTGTGTATCGCGCATGCGTGCTACGCCGGCCTGTCATTATGGCTTCCAGAGGCAAATCATATTATGGCCGATATATTCAGATTATATACAATTATGCCTCTAACCGCCAACGGAGACACGCGATCCTATTACATATGTATATAAGCCTTTTTGTAAGGTCTATGTAAAACAGATATATAGAATTTAGTTAAAGTTTAAAGATGCAGAATAGCCATCTACAAGGTGGACCGTTGACTTTATAAAGGTGGCAACATAGCCTTTAACCTTCCTCGAGAACTAGACTATCATATGCAAATTTTTTTTTAAATCCGAGTGGTAGTTTCAGAGATTAGCTCGTTCAAACAAACAAACTCTTCCGCTTCATATAATAGTATAGATTTGCTCCATTGTCGCGCGCTATACGACTTATTACTATAATTATTATTTCTACAGAAATCGGTATATTTCAATGTACCCTGCCCAAATACAAGGATGTTACACAAAAATGTATTAATTATTATTTATTTAATTTATTAAGTAATTAGTTAACTAATTATTTTTTATTTTAGTTACTTATTTTATAATATCGTATTGGGTTTTTTTATCTGTAATGAAATGATATTGTATATACTTTCTTAATAAATTAAATATTTTTATTCTTTTAGCCTTTTGTTTTAATCTTTTTCTTAGCTATAAAAACACTCAAAGTTTAGAATAGTAGCTCCTCTATCATAAGCTTTTCAATCTTACCGGTGAGAGCGTAACATTATTTGAAAATAGTAAGCTCCAAGAGCAAACACCTGGGGCGCTGTTTATTTCAGGTTTGATTGAAAATAAAATGACATATATATATTATGAGTTTACGAAACAACCTGGCAAATTGATTGAATCATTTTAGTTATGACGTTGATAAATATCATGCATAATACTTTGACTTTGATCTACTGGCTGAGTAAGAATTTCCACATGCCTATTTTGACGACCTTATAACTACAATACAAAATCCGCTTAATTCAAGTGTAAAACTTATTTGTAATGATAATAATCAGATCACACGATCCGCTGGTCTTTTGTTAAGTGTAGGGTTGGATGACCATGTATAGGGTCTTGAACAATACTATTGTATCGGCTACTGTTTGGTGTTTTTGTGTTGGTAACTGCACCATTTTATACTAGCATTCTGGTTTATTTAGTTCTGGCCGCTTAGGGTATATAAACATCTATTTGGACTTTACTATATTTTTAACAAACAAGTATACACAAAGACCCAAAGTAAGCATAATATAGGTTGTGTTATGGCTTCTTAAATGAGGATATAGGTACTATACTAAATACATATATGTATAATTATATTATACATAAAAACACCCAGACCAATGCAAATAGACATATTGGTAGTGTGGTGTCCGATTTATGAAACTATTATTCCACTTATTTACATAGTTAGAAAAGGCGATTAAATGTATTCTGTATTACCATTAAATATGAACTGGGTTAGTAAGAGAAGGAAAGTAGAAGAAGCCTCCTTTTCTGAATCCCACTTACGCCGGTCTTGTATTGTGCCAAGCTAGGAGTTACCCGCGACTTGGCGAATGTCGTCGACCCATCGCGCCATCGGATGACCATGACTTTGCTTGCCGGTCCTTGGCGACGGTTCGATCGGAGCTATGCTTCACTTGCCGTTACCACGTCTGACCAAGTGGCCCGCCCAGTTTCACTTAAGTTTCGAAACACCACTACCAACATCGTTGACTTTAGAGCGTTGCCATTAACCGGACATAATGCCAGACAAGAACCCAATATCTCGCTACCCGACATAGGCATCGAACGCGAGATCTCTGCGTGTTAGTCCATACACAAAATAACCAAATCACAGAGGCAGTCTTATTTAAATTTGCGAGTTTAATGCAATTACTTGGTTAATAAAAATTTTGAAAATCTTTCTATCAGAAGACTTTTCAGGTGACGTCAGGCAGCTTAGACTTCGGGCATCAAGTTAGCCACATTCGAACAAAAAGAGGTAAGTAACAGTATCACTACAGGTAGCTATAAAATCTTGCATAGGGTTTGTTACAAGGTTAGCAAAAAATATACCTACTGCAAATTTAACTTGAAGGTCTTTAAGCCCATGACGAAATAACCGTGACAGAATCCGCCATTTTAATTGTCTATGCTCTAATTTCGCGCCAAAAATATAAAAAAAAGTATACCGTAAATCATAAAATAGTTTGCGAATACGGTACTGTATCTATTTAAATGCAATTATGCACATCCATCATTTCTTTGTCGGTGACACAGGTACACAATGTCCAATTCTTATTTCTTACAAGTAGAAAGCGCGCGAACAATGTAATAAAAAAAATTGCAAGTTTGACAGTTCATGGTCGGTTAACAGTTTGAATTTGGAATGGACAGTTATTTTTTTTAAGATAATAAGGAGGTTGTGTTTGCATGGTCTAGTTTATTAAATTGCTGGTTTGCGTTGTTAGAGATATTTGCTAGATTATAAGTGTCTGTATACTTACATTTTTAATTACTAGCTGCGTCTCACTGCTTCGCTCGCGCTTAACATGTGTTTCCCTGTGTACCCAGACCGATTTTCGGGATAAAAGTTATGTCTATCTTTAGCCTATGTCTGTCTCCGACACTAATTCTAACTACATACCAATTTTCATTAAAATCAGTTCAGCCGTTTAGGCACTGAGTGGTAACAAACATACACACACACAAACTTTTGCATTTATAAGTAATATTAGCTAGATATGTTTGAGTAAAAAAAAACCCGCGTACTATAAATATTTTATTTAAGTTTATAAATTAAATACAGTTTTTTTACATTATCATCGTCATCATTCCAGCCGAAGGACATCCACTGTTAGACATAGGCCTCCCTCAGGTTTCGCTATCTTGTCCGGTCGCTAGCCGCCCTCATTCATCGGTTGTTCGCCGCCCTTATCAGGTCGTCGCCTACCTTGTGAGGGGTACTAATAGGTTTCATTTAATAGGGCGTTGATAGGCTATTATAAAATATTTTAAATGTAATAACAATAATTTAAAAAAACTTGAATAACAAAATATTATTGTGTAACTGTTTGTTTTCCCTATTAACGGTAATAAATATATAAATTAAAGGTACTTGTATTTTCTTAATTGTTACAAGTTGCCTTCAAAACGCACGTCAAATAAAATATTTCGCCAAAATCAGGGGCCCAAATGAAGTAGCACCTTGTCATTGAAAAATGCATAATCATTTACTAATGTATTTCTATAAAAAGTAAGCGAAATTGTCGCGTCATCGTCCACAAAATGGTATAAGTAACGTCTTTCTCTCCTGTCAAAATATTGATGTTCTATTTTTGAATTTTGATTTATTATTTTAAGTTTGGTAAAAGGATTTTTGAGTGATTAATGTTGCAATACTGATTTAGATGTCATAATCTATTACATATAGGTAATAAAATTAGAGTGTCTGTTTGTAATATTGAAATAATCGTTTTTTACTACATGTTTATGAATATATATACGATACATACTCCAAAATAATATTTTTCACAATTTTTGTTTGTCTGTCTGTTTGTTCCGGCTAATCTCTGAAATGGCTGGACCGATTTTTATTGGCAGATAGCTGATGTAATAAGGAGTAACTTAGGCTACGTTAATTTTAGAAAAAATATTTTATTTTAGAAAAATAAATCGACTGTTAGGCGGGTCAGCTAGTATTCTATAATATCGTTTTTCTTTGTAGAATAAGTTAGTGACCTTTGTTTTATGTAGTTTTCACTTGAGAAAGACGTTCAATGCTATATATTTAGACTTTAGGTTTTCTCCAAGCATTTCCAATTCGACAATATCACGGGTAACTTTTACACAAGTAAACTAAGGTGCAATAGTTCAAATGATAGAACGAGGAGTTATGATCCCAAAGGTCGTCAGTGTGACCCCCTGAACTACATCGTTACACTATTACTTTGAAAGGTCAACAAAATTGTCTATTAATAGGTACTAGGTATCTAAAAAAAACATGTCTTCATTTATGTATTAAGAAGTATGAGTTGCACCAATCATGAGGAAAACATCGTGAGGAAACCTAGAGTTATAAAAAGTCTGCAATTGCCAATCTGTATTGAGCAGCGGAGCGATCAATGCCTTCTCCCTTTCTCCTCTTCTGTAATCTTACCAATATTATAAATGCCAAAGTTTGTGTGTGTGTGTGTTTGTTACCACTCAGTGCCTAAACAGCTGCACCGAATTCGATGAAGATTTAAATTCAGTGCCGGAGAAAATCTGTCTGTTTCCCGAGTTACGGTAATTAAACATATGACACACCATTTTCTTCGCAGCTAGTGGAATAATAACGAACTGAAATGATGATAATGAGTTTCACGAAGAGTGAGTGGTTATGTAATAGTATACATATGAGTACATTGTGGGAGGGTTCCTTTCAGGGATTTAAATCTCATCATCAGACAACACTTCTATACTTACGGTAGTAGATCCTTACTGGTATCAGCATGAACGTTCTGAATCGACCGGTAAAGTACTAAGTACCCTCTCATAGAATATCAACGTGACCTTCACCTAGCCCACTCCCTTTACAGTAGGCAGCGGCTTTGCGAAGTCCCTGGTCCCAATGCCAGACTCTGAGTCGTCCATGAGCGACAGTTACCACTTACCATCAGATGGGCTGTTTGCTCCTCTGCCACTATCGACAAAAAAGCGAATACCTATTAAATAATACTTTAGCACGCTATAATTTCACTGCAGGGTAAAAGGTTCTGCTCATATAGAGAGTTAAGGCTCAAAGCGGGTTGGCAATTTCAAACAATTGTTTTTATAACTCCAAGTTTTCTCATATTTTCTTTCAACGTAAAAGCTATAAAACGTATAAGCTCCAAGCTAACTTAGAAAAGTACATAAAAATTGAAGAGTCACAGAGGTACTTTCTCAAATTTTAACCCATAATCCATTGATTCGGTGGTATACAGAGTACAACGCAGAGGTCGCATGAACATGTCTATTTGCATTGGTAAAAGTGTTATTTTTACATTTACAAAAAAAGTATATAAGTATGTAAGTATTTATTTATATTCGCATTCCCCATAAAATAGGCGTTGTGTGTAGTTGCTGTGATATTATTATGAACGAATCAAGTGCTATATTTACTAGACTATCATGGTTCAGTTAAACTAAATGAAAACTTACAGATTGACGGACTT
The DNA here is from genome assembly GCA_963082885.1 of Parascotia fuliginaria. NCBI lineage: Eukaryota > Metazoa > Arthropoda > Insecta > Lepidoptera > Erebidae > Parascotia > Parascotia fuliginaria. Next base: position 5,614,684 of record OY720198.1, on the reverse strand, counting down.
GCCTTTGAAAAGGTTGGTAGCAAAAGTATATCTTCATAAGTCCTAACAATCAAATAAACAATAAAACTTGAAACACAATTTACTTCGGCACATTTCGAACTACAAACAAAACGAAATTTTACCTCTAATAAAATAAACTATCACTCTTATAGCAATGGCATATGGACTAAGCAAAAATTTCGACATCTTATAATATATTTGTCAAGTTATAAAAACATCGAATCCCCACTAACAAGGTGAGTTTTAATTATTTAAAATTTTGTGTTAATTTAGTTTTTTTCTTTAGCGGAACGCGCGGTGCCTTTGCGCGGTGTTCCCTTTGTTATTTTTTTTACTTTTGTGTAATCTGTAAAATGGCATGTTAGCGCCATTTAGCTACGTTGATCTTTTTTAAATTATTGACAGTATTAAATCGTGTGTTTCCGCTTGTACTTTATTGTTACGACCACCCAAGATATCATAGTTTATGTACCAATAAAGTTGACTATGTCAATAGACTTGTTAAATTTAATTGAAATAAAAATGTTAATATGGCAACAAAATTGTTTTATTTTTGAATTGATTGTCTATGGGCGATGTTACTATTCTCTCAATGGCCCTTTTTGGTATCAAATTGATATATACTGTAAATTATTTTTCGTATGCTACGGTTACCACTCATTATCAGATGGGATGGGTGCCGGCAGCATGGTGAAAAAGTTATAAATTTGGACAATGTTGGACCCATAGAGGCTTCAACTCAATGATTAATTTTAATAATAAATTGTATGTAATATTTTTGTGCTAGAGGTGTGCAAGAGCACCTCCTTGCACCTTGCTGCCAACACCGATGAAAACAAAATCATGTACTGACAGAGTAATAGACTGAAAGGTTCTGGAGTGGTGACCACGAACCGGAAGACGCAGCGTAGACAGACCCTTCTCAAGGTGAACCGACGACCTTATAAGGGTGGCGGGCAACCGATGGATGAGAGCGGCAGACGGCCGACCAAGGTGGCGAAAATTGGGGAGGCCTTTGTCCAGCAGTGGACGTCTTTTGACTGATATGATGATGATGATGAAGATCGCTAGAGAAAATGATTGCATTCTACAAAGGACTAGTCATAGCAACATTAGGTACCTTATATAGTCTTGACCTGTGTGGAAATCGAACCTATTAACAAGACACGCACTTCCACCATACTACGGGACATTTAACTAGATAATAGGTTCAATGTCATATTCATTACTATAATTCAAATTAATTTATACAGCCTGTGCATGTCAACAAAATGGCTATCTTTGCAGTTATGAATGTTATGATTGAAACAAATTGATCGCATGCGTTAAATGATGGCAAATATAGTTAAATAAATTAGATAATGTTTTATTGCATGGGACAAATAGGTTGTATGCTTATTGCTGAGACTCTGTGTCGTCCATGAGCGACAGTTACCGTTTACCATCACGTGGGCTGTCTGCTCATCTGCCATTGACGGCTAAAATAATGCTAAATGCTAAAATAATGTATTCATCTGCCATTAGTCCCACTCCATCAACAGCGGTTATCGCTTACCATCAGATAGGCAGCTTGCTCTTCTGCATCTACTAGCAATAAAAATATCTTTGTGTTTCCAAATTGTTACACAAGTACTGAGAGGAAGTCTAGAAGAAGGCTTTTAAAGACTATGGGCACCGTCATTAAAAGAAACTCATTGAATAGGAGACGTTTTAATCTGATAGCTTACTGATTTAAGAAAACATTGTGAGGAACGTGGAAATTTGACTTCTAAACACTAAAAGTAGATATTATAATATAGGTGACAGACAAGCATATGGCCTACCTGATGGTAGTTACCGTAGCATATGGACGCTTGCAACACCACGGGCATCACCAGCGCGTTGTCAAACCTGTTAAAAACCTTTTAACACTTTTCTTGAAGAACTCCATGTGGTAGTCTCTCGGGAAAACCTCGAGTAAGAGCTCATTCCACAACCTTATCGTACGTAGGAGAAAGTTGCTCCGAAACCTCACTTTACACATATATTAATATGACTTCTTTGCAAAAGGTCTTAGTCGTACAGTAGGATATTGCGTGCTTTAGTCGACATGGGAGGGGTGTAATTTTTCTTAACACAACTAAGGTACTTAATAGGGTAACGGTTATATGTTATACAATACAAAACATAAGGTAACAGTACATGTTGTAACATTCTAACATTAAAGAACACTATACTTACGACGTTCTAGATTTGAACTGGAACCTAACAAATTAAAAACGAAACCACTTCACGTTTTTCTCGTAGGTAAATGTAAGGATCACTTCCATATTTTACTAGCTATATATTTATTAGGACTCTAAATTAGCTCTAGGTTTCCTTTAATTAAAAATATTACAGAATAAAATATGGAGTATAACGTAAGGACATCGCTGCTCCCCTGAAACAACCGACAGTTTCTGAAAACAATTAACCTGATTTATGAAACTTAAATATATAACGATTTAATTAGTCAAATAGGTCGGGCACAACTTTAAAGAATTTATTTTTTATGTTGAACTGCAAAAAGGCGTAAAAAATATTAAACTTAAAAAGAGAGAGAAGAAGAAAGAGTTAGAGCTCCTTAATAACGCTGTCTCTTTTGACACTAGGTTGCAAGATATTTAAAAGACAGAGTTGTAATGAATAAGTCTGATGAACCCTCAAGCTTTTGCTATGATGTTAATAATAATTAGTCTTCATAATAATATCGAGTTAGTTTGCATACTTACGAAGTTTGACGATCACTTTATCAGAAAGAGGAAGTGTAACTCGGCCTTCTTTATGACCGTTTGACGACTAAGGCCACTTTGACAGACTAATACCTACTTAAAACTTGAACATTAGGCAGTAAGGCGCCAGCAGAACGCAATATTGGCACAACTCCGTTCTTCTCAACTCCAGTCGACAGGTATCCAAGTCCAACTAGCAGAAATCTCTTGGATACAAAGAGTATAAGTTCCATCTGTATGAAATTTCTTAGCAAATGCTTGTGATACTGATTATGGTAATGAGTTTGATAGTAATATATGGAGTTTTGAAATAAAACAACAACTTTTTATATCATTATTTTAAAGTATATTTGGTCAAAATTTAAATACAAATTTGCATAAGTACCTACTAATATCTAATAATTACAACTAAGAATACAATACTAAAATCACAATATTAACATTACCAACAATGAGGCCTATCAATAACACAAATAAATTGGCAACCCCTTTTCATTTCACCTGTGTTGCTAGCAAAAAAATTGCAAAAGGGCCTAATAGACCTCCTTGCAACAATAGAATAAAGGACTATTGAAAAAAAAAATTGCAAAGAGCCGACTCATTTTGACTGTCATTTAGAAAAAAAAATGGCATAGCAAAGAAAGCCGGCGTTCGTGTATGTTCGGATGTGTTCGGCTATCTTCGGTTGACGCATGGCGCTAAAGCTATTCCATTGTCAAGTACTTGTGTGTTCTTTGTATTTATTTTCCTTGCAAATTATTACTGTCCTTTTGATTTATATCAATTGAATAACGGCGTCTTTGATTATATTGTGTTTAACGTACTATAGATGTAAATTCAGCTTTGATATTATGAGTAGTAATTAAAAATCAAAACTGTCTTAACATAATTTTTATACAAATTTGGTGATCAGTAAGTGATAACATTGCTTGTATTGTGTTTTCTAAGCATTGCAGAAATTATGCTTAGAAAACAACCAAGCCGTTGCCCACGTATTGCGCTAACAATGTCGTCTGAATGAGAAATTATAGAAGAATACATAGGTAAGTACATATCTTCTTTTAAGAGATTGAGAGCATTATTTTGACTGGCCTGTTGTTCTAGTGGTTAGTGACCCTGACTGCTAAGTCGGAGGTCGTGGATTCGATTCCCACCCAGGACAAATCTTTGTGTGATGAGCATGATTGTTTGTTCTGTGTCTAGGTGTAATTTATCTATACTTAATATGTATGTATTTACAAAAAAAAAAGTATTTAAGTAGTATATCAGTTGTTTAGTACCCATAACACAAGCAAATATAATTGCTTAATTTGGGGCTAGATGGCGCTGTGTGAATGTGGTAGAATATTATTATTATTATTAACCTAAGCTGCATAACCGGTGTTAATCTACTATATTAAAAAATAAATAAATGTTTCGTTTACAGAACAACAAATAAAAATCGCACTACCTTTAGTTTATAATTATGTTATTTGGCTCATTTTATTGTATACAAAGCGAACTCATTAAACTCTAATAAGACAGAACTAAAGTCATAAACTCATAACATAATAAATAATATTTATTCTTTAATGGCGCGGCTTCAGGCCAATTTATCGTCCAATAAAGCTTCGAAATTCAAATTTCGTTTCCTAGAAATTGTAATAGGAGCGTGGAACAGGGTGCATTATAATTTTATTGTTTATTTATTTTACGTGGAAAGGGGTCTTTTACTTTAGAACACTTAATTTGAATTTGTGATTTTATAATTTCTTCTGTTAATGTGATAATTGTTTTAAAATTCTGATAATTCATTCTTTAGTAGTAAACTTGATTACCAAATACCATGTCTTTGAAGACATCCACCTGCTGGACATAACAGGTCAGGACAGTTCGTTGTAGGCTAGAGTTTGGACGCTTTGATATTTTGTGTTTAAACCTTGTAATCTACCTACCTCCTTAAAGACCAATAAAGACTCCAAAAGTAATATAACCCCTAAATACATCATGCTATGGCTGTTAATTTAACTAACCTGGTGTTTAAGTAGATATTTGACCACCAAAAAGTGTTTAAAATCACGCTCATCCATCCAGTTCAGTATACCTACCTACTTAAAATTATCCACTTCGTGCATAAAAAGCAGCTAAGTACTTACCTACCGAAAAAATAACACGTCAATGACATTCAATACTAACTAACCGAAACACATTAATAACTATTTAAATGTCATAATTCTAACGATAAACTAAAATTTACAAAACTTAACAAAAACAATTAAAAACTTAACCTATTTTTACGATCTGTTAAATAGTTAAATTAGTTCAGAAATCTTTACATATCAGTGCGTTACCACAGACAAGTCGTAAATATCACACAAAGGAACTTCACGGCTCATAAAAATAAAAGGGGACCAATGAAAAAGTCCACTAACAAACAATAAATGTTTAAAAGTATAAATAACAAAAAAGATCGTTAAATAGAACAAAACTTAATAAACTACTGTAAGGACTTTATATTAATGATTTTCAAACGAAACTTTTTTGAATAAATAGATTTTTTTCTAAAGAGGTTATGGTTTTAAGTTTTTATTATAATATATTGCTAGCTTTTGACTGCCTCTGTGGTTCGGAGGTACTGTGTACGGATTACCACGCAGAGGTTCGATTAACAGGTCGGGTAAAGTAATATTGAGTTTTTTTATCGAGAAATTAACAGTATTAGTACGAAGTCTGTAATTGTGCCCGATATATATCAACAGACTAGCCCCTGTCATATAGGATGTGGGTGGTTAAACACCTCTGCCTACCCCCTTCGGGGATAAAAGGCGTGAAGCTTTGTATGTTAGCTAGCGGCTAAGTAAAGTTTATTCTAGTATATTCTTAAGTAACAATTATTCTTAAGGTTTGTTTAAAAGGCAGTTTTCCCGAAGGGATAAGACAGGAGTTTTCCATTGCAAAAGCTCATAACCGATTAGGTACTACTTAACACGTGAACTGTGCTTGTTTGAAATAAAAAAACACCTCTCATAGAATATCGACGTAAAATATTAGTTTTTACTAATGTGTTTCGCGCAGTGAGTGAAAGCGCTGGCAGCACAATTGTCCCCTCTATCCTCTTCCTTTTCCCTCTCCCTTCCTCATTATCTTTTCCCTAATACGGTAGCCTTAGCCATTTATCCTTATACAAAAGTAGATATATCATAATTCATAATTCACTACACACACATTCATAGCCAATAGGAAATAAAACGTTAAGTTATAAAATTATTATTATTTTTTTTAAAAAGCACAAGATTTTCATTCAACAGCGTTAATTTAAAATTCAAAACGTGCTGGATTGTGACTTGATAAGCAAAATTGATTAAAAGCGCCACAGAATAAATATAAAAATGGCTGTTTACGAATTACTATGATCACACTATCAATCATCATCATCATAGGCCTTCCCTAATTTTCACCACCACCTTGATCTGTCGTGAGCCGCTTTCATCCATTGGTTGCCCGCCACCCTTATAAGGTCGTCGGTCCACCTTGTGAAGGGTCTGCCCACGCTGCGTCTTCCGGTTCATGGTCTCCACTCTAGAACCTTTCTGCCCTAACGGCCGTCAGTTCTGTGAGTTATGTGTCCTGCCCATTGAAATTTTAGAGAGCACATATTAATAAGGACTTTAGTCTATGTCCATTATAGCTAAGTAAGTACCTACTTAACATTAACAAGCAAAATATATGACTAGCTGACCCGGCGAACTTCGTTCCGCCTAACAGTCGATCAACATTACTTTATTTTTGTAAAATAAAAGATTTTTCTAAAATAAACGTAGCCTAAGTTATTCCTTATTACATTAACTACCTGCCAATAAAAGTCGCGTCACAATCGGTCCAACCATTTCAGAGATTAGCCGGAACAAACAGACAGACAGACAAAAATTGTAAAAATAATTATTTTGGTGTATGTACCATATATAAATATATTAATACACATGTAGTAAAAACGGTTATTTCAATATTACAAACAGACAATCCAATTTTATTATATGTATAGATTAAAAAACAAAAAGCCCAACTACCTAAAACAAAGTGAAAAGAAAGAAAGCCATTTTTTGTGTGTGCATATGTGTGCGTGTGCGTGAGTGTGTGAGTGTGAGTGTGAGTGTGAGTGTGAGTGTGAGTGTGAGTGTGAGTGTGAGTGTGAGTGTGAGTGTGAGTGTGGGTGTGAGTGTGTGTGTGTGTGTGTGTGTGTTCTTACCACTCAGCGCCTAAACAGCTAAACCGATTTTGATGAGAAATAGTATGGAGATAGATTTGGTGCCGGAGACGGACATAGGCTACATTATATCCCGAAAATCTTTCTGATTAATACGAAATAAGTATATTTTACGCGCGGGTTACTTGAAAACTATTCATCTAAAATATGAGTGAGGCGTTTAACAATGTTTTTACCGCCATTTTATACTTCAAAGTGACATAATTGATGAAATTGACAAATTAATGCAAGCATTTAATGTCGACGGTAATATAGACTTAATATGTCAGTCATGATGGCTTTACGAGTACCTATCAGGTACTGTTGAATGTTGAATTATGTTATTCCTTGATAATTTAAGTGGGTAATTATGAATGAGTGAGTACATTGGTGTGAAATCTTTTGTAATAGTTTGCACACAATCTTATTGACAATATAATTTATCATTACGAGATAATCGGACTGGTTTGTTGATTTGTAAATGTTGTAATTATTGTCAATAATATTGTAAATGTAATAATATTACAATCTAATTCGTAATTTATTTGATTCAATTGATAAAAATAATTAAGTTCAGAATTACTTTAAAATATTGACATTATTATTGAGATACGTAAATACTTACATTCACTATTCAATGTGTCGAGGGATTGAAGAGTTATACTCTAAGCATTCAAATCACTTGCCTAAACCACACGAAACTTATAAACTTAAAAAAAAAATATGACTATGATTTTAAAACGTACAGAAAACATAAAATGAGTTTCTAAGTAAAATTACACGACACGGAAAATTATTTTGCTGTTTCCCAGAACACAATTGTTTAAATAATTATACATTTCGTTCTAACATGTAGTACAATGACGTCATACGTCCGGTTGTTGAAACCCGAGGTTATCTTAAGCAACCATCTATTGTCATTTTATTTCTACGTTAAGATTACATGTAGGTATAATCTTAAAGTATTCTTATATAAATTATTTATTTTCTGATGGCTTGAAGATTGTCAATGTCACTAAATAAGCTGCGAATAAAAAAAACTGTTAATTTGTTTTTACTACATAAAAAACACTTTACCTGGCCCAGTGAACGGTCCCCAGACAAGTAATAATATTTATCTAGTAATATTTAATACTACCGATTATAGATCTTTATTGTTTACTGACGACCTGATAAGCTGATAAGGGTAGCGGGCAACCGATGGGTGAGGGCAGCTCACGACCAGCCAAGGAGGCAAAAATTGGGGGAGGGCTATGTCCAGCAGTGGACGTCTTTCAGCTGATGGGGTGAAAATGAAAATTAAATATGTTTATTCATATAGGTTAATTAAATTAACACCTAAGAACGTCAAAGTTGACAAAATGTCAGCAAACTAACCTACAGCCAGTTCACTGACGAAGTAGAGCCATGAGAAGAACTAGCAAGAAACTCTGGCCACTCTTTTTAATCGCCAGGTTATTACAATTTTTGTAAGATACAATTTCAAGTAGCATGCAAAGTGACGCAGGCAATACACTTAACTCTGTAGGTACTTACAGCTTTCTATGTGACGACGATTGTTTAACTATGGGTATCACATATAAATGCAAAAATGCTTGATATTGCAGCTGCAAACAGTGTTTTCCTTTTTATTTTACATAAGAACAGCGATAGATCAGGATCATAAAACTTTTTAAAATTATAGCAGCTTTCGCCTAGAATAATTTTTAAAAAGCTTTTATACTTACACTCTTCAACTTTAATTACAAATAAAATTATAGGCCGAGTAAATTTATGTCAATTAAAAAGTTAACATCTACCAATTAAATAGCTTCAACGGTGACTAGTTGTCAAAAAGACAACCTGTCACAATGTTGTTACAAGTTGACAACTAAAGGGCCCTCTATTAAACAACATTAGCTTGCTACTTATACTAATAAAATAACAGCGATAACTGATATAATTCGTCGTTTAAATATCAAAATGCTTTTGTGAAACGAACTGGTTCTGATTTTTATTGCGGCTGAATGTAAATGTCAGTGCTTTTAAAAAGTTTTGTGTCTATGGATTTTCTATGTTGCCAAGATTAAATCGAGTTAATAATTTTGCGCAATTTGTGATATTCATAATTTTGTGATAAAAAAATCTTTTGTGTTGCAATTAAAAACAAATATACAATTATTATTGAATATAATTACCTTCAATATGTTTTATGGTGATGATACGGTAGAAAAAATTATATTAATTTGTGGTTCAATTTATAGTAAAGATGTTAGCAACCCTTTAAGTTATAAACCAGGTGGTATAATTTTGTATATATGATTTTATAAACTATAATAAGTACTTAGTTGTATAACTTCCCTTTTATATTATAAAATTATAAACCCGTGTCATAGATAAGCGTAAGCGTGGCTGAATGGAGTTTTCCTTTGCTTCGGCAATAAAATTAATTAGGAATGTTGTTGAGTGAACATGCCAGCCTTTTACATATATTTATTTTATAAAGTAAAATGTAAAATTTGTGGATGTTTTATTAAAAATAGCCAATTGTCAAAGTAGCGTTCATATTAAATTGATTTTAGTTTAGGTAAACGTCATTTTTGTTTTATATAATTTTTACATTTTAAATGTACACACACAGCTAAATGCACGCGTTTTATTACAAAGAGACTAACCAAGTACAAGAAGTTCTCTAGGATAGGTCAGGAGTTAAAAGATTTTTAAATATTTTCAAATTTTTTTAATAATGAAATTAGTCTTTGAAGTGTATCAGTGACGAAATAGGTAATCTTTACAAGTAGGTGTATAATACTAGCAACACTCAGTTACGACCCGAAACTCTTTACCAGCGCTTGTGTTCCCATCTAATTTTGATCCTGGATCTTTTAAGCGGGACGTCAAATGGCATCTCACTAAGCCGCTATAGTAGAGGCCACCATACTAGCAGTTTTAGACGATGGCTTTTGGAATGGTGGCTACACTTCTGGATTCCACTGACTGCTTACCATCAGGCAGAGTAGAGTCACTTTGGTAGGCTAATATAAAAATAAAGTTTACTATACTATACCTACAGTCAGTTATTGAGGTTATTTAAACGAGACCGACGTATAATATTTCCTTAGAGCTCTTCATGGATATATATTTTTTTATTACATAAAGCATAGACGAGTCAACAGCCAACCTAACCGTACGTTATAACTGTCACTCATAGACTTCTGCGATATCGGAGTCATGGCAAAGCCACCGCCTACCGTAATATTAATGCTCTCTTTAAACTTTAGACAGAGCAAGCTTTCAAGGTACTGTATACCTACATAGGGCAGCCCTTTACGTAGCCCAAAGGAGATCGGAGCTTCTGTAGCCGGTGGACCTTATCATTGATAAGTACGTTAGATACGGTAGCAGCTATGGCCCTGAATAGAGATCACATAGATATAAGTTCTCTCTGTCTACAGTTTAACGCCTCTAGTATGTAAAATGTGTAAGATTGAGGACAAAAATACAGTTTAGGAATAACATCTTAAATTAATTAATAAAATCTGGTCGGTAATAATTTCCGAATTTGCCAAATCCTTGCCTTTGCAATCGTGGTAATCAATGCTTATCCTTCTCTGAATAAGATGCCTACGCCCTGCAGTGGGACGGTAATGGACTGGTACTATAACTCATTATACTTATTGCCAAATTAGGAATACGATGAAATAGATAACGATTAAAAAAATATTTCCATCGAGTTAGAATTAAAATTACATAATTTGATGTATTAACAAATATGATGAGTTTTAAGTAAGGCCAGAGTCACAAGTTTGACTATTGTTATCTTAAGGTATTATCACCATTTTTTGGATTTTAAAATATATAAAATTTTATTTAAATTTTCAGAATTGTGGGTAGGCATTTAAAAATTATAAGGTCATTGATCTTGGAAGTCAATAATATATCAAATAATATTACTATTTTTCTTTATTATAAAATTAAATGTATTTCGTGTTCGTTATTTACTGTTCGCGAGGCTTTCGCAATACAGGGTTAAGGGCCTACTTTTCTAGTAGACACTAAAAAGGAGTTGACAAACATTTTTATAGCCTTTGTTCTTGTCCTACGTTTATTACTATTATTATTTAGTCAAGCTTGTAAACATTAATACCTAATACTAAAGAAAAAATGCGTATAAATATATCAACTACTTAACACATAACAATCCTATGTAAAACACATTATATGCAAAAACCTAATAATATAGTTATAACAATATATAGACAATAATAAAAACTAATTGATAAAAAAAATACCAAAAACAATTCGATATTCACTATAGTGTCGCCCTCTAACAAAACTCACTAAGAACACAACACACACTTTCGAAAAAATCGCAAGAAAAAAAAATATACGCACTTAAAAACCCTACGGGTTAAGTCTGGATTGATAGCCGCAACTTTTCTGTCTGCACATACCCACGGATAAGTTGGGCGTGGCTTAAAGAACAGGTTACCAAAGCACAGAGCACCGTCAAAAAATATCCATAAAAAACATATAATAGTAATCCTGGCGCCAACGATCGATCTTGTAGTGCCAACCCGAAGCCCGTGCACGTACGAACGAAAAAAATCGCGCCACAACACCCGACCAATCATAAAACGGCTCCACCTTTGTAAAACACCGCCTAGAAATAAGCCACGCCTCACTAACGACAGTGGCGCCCACGAGCCCATACATGTGGAGGTTATTGGTACTAATTAGAGCGAGATGCAGCGACGCTGGGCCGTTCGTTTCTCGCACAATTTCCCCCAACCGATCATTAAGTGCTTAAATTCAACAGGAGTTGGTTGTGTCGGATTTCTTCGGAGGGGTACGCTATTAAAATATCCACAAACATTATCTTTAATTGGACAGTATTTTGTGCTTGTGTGCGTTGGCGGTGTTTTTTTTTCGTACCCAGTGACGATTCCGTTTTTTCGAAACTTGATGACTGTTATCATTTGTGTTTAGTGAGTGGTGATCGCTTGTGATACTCGTTCTAACATTATTATGACTCGATTGCGCTACGTGTTGTGATTAAAAATGACATCGGTGACGTAAAACGCGAAAAACGAAATCGACTGTTGACGAAGTAAAATTGGAAAATGATGCCACGTGCTCCTTAATTGCTGAATCGTAATGCATGGATCGCTAATTGATAGGCAATTATCTCTCTGTCCCGTTCTTTCTGATTGCTGGCAATAATAAATTTGATTGCTACGTCTCACTACTCTAGTGTTCGATTAGTCTCAAATTTAGAATACGAAATAAAAAGTTCAAAGCGATCCATAATCTAAATTCGAATTCGACCAATCAACGGTTTTCCTGTTTTCATAGTGAAGGACCAGTGAGGCATAGACAAGTGTTTAAAAATTAAAAACTAATAAATTTATGTGTGACTTCTGTGGTGTTAAAAAAATTGTGCAAAAGTGATGCTGTGTATATCCGCTTGATTACTACGAAACCGTAAGTACCGATTAATCACGTTTTTATTGCCTGCCAGTATAATATTTTTTTGTAAGCAATACATACTTTGCACTAATAATAAATCAAATTTTTTAGACAATATGTTTGGGTATGATAATAAATATAAAATGGCTTTAACTATTATTACCGTATTGAAGAATTTTTGCAAAAGTGCATAAATATTGCATTTCTATTTAGGCCTAATAAGACGTTTATTGGAAATAACGCAAATTCTAACAAGAATAGCCAAATCTAAAAATTTATTTTTCCGCATCTTCAAAATTATGACAGAGTCATATCCAAGGTTAAAACTGACTCCACAAAGAAACTTTATTAGAATAAAGTATAGGACAAGACTAGATAATATTATTGTAATAAATTATTATTATAACCAAATAAGTATACTAATCCTTATGATCAGGACAGATAAGAATGGCTGAGAACAAACAAGGTCCAAAATCTAGCACCAGTGTTCGAAAAATTAAAAATATTCTTGAAGCTATATTCTTGCTTACTTTAATATATTTTTTGTATTTTACTGATACTGCTTACGTGTCTCTTTGTTTATATGTATTTTGTCTGGCATATCTAAATAATAGGAGGCCTGTAAAATTTTGGTAATAGTTGTCTGATTAAGACCTATTTTGAAATTTTGACAAAAATCTGTAAGTTAAATTTACATATACTCTTAATTCGTCTTCAGCTTACCTAAAATTCGTAAGAGCGTTCTATTGAATTCCACCACACGGTTGACATTAAAAAATATTTTTCCTAAATTATTTAAGTTTTATAAAAACTATCTAACATATTTGCAATAAATAACCGACGGCTTGTTAGAGTTTCTGATGCACAAAGAAATCTATTTATCCATTCAAAAGAAATTACCATATTTAATTTCCCATCATCGTAATCATCATCAACAATATTAACCTTTCCATCACAGTCTGTTAGTAGATATTCTTCTGCAATGTTATTTGACACTAACCCTGAGTTCTTACAAGCAGTTGGTCTTTCTATTTGGTCTGTAGCACTTTATAGTAAGTCATGAAGACAATTGTCATCAACTGAATCTTTATCAACCAAGTAACATATATTGCGATTCCATCAAATATTATTCGGTCTTTTTTATATTGATGAATCATTGTCCTATCAAAAAATCATTAATGGTAAGAATAACATACTCGCAAAAACGTATCATCCGGTTCAGTGGGAATAAAAAAATAGTATAAAAAGGTCGTAGAGCAAGTGGCTTTAAAAAAGAAAATGACGAGCAAATATCAATCAGCTGTATACTTGAGTTAACACTTTCCGGGATAGTAAACGGACATGGCCGTGGTGACAATAAAACATCTTTTGTGTCTACAGTAGTGTCCATGAAAGGGTTAAGCTCTGATTTAATATATAGTAGATGTAGGATTAGTCCAATCAATTTTAGTGCAACCAACATCAGATGTCGCAAAAAGATTATGTGAGCTGTTGGACTTCGTTGATTAATACTTTTTTCTAATTGTATTTAGATGTAATTTTATTTTTGTGTTTATATTGTGTAAGGCACGATGGGGTTGACGTATTCAAATGAATAAAAACCCCAAACCAAATAACGATATAAAAAAATAAAAAAAACATGTCATCACGTTCTTATTTGATACAATAGTCAAAGACTTTGGTAATTTCTAAATTGTCATGTCATCCTGTGTCATAAGCGTCTTTGAACTATTGTCATATATTTGGAAGGCTATGTAAGTACCTATAAAAATTTCAGCACAGCGATCGTGCGTGCTGTTTAATAACTATGTATGCCTGTTAGTTTTCTAAGTACAAACAGTTAGCTTGCTAAATATTTAATTTTGTCAGAAAATTTGTAGCTTGATAAAGAGTTAACGTAAGTTCGTCTCGCCGATGACAGCCAAATGTTTTGTTCTCAGATTAACTACCAGGAGCATTCTCATTACATTTCTCGTACTACATAAAACTCAACATATCTGTCGTACTGTAGGTATGATACCACTTCCACAGATCGATTCTTAACCAGTAAAAAGTGAACTTTTGATGCATAGCTTTCGCGGCTTGTGCAAAAAGACCATTAAACCAGCGTCGCCATATTGAACCTTACACCTCCTAATGTCTTCAATCAAGTACTACTACTAGATGTTACATCGTCAGAGGTAAATACCCCCCATTCAACTATTTAGAGAAACTAGGTATCGTACTATAGTCACTACTTAAGTACTATATAGCTTTCTTACATGAAGGAGTCTCAATGTAATATGTATCCCATCCCTATCTAATGTTATTTCAAAGTTATAGATGTATGAAGTCTTGTTCAAATACTGCGTTAAATTTACGACAGACCCTTATTTCCTAACAGAAAGATTTTTCAGCTAAAATAAAAGGCGTTACTTTAGCATTATTTAAATTTCACTGTACTATAGCGTCAGCAACCTCATTTATAGGTTGAATGGTCGTTCGCTACCGAAGGCATATAAAAAACTGAGCTGTGAGCGGAAATGTAGCGATAAGTGTCTTATTAAGAAATAGTTCATCTAAACATTATCGTTATATATCCATCAGGGTGAATCACTTGTGTTTTATTCAAAAACCTATTTATCTTCACAAACTATAAATCTTATCATAAATCAAATGAAAACAGTACCTATTTAACCGCAAATTCGCAATTTCTTAATTAAAAAGTATACGGCGCAAATATGGCTATATTTAACGTGCAATTCGATGGTGTAAAATATTTTTTATGGAAACTTAATAGCGCCTTGAGTGTTAGCACTGAGTACTAAATTTTATTAGATTTTTGCTGTCATAAATAACTCTACAGCGCTCCTAGTATCTTCTCTGAGAACTAAATTTTTGACACTGTCATTTTCTTAGTACTCAGATTCATTAATAGGGGCGTTGTACATTTCTTGGTGACACGAACATACGTCGTAAATAGCATTAATATAAGATCTAAACATAAACGTGATCAAAGATTAATAAGATTATTTCACAGTAACTATCGAGGTTGCCTATCAATCATAATAATAATTACGCAGAATTATGATATTCTTTCCTTATAAAGTTGAGGTAGAATAAATGTGCATAAATATTAGCTGTGTAATCTGCATCCTTAAATAAGAACTCTTGCAGTGGATATAGAGACAAAGGACTAAAACTAACTACCACCCGTTCACAGTGTATTCTATAGGGTCTCGAACCAAACGCTTCCGCACTTTGAACTTTTGTTGCTTAATTATAAGGTCTGAAACT